>CAJQZJ010033263.1:859080-877794 GCA_907164525.1 Lophiomys imhausi | reverse complement strand
TGGCCCTTTCTCCAAAAGGCTGCTTCCCATACCAAAGCTGGCCTTCCCAGTCTCAGGACCAGCACTGGCCCTTTCTCCAAAAGGCCTGGCTCTCCCCATTTCAGTAACCAGGCCTCTAGTTATTTATGAGACCAGAGAACATACCAAAGAGCTGAAAAATGACAGCCACCCCACTTAGTTCTTGCTGAGGACATACTCACCCCTCTGTAAAAGCTCAAAAGGGAGACAGTAAAGACAACCACAGCAGTAGAGCAGAGCTAGGAAACCTGGCTCAGCCTCACCTACACTGAGGCCTCCCAGCAGTGCCAGCATATAACACCAGGAAGTCATTGATTCTTACTTGTCCCTGGGTGTGGATTTTCTTAGAAATAACCAGAACATGTCAGGTGTGGTAGTGCATGCCTTTAATCCCAGTGCTTGGGAAGCAGAGGCAACAGATCTCTGTGAGTTCAAGGACAGCCAGGACTGTTGCATAGAGAAACCCTGTCTCAAAAAACAAAACAAAAAAGAAAGAGAGAGAAAGAAATAACCAGATTCCCTGCACACTGCCCAGGAGAAACACCGAAGTCATCAGCTGACCTAGGTTTGATTCTGGTAAAGAATACAGTTAGGCCTTCCAGAAATTTCTCAGGGAGCCTAACATCTAGGGATCACTCATTCACCTTCAATCAAAACCAACAACGCTCTAAAAACAATCCTAATTAGAATTCTGAAAATTACAAGGGCTGGAAAGATGGTTCAGTGGTTAAGAGCACTGGCTGCTCTTCCGGGGAACCTGCCTTAGAGTCCCAGCTCACAACTGTCTGTAACCCCAGTCCCTGGGGATCTGACACCCTCTTCTGGACCCCAGTGCAACAGGCATGCATGTGGTGCTGAGACATACACAGAGGCAAAACACTATATACATAAAATACAAAAATGAAAGAAGTTTATTCTAATTAAAAAGTATTTTTAAATCTCCCTAAGCTTTAGTCAATCTAACTCAATTTATTTCACAGTTCTAAATTGCACTGTGTATAATGGAGAGTTAAGTGAGTGCCTTTATCTTTTGATCTGATGCCATGGGCCATCGAGGAGGGTCTATACTGACCTCAAGGGCCAGTATAGCTGCCTGCCATTATGGCCAGAAAAGAGTGCAGGGAGATAAAGGCAGGCTGAACTTACTCCTCCTGCTGCCAGGATTAGCAAGCAGCTGCCTCAGCATCCCCAGCCCCTCCTTTCCCTAATACCAAGATGCTCTGGGCAGCTTGAGCCTCCAGCAGGGGTGTCTGCCAACTGCTCATTCACCCCTACACTGAAAACTGCACTTTGCAGGCTCGACAGATGTAGCCGCTATTCATTGCTCCCAAGGCAAGACAAAGCTTCCCCGGAAACACAAAGCAAAAGGGCTTTAGGCAGGGCCACCTTTAACAGAAGCCACCTGCCTGCTCCCTCCTTCCACCATAACCCCCCTCAGCACACATGCGCACACACATACACACAGCTTTCTCAAATCTCTCCAACAGGTGCTGACTCAGTTCAGGTCACTTTCTCTGGTCACTAGACAGTTCTCTCAGGAAAGGAATATTTTATTGTCTCAGTATGCCATAGGATGCTTATGGGAGAGAGGGGGAGAGGTGATAGAGTCCTCTATGTCCAAATCTCAAAGTATAACTGCTTCTGTTACTGAGAACTTCTCAGGCCCTTTAACGTGGCAACACACACATATGCAGAATGTCTCCCACCTATGTGACCTCACAGAGGACTTCAGGATTGGCTCCAGAGCTTGGAGAAAGGAGCAGCCCCTTCTTTCAGGGTCACCTAGGCCCCAGATTAGCTCTCCCATTACTTGGAGCAAAGAATCACCTTGCTAACATTTTTCCTCTTCCATGAGCTTCAGCAAGAGCAAAAGGAACAGGTGAGTGACGTGCACACACAGTAAAAGTGCCTACTGTTTGGGCCAGTGGCCACAGGGCTTCTGTAGGGACCATCAGAAACTAGTAAGCGGAACAGAACTTACACATCACTCAGGCTAACTCTGGCTATGAATCATCTATGCACATGCCACAGAAAAAAAGGGCACGCCCTGCGGTGAGCCAGCTAGTTTTTATTTTTATTTTATGTGCATGAGTGTTTTGTCTGCATGTGCATAAGTGCACCACATGAACACAGTACCCAAGGAGGCCAGAAGAAGGTGTCAGACCTATACCTTGGGTTGAACTTACAAAAAATAAGCCTCTGGCCACCTGTTTGCCTTCTTGGGGTGTGGACTTTCTACTCTGCCCACAATGAAGCTGACCTTGAAAAATATCTCCTGATCTGTGTGGTTGAGCATAAACAGGTACAAGCCCTACAATGTGTATGTACACGCACACACAGACACACAGACACAGACACACATGTACACACACACTCTCTCAAACACTACCCAACACACCAGAGGCCCCTCACCAGCTAGCTGCTCTTCTCTGAAAGTTCAGACTATTCCTGGCACATGCATTTCTCAGAACACCTTTGACAGAGCTACTGGCTGTGGTTAGTGTCTCAGCACCATCAAGAGGCCGGGGAATTCCTCCAGCCCTGTGCATCCCGGAAGGGAGGAAGCCCTGCATTAGTCCTCCCTCCGTTCTCAATTGCACCAGAAAAAAAAAAAAACAAAACCTCATGAGGTATCACCAACCAGTACTGAAGGAGCACTACTTAAAAACACGGGGCTAGAGAGATGACTCAGTGGTCAAGAGCACTGGCTGCTCTTCCAGAGGACCTGGTTTCGATTCTCAGCACCTATATGATGGCTCAGAACCATCTGTGACTCCAGTTCAGGGAATCAGACACCCTCTTCTGGCCCTCACAGGTACTGCATGCATCTGCACACATGCAGGCACAATACCCAAACATATAAAAAATAATAATATAACAACAAATTTTTAAAATAAAAATACATTTATGTGCTTTATACCTTAGGATAGATACCCAAGTTTATTCCCATCATTTATCTCTCCAAATTTTCTTCTTGCCCACTCAGCAAAATTAGTCCAACCTGGGAGACACTGGACGTGAATCGAACACCTACAACCTTTCTCTGAAACACTTCCCTATTTGCCAAGCAGTCCTAGCCCAGAGAGCAAACTCAAGGTCCCTGCCAGCTCTGTCCAGATCCATCCAGATCCCTTCCCCTCTACTCTTCCCAGGGCTATGGGAAATTCTCTGGCTCTACTCATTTCTTTTTCACTGTAGCTGGGTAGGGCTATGCTAACAGTAGCTGCTGCTGAGGCTGATCCTTAAACACTTAGATTTGAAGCACTTTAATGTTTAAATACCAGTTTTGCCTCTGCGGCAGTCAAACCCCGGAAGCTGCTTGCTAATTATGAGCTGCTAAGCAGCACTTTTCTCATTGGAGCTGATGAGCTGCTGGGTGCTGAGGGTGAACATGCTGGTGGGGGGCAAAGGGCTCCAGCTCTCCTCAGAGCTGCCTCAGAACCCCAGAAAGAACAAAGAGGCAAAATTATGAATCCACCCCTGCCATATCACTGCACCTTGAGGAGTTCTGGGTTCTGGGCCTGCATGCAGGAATACCAAACAAGGAGCCCCACTACTTGTCCCCCTGGAGCTGAGCTAGCTGACAGGAGGTGAAGGCAACAGTAATTCAAGTTTGTGCAGCCACGCGGGTAGGGTCAACTGCCACTGGGCCATCTACAGTTGGTTTGGCCTGGAACATAGAAGATTTCCTGTGGGCAGGTAAGATCTTACAAGAGTCTCAGAAGATGAACGAAATCCCAGCAGAAAGGATGCGTAAGGTATCAAGAGAAAATAAAGGGGTGTCTGCATGTGCACCAGGGACAAGGGAGGAACTCCCTGCAAGAGTGGAGGTGCAAAGAGAGATCGTATCAAATCCAACTTTCCTGTATACCAGATTTAGGGGTATGTGCTTAGGAAACAGGGGGTCTACTGAAGATCTCGAAACAGAAGCCATATGGATGGCTGAGTCTCTCAAAGTCTCCAAAGGAGGCAGATGGCCATCCTCGAGGGCATGTGCTAACCATGCAGAGCAACGACAGCAGGAGAGGACAGAGAAGCAAAAGGTACCTGTGGCCGTCCCAGCTGGATCCTCCCAGGAATCCAGATCTCTCCTAGGTCTCTTGGCCAAGCCTGACAGACAAAAGGATCTTGGGAATGGTGCTGCGTCCCAGCATCTCCCCAGAACTCCTGGCTACTGAGGCTCCCTGAAAATGTGCCTGGGAGGGTCCATGCTGCAGCATGCTTGACCATCTGCTGAGACTAAATGCAGGCATGGGGTGATGCACCTTGCCATGGGTCTGAAGAAAATAACAGCACCAGAGGATTTTTTATTAATTTATTTATGTATTTTATATATATGAGCACTCTGTGTATATGCCTGCATGCCAGGAAAGGGCATCAAATCCCATTATAGATGGTTATGAGCCACTATGTGGTGGCTGGAAATTAAATTCAGGGCCTCTGGAGGAGCAGTCAGTGCTCAAAACCCATGTGCCATCTCTCCAGCTCAGCATCAAAGAATTTTTACAAGATCAAGAACAAAATTTTGTCCCAGTATCTCTGACAGACAATGGTTGTAAAGCGGGAATTATGAAGGACTTGCCCATCCTGTCTTGGCAGAGCTAGGCTGTCGACTTACCTGCTTCCAAGTTTTGTCCTTTTCAGACAGCATTCTGTCTATGGTTGAAGCAAGGGATTTCTCTTGCTTGCCCAGTGACAAGCTTGCCACTAATGCAGCTATCTCCAAATGGAGATTCTTCGATGCTCATCAACTACTTGAAGTAGAATGAGGGGTGCTGTCAGGAGCTGACATGTCTCAATATCAAAAAATCTTAAGTTAAGAAAACATCTTTGAATGATATATTCTACAGATCTCTTGGGGTTTTTGAAGACATCTATTTCTGTATATTTGGATAAGCAACTGTTGCTTGTCTCTCTGCAACTTTATTTCTGATTAACTTAGAAAACATCTGATACACTACACTAGTACCTAACAAAATGACAAGTTTGATTGACTATTAATTATCCTAAACAGTTGTGACAGTTGCTATCAAAAGGTCAAAAGTTCACATTGCATTTTTTTAATAATTTATTTTTTATTTCTTCAAGTTGCATCTCAATCACAATCCCCTCCCTACTCCCCCCTCCAGTCCCATCCTTCCACCCTCCTCCCCCTCAACCCCCCATCCTCTTCCATTTTTAAGCATTACATAGGTACAATACCTTAAAAAGAGTTAACCTTAATTTTGTATCAATATACAAAGATTTATGCCAATGTAACCAAATATAACCTTAATTTTGTATCAATATACAAAGATATAAGTGCTTATTCAATAATCTACCCTTTTTCTGTATCATTCCTATATCATGTATATATATCCCGTTTTTTTTTTCTTTTCAAGTCTTTTCCCCCCTACATAGGAGAGAAAGAAGGATAAAGGAAAAAGAGAGAAATCCCTGGATCTAACCTCCTAAACCTAGATGCTCCAATGTATTGAAAGAAACTGGGGACTGTCCAGGCAGCCAGTTGTCTGTCATTTCTTAGTTTTGGAAGCTGCTGGCTCTGCACTTCCTCTTTATTCAGATATATTTATCCTTCTCAGGTCTCTGATGTGGTTGAAGACTAGATAGTTATAGTCTCACAGTTAAATTTTAAGTTGTTTAGGAATTAAAAGGATGTTCTAGGTCTAAGAAGATGTTTTCAAGTTGGTAATGCAAGTTAGGATGGAAACTGAGTTATGTATAGAACTTTAAACTCATCAAGATAGATAATAGAATATTATTATCAGTTGCCAAATACATGTGGACTGGACATTAGGAAAGTATATCATACCTTATAGTTTTCATAATTGTTGCCTAAATGTTCTTATGTTTTGTATTGTATTTATTGTTATAAGAAAAAGAGCCTTTTATTGGAATAAAAGAGGGAGCTTGGGGGGGGGAAGGGAAGATAAAGCTTCAATTAAAAAAAAAAGTAGATAGGAGGGTGGGGGGAAGTGGGTAGGAGAATGGGACCAGGAGGGAAAGGAGGGCCAGGAATGTGATTGAGATGTAACTTGAAGAAATAAATAAATGTTGGGGGGGGGGAGAACAAAATGTTGGGGCTGGAGAGATGGCTCAGTGGTTAAGAGCACTAAATGCTCTTCCAAAGGACCCAGGTTCAAATCCCAACACCCACAATGGCAGTTCACAGCTGTCTGTAATTGCCAGGTAGGGTGGTGCACACCTTTAATCCCACCACTAAGGAGGCAGAAGCAGGGGCAGTTGGATCTCTATGAGTTCAAGGCCAGCCTGGTCTATAGAGTGAGTCCAGGACAGCCAAGGTTACAAAGAGAAAACCTGTCTCTGGAAAGAAAAAAAAAAAAGAACAAAATTTTTACTCAATAAACAGAGTTAATTACATTATTTTTTTAACGTGTAATGTTTCCTTGAAAAATAATAAGGCTTCTGTCACTAAAGAATTTAAAAATAGGCTAGACAGATGGGTGGGTGCCAGACTCGGGCATTTCTAACTTGGGAGTATCCTAAAAATACACATTCCTGGTCAGGGAGGGGGATGACATAGAACAACATATAGACATATCTGTATGAAAATGCTATAATATAGGCTGGTAAGATGGCTCAGCATGTAGGGCACTCAGTTGCTTTGTAAGCTTGATGACTACGGTTCAATCAGGGAATCCACATCAAGATGGAAGAAGAAAATGAATTCCTAGGACCTCTAACATATGCACCATGCAAAATGTGCACTCGGACATACATACATATACACAGTAAAAATAAGTAAGTTTTTTTAGAAAAGAAAATGCTAGAATGAAACCCATCTCTGCATGCTAACTTTAGATTTTTAATTTTTTTTAAAAAGATACACACTTTTGAATACTTCCACTGCAAAGTCTAGGACTCGATAGAACACAAGAGAATTGCCTAGAAAGCTATACCTTCAAATGTCACCCACGAATGAATCTGACGGTCGGTTTGTGTTAGAGGCTGCAAGCCTCAATGGATATCTCTATGATATGGTGTGGCCTGAATCAGACAAACTAAATGCTTTGAAAAGACCCATTTATAAATGATTGGGTTTTGTCGCCCTCTTCCCAGGCTCCTCCAAGTTTGGATGAATCTGGACCAGAATGACTGCCCCTACTTAAAACTATTCTATGATGACAGAATGTCCTCTACTTGTGCTGCAGAATACAGCTGCCATTAGCTGATGATGGCACTGGAGATGTAGGTAGGGCCTATGTAATCTCCATTTAAACAACTACATGTGAGAACATGAGAGGTGTTCTCATACTGGCCAGAGAGGTTTCTTCAGAATGGGGCTTATGTACTCAACTATGGAGACCAGGGGTAGAAATTCTGACCCTGTCCTTCCTTCTACTCCTCTCCAGTCTGAAGACAGAATAATCAAGTTCAAAGAAAACAGCAAGAGAAGAGAAGTCTTGTGTTCCCAGGCCCTGCAGTGCCAAGCACAAGGAACAAAGATTCTCACTCCAGTCCAACATCCTACCAGCAAGGAGCCCTCGTCCCTGTCCCCAAGGAAGACCCATAACATTCTTAGAGGACTAAAGCTGGAACCTCAAAGCTGGACTGCACTGGAATTTTTGGGTTGTGTTGAAGTACAGAAAACCAAGACAGAGGAAATTAATCTGACCAAAGAAATACAGGAAGTCAGTTAAGTTCCTTGACTTTTCCAGAGTTTTCATCATGAAAATATATCATCTCTACATTTCCAAATACAACTGGATTCCTGCCCAGCTCCAGCCAGAGGCCAAAATCAAACATGACCAAAATTCCACATTAACATGAGTGATTGCTCAAGCTTTGATCTCTGCCTCACACACATTGCTTGTGCCTAAACACACAGCCCAAATTGACCAAGAAGGTGGTTATCAGAGCTGAGAAACATTAGCTGCTTCAGCCTTATGAAATACCACATGAACACAGACCCAGGCGGAGGGAAAAGGGCGAGGTGGGCATCAGGGCACACTTGTTCTATTCGAACAGTCCTCAGCATCTAAGGAGAGGCAGCAACCTTCCAAGTGTATGCCAGGAGAACAGACATGTGGAGAACCAAAGCCTTCTCAAGATCCTTAGTCCAAGTCATGGCTACTTCCCTCTCTAGAGACACAACTAGCCTGCCTCAAGGATAGCCTCTTAGAGGAGGACAGACGGTGTAGATGGGGAAAGAAAAGTCACCAAAAGACTACCTAAGACAAGGACAGGAGAGATGGCTCAGCAGTTAAGAGCACTGGCTGCTCTTCCAAAGGACCCAGGTTCAAATCCCAGCACCCACATGGCAGTTCACAGCTGTCTGTAATTGCTGGGTGTGGTGGGGCACGCCTTTAATCCCAGCACTCAGGAGAGTCAGGTGGATCTCTGTGAGTTCAAGGCCAGCCTGGTCTACAAATGAGTCAAGGACAGCCAGGGCTGTTACACAGAGAAATTCTGTCTCGAAAAACAAACAAAAACAAAAACAAAAAATAAAAAAAAAAGAAAGAAGAGAAGAAAAAAAGAAAAGGACAGGACAGGGAAGTGGGAGAGGACGGACAATAAACCACTCAAGACTACACACACTTTTTTTTTTTTTGAAGTTTACTGGAAGATGGTTTTTCCCTCCTTCTTACTCTATAAAAAGAAAAAAAAAATGTTGCAATTTCCTTTATCACAGCACATGCTTAGGAAAAAAACAGGCCTAGCCCATTGCTTCACTTTCTCAACTGCAGTAACTGACAGACCTTCCTCCCCAGCCCTGCCCTCTGCCTGCCAGGAAGCTGACGGGACTGGGCCCTGCCTGCTATCAGCCTCCACCTATGTGCCTAAACACAACTAACCATGTGTGGGAAATGCTGCCACTACTGCAGCCCAGCACTCCTTATGGATTCTCATGCCTCTCCAGTTCTTTAGAATAGTCAATTAACAGAAACACTCTCCTTGGTCAAGTAAAAGGAGCAGCCTGCAGTTCCACCCACTTCCAAGAGACCAGCTGCAGGCTAGAGTTTTGCTGTACTGTCTCAGATGTGTCCATGCATTGTCTTGGCTACGCCTTGAATAGATCCCACCTCTACCCGCCCTGTCTTGGGGAGCCCACCCATGTGTCTCTGTTTCCTTTTCTGGCCACCTGTGGCCCTGTCTCTGCTCCCTGAAACTGTCCATTGACTCATTATTAAAACTAAGTATCGGACCAGAGGAGGATCTAGGTTAGAGGATAGAAAGGAGTAGCCATGCCTTTTTTCATCCATCTTACACACTTTGTATAAAACCGGAAGCTCCAAAGACAAGGCCTACTATCCTTACCATTGTAATAATTTGTACAAATGAGCACCTCATAAATATTAAAAATAGAACACTAGTTGCTAACTCACCTACATTCTGAATTGTAATGGGACTGTGGAAGAACTACTCAGGGACAGTACTGTGAACTACAGAAGGACCAGGTTTTAGGCAATCTCAGAGCCCAGCAAGGTAGCCCACACTTGGGGTCGCAACATTCAGGACACCAAAGCAGGAAGACTGTAACTTTGAGGTCAGCTCGAGCTACATAGTGAAACCCTGTCTCACAAAAGAAAGAAAAACAAAGCTTGGAGTTCAGCGTTTTCATCAGCTATAGCTTCTGGGCTTGGGTAGCCCTTCAGCCTGATACACCCCCATCTACCAAGTAGATCTGAGGTTCACCCACGAGTCACCTCCTCCAGGAAGCCTTTCCTAACCTGCCAATTAAAACTAAAACATTGGGCTGGAGAGATGGCTCGGCAGTTAAGGGCACTGGTCTTCCAAAGGACCTGGCTCACAACCATCTGTAACTGCAGCCCTAGAGGATCCAACACCTTCCTTTGTGGGCACCACATGTACATGGTGCATAGTCATATAAACAGGCAAAACATCCATATGCATAAAAATAAATAAATATTAAAAATATTAAGTATAAAATGTAAAAATAAAACATCACACAGACAGACTGACTCCTGACATTCCAGAGCCTCTTCCCCTTTTATTTTCTCCTCGCACCTGCTAATATCTGACAAGCCGTATCACTTAATGACTGTGTTCCATCTTCCCCATCAGGAACACAAGCCCACTGCTGATAAGATTGGTTTTTGTTTGTTTTGTCAGCTGATATGTCCCCAGAACCTAAAATAATTCTTAGCACTTGGCGTTCAATAACTGCTAATGAATTAGCTATTCTGAACATGTATGTTTCCTCTTGTAGAAAACTTGACTTTTACTTTGTGGTACCATTGCAAGGACTGACATGGGTATACACAGTATCAGCTGCACGGCCCCATCCATCATGCCATAAGAATGTGTTACTAATTCAAAAGCCCCTAGAGCAGCTGAGCTTCCAACAGAGGTCTGAATGGCAGAAGGTTGCTACAGGAATCAAAGCCAGCATGTGCCTCTGATCTATCCAACAGGAGGCTACAAAAGTCATTCTTGGTACTGCTGATTTTCTTTTTATTACTTACATCTTATGAAAGTAGGGGGTTAGCCGGGCAGTGGTGGTGCACGCCTTTAATCCCAGCACTTGGGAGGCAGAGGCAGGCGGATCTCTGTGAGTTCGAGGCCAGCCTGGTCTACAAAGTGAGTCCAGGACAGCCAGGGCTACACAGAGAAACCCTGTCTCGAAAAACCAAAAAAAAAAAAAAGAAAAAGAAAGTAGGGGGTAAGACACACACATGCTACAACACACATGTGGGTCCTGAAGACCAAGCTCAGGTCAGGCTTAGCAGCAGGTACCCAGTGAGCCATCTCACCAAACCTAACTAATTTTCTTAGGTAGCAAATTATTCTGGATTCGGGGAAATGGGGAGGATGGAAGATACCCTAAGGCAAATGCAGGGTCTAGCCCACACTGTTAAACAAGAATAGATAGATGATAGATAGATGGATGGACGGACGATCGATGGATGGATAATGGATTGATGGATGGATGATGGATGGATGGATGGATGGACAGACAGATGATCAATGGATGCATAGATGGATGGACGGACAGACAGATGATCAATGGATGCATAGATGGATGGACGGATGGATGATACTTGAAGCCTCCAACTTCCTCTTGTCTTACACCAGAGACACAGCAGGGTGTAAACCTAAGGGATGACAATGACTACTTTCCCATTCCAGGCTAATCCAGCCATCTGGGCCCCCTGATGGCCAGTCAGCAGGGAAGACAGAAGGCATGGTGAGGGAAAACAAACATTTACAAACACTGGGTGAGTGAATAAAAATACTACAACCAAGAGGAGGGTAAAATAACACTGGCCTTCAAAACAAAAACAAAAACTGGTTGAGGATGGCTCCCTGTGTAGTTCTTCCTCCCTGACCCAGGAAAGGCATTCAGTGCACAAGTCTTGCTAAGTCTGATCCTTCTGATTTACAGAGAAACTGAGGGAAATCCAAACATGGTCAAGAAGTTGCTCAGGGCCACAAGAGTAGGGCTGGACACCAGGTTGCATGGGTTCTCTTTCCTATGCAAGCTGCAGGACACGGGAGGCAAGTGGCCCCATGAGACTGAAAGCCCTGACCGCAGACCTGGCAGTGTGACGCTCAACACTGGTCTCTCTCGCAATGCACAGGCACAAGGCCGGCAGATGGGAAACACTAGCCCGCACCTATGCCTCTGCTGTGGGTCTAGAGCTAGCCAAGAACTGTAGGAAAACTGGCACGCTTCACACGTATGACAGGAGGGTCTTCTTCACAAGCAGGAAAGGGAGGGCCCTAGAGCAGGGAAGAGGGAGAGACGACCATCAACTATTGTAATTTTCATGTTAAGAATGAGAATTCTACTAACAGAAACACACGGTACCTCCTTGAATCAGAAGATCTGAGTTGATGGAAGAAAACTCACCCAGTAGATTCACTCTGTCAGGAGGCAGGCCAGGTACACACACTGACGGGGAGGCCCTTACTATACTCCTAGCTAAGTCTCACAGAGCCCGGCCAGCACTGTCCCATTGGACTACTACCATGTATCCAATCCTGAATTTTGTTTTTATGACAGCATCAAGTCCCTATGTTGAAATAAGAAGATATAGTTGGTAAGAAGGGTCAGAAGATAAAGATGCCTGCTGACAAACCTGGTGACTTGAGTTCAGCCCAAGGAGCCCATAAGGTGGAAAGAAAGACTATCTCCCCAACTCCCCACCCGCAGGAATATACACTAAATAAATAAATAAAGCACTTTATACATTTTTAAAAAGGGGAAAGATGATATAGGAAAAAAACAAAGATGTAGGTTTCCAAGAACCATCTAATCTAGTATTGAATCAAACATCTTGCACATGGCACATGGAGGAATGCACTTAAGATGTGAGTAACAAACACTCGGGAGACAGAGGCAAGCGGATGATCTCTGTGAGATCGAGGCCAGCCTGGTCTACAGAGTGAGTTCCAGGACAGCCATGGCTACATAGAGAAACCCTGTCTTGAAGAAAAAAAAAAGGATCTGAGTAACAGGTGAGGGTCTCTTCCATTTGACAGGAAGGGCTACGTTATTTTTACAGGAAAGGGCTCTGGGGATTGAACGCAGGGCCCTTTGCAAACATGCTCAGCACAGGCTGAACGAGCTATGCCTCAGCTTCAGGACTCAACTTGGAAAGACTTCATTTAAGGCCAACCTTTGTGCAGGATGGAAAAAGTCGATATAGCTAGAATGGGAAAGAAGGGGACAAAGAAGACACAGAGAGAGGGATGCAAGGGAATGGGAATGGGTAAAAATTGAGTAAATATTCAAATACAGTGGGGGGCTGTGCTGATTAGAACCAGCTCTGGGAAGCATCTGGCTAAGTCATTTGTAACAAGCAGGCAGAAGAGACCCCGTCGGGAAGCTGTATGATCACAGCTGGGCTTCAGCCAAACTAACCCCCAGAGCACAGCAAGAAACTGAAGGAAGAGACCCCATTCCACTGCTCACCAGCCTCTGGTTTTTACTGTCTCCTATACTCCTCGCCATTTCTCCCTATTGCTTCCTTTTCTAATCCCACCTCAACTCAATCTCATTTTCTTTCAAAGAATCTAGGCCAAGGTGATCAAGTCCTTGACGTGAGGAGAGGAGAGATCCAGGAGAAGGGTTCTGCTGCTGCTCCCTTTCAACACACGAAGGAAGGGAAAGAGAGTCAATTGAGCATCCGAGGCCTGCTCTGGGGGACAGCTCAGATGCTTGTGAGCCTGGCAGTCTGAGGATGCCAAGTTTTCAGTATGAAGCATTAATAAAAAGCTATGATAAAGTTTGCTCTCTCACTGTGGCCTAGATGCCAGTAATGAGGAGGGAAAGGCCTAAGTAGCCCAGCCTCTTCAGCACCACTGCAGGGCATGGGTGGTCTTCACGAGTCCACCTGCATTCCTAGGATACTCTGAGTTCCTTCCACACATGGCTCTGGCCAGCCCCCGCTCCCCCATTAGACCCACAGCAAGGCACTTGAAGCTCTACAGAAGCCAAGCACGGCAAGCAATCTGTGGACTCCTCCCATCGCCCCATCGCGTCTTCCTTCCCCAGCTCCTGCAAAGCCTGCTCCTTGGGAGTCTAACTAGTTTCCTCCTAAGAATTAGACACTGAGGAGGAAGCTTAGATGGGAAAGAGAGAACGCATGCTATTCTGAGGACAGGGGCCCCTACTGTCACAGTTAAAAATAAACTCTTACCAACTACACCCATCTCCTTCCAGCTAGAGGCCAAAGGGCCAGGGCTGATGTAGAAGAAATGAGGCCCTGGGGACAACAGACCAGAGAGGACAGTCCATGAAACAATGTCCAGGTAGTTAATTCCACCGAGGCAGAGGACTCCCCAAGTCCTACCTCTTGGCTCCTATCACTCATCCCCACAGACCCGAGTCTCTCAAATACACCTTAATTTCAGGAAGTAGACAGAGAACAACGATCTGAGCCATGGCTTGTATCAACACCTGTCCAGGAACTAGAATGCTCAGATAGAAGTGAAGGAGCTACCCTCTCCAGCTAAGAGACCTACTTCACTCTATCTCATCCTGAGCCCCAGAACCCCCAGAGAAAGAGGATGCAGCTCGACGGACACGAATCAATACCTCTGCCACTGCAGTAGGAGGTTAAAAGGCCTTCTGTACTTGGTGTCCTTCTTAAGTGGCTGAGTTAGGAGGCCCTGAGGGACCCTGGCCCAACTCAGCAAGGAAGTACTGGGAAAGTCAGGGCCCAGTTACTCCTGAAAGTCAGTATAATGAGGTCATATTTCAGGATGTGTAACATGAATCTGCCCTGTAGGGTGGAGAGTGTAATGTAGGAATAGGGCAGGAGGACAAAGAGGTCGCACACTGAGCCCCAGGCCAGACAGGGTAGGTGGCATTAGGGGCAGATTCATACGCACCTGCAAGAGCTGAGAAGCAGCAGAGCTAGAGGCAAGCATAGCAGAAGGCATAACCATCTAAAAACTTGCTCAGCTTCCTCTGCTGGCCCTCTCCTGCCTGGGGAATGGCAGTACAGCCCGTAGAGCCTTTGTTCAAGTTAATAAAGACACCTGGAGAAGCCCCAGCCAGGGCTCATCACCTACACCACAAGACAGAGATTTGGCCCAGCCCACAAAGCTCAGGCTGGAAGGGAAAGGGGCACAGAAAGAGGGCACAGGTGAAAAATGAGATAAACAGCTCAAGTGTGTGGCAAGAAGAGCTGGGAGAGATACCAGGGCCTGGCTATGAAGACAGGATTGCAGCAGTGGCAAGTTTATTTTTAGAGACAGGGGCTGCCTATCAGTCCTGGGCCCAAGGCAGGAGGTCAGGCCGTAAATGGCCAGTGTGGTCTGGGAGGCTCCTAGTAACATGGATAATCAAAATGCCATCGAAGGGACCAACTCAGTCGCCTGCCATAAAGAAGACAGGGGAAGGAGCTCCGAGGGAAGAAACAGGAAGAAGTCAGCTGAGGTATAAGCCCATGGGGAATTCTGGGTTCCCTCTCCTTTGCTTCAGCGTCTGAGGAAGACTCATTTTGAAGCTCAACGAGAAGGAAGGCATCAACAGCATGGCTCCGTCCTGTCTTCTGAGGCATAAGCATCTTCCACAGATGGCCGCAGAGCTGCCACCTGCAGTCAGCACTCCTACCTCTCAGAAGAATCCAAATTGGCACTAGTCAGGAGGTGCCTGAACCCATCCCTCAAGAGTAAGATGCCCTTTCATGTGACCCTTCTGTGGAGCTCAAGTTCCCAGCAGAATAAACATGTAGCTTTTCTGATCTTGAAGGGGAACATCCCATGCAAAAGAAGTTGACCTTGGGCTAAGTCCCTGGCTCCACCACCTCGCAGCTGGCATAAGGAGATGTTTACTGGACCACAGAATAAAGTCTCCAAGAACAGGACAAAGCCAGAGGCCAAGCCCAACCTCCTGATCCCTCCTCCTCTGTGCCTCCTCCTCCAAACAAAGCAGGAAAGGCTAGCACACAAGAGCCCACACACATGCTTAACAGGAGAAGGCAGTCTCCTCCAGAGACTCTCTCCACTCGCTTAAGGGCCATCCCTCTCTGAGGGACACCGGACCCACATGGAAATCCTAACATCCTCATCAACTCTGGGAATCAGTCTCCATCTACCGGCTCAGAACAGCCCTTTGCCCATAACTGCAGCTGTGGATGAATTAAAAGGCACTCTTTTGAGTGAATGACGTCTAACGTCAACACAAAGGTTAGCTGGCAGTAACATCACAGCTACAGTTCAATCATGCTTACGCACGAGTCAGGGATCCCCAACGCAGGGCACAGCCTCCACAGCCAGTCACAGCAACCTTCAAATGTCCCAATGATTTCAAATGGCAAAGAGTCTGGGGAAGGAAAGCAAAGGATCCCCATCTCCACCTTGCACCTCCACTCCAGTAAGATTCCTCTACTGTCAAAGTGAGAGCTGATAGTAGCCTGTCCTCCCTGGTGAGCAGCGAGCTGGAATACTTTCTGAGCTTTCATATGGGAGAGAACAGCTCGTCAGTAAAGATTATTAGTTGACTGGACACATGACACCCGTCAAAGGGCACCCTCACTGCCCAGGTACTGCTGACCATTCAACACAGAGCAAGCCAGCAAGGATCTCTCTTGCCTGCAGCCTCCTGCATGACCTCTTCTATAACCCTACACTTCCACTGCTGGCCTGGTGACAGCTAGAGCCTAACTCTCAGACTTGGGCAGTGGGACACTGGAAGGTGAACAACCTACTCAAAGACACACAGCTAGGAGCAGAGAACAAAACCTAGATGGTTTGAGAGTTTGGGGTTGCTGTTACTGTTTGGCTTTGAGCTTTTTTTTTTTTTTACCTTCTTTATCTAGCATATGACCTCCCCAAAACAGGCTTACTCTGTTCATTTATATTTGAACTTATGTATGAACTTATATATCTCAACTTATAAAACATCAGTCTCAAAGATCCTAAGGAGTATCAGTCTTAATGATTAGAAAAGACACGCCAGTCTTACTGGTGGCATACACAGTATCCAGCTGTCACGGCATGGCCCTTTTTCCTTACCAACACCCCCATTTACAAGGGGAGCAATGTGAAAAGTTACTTGTGAGGGGACCAGGGAGCTGAGTTTGAGGCTGGCAGGTCTTCAGTACCAGCACCACTTCCTGCTGGTAACCAAAAAGCGTAAGGAACCCACACCAAGAGCAGGTTCCACAGCACATGGCTCCGGTGCCCACAAGCAAGCAAGATGGTGGGACATACCACTGCGCCTTTTCTACAGCAGCCCCCCCTCTTCCTCAGTGGGATGGAGGAGGTGACAAAGGTGACTAAGGAGTGCCCATGATTACTCAACTATCAAAAGCTGCTTCAGTCCCTGCAAATAACTGCCCTGCCTGTTCACCTCCATCCTAAGCACAGAACCACACAAAAGGCAAGGCGGACGAGACCTCAACACAACCCTTCCGGAGAGTGTGAAGCGGAGAGGAAGCAGGCCAGTGTGGGCTACCACACCACAGAAACGACAGGGAGAGCAATGGATCTGAGCGAAGCAGGTCTGCACCGGCAGACCACCTCCCAGGTATGTCCTCTGGCACACACCCCTCACATCCCTGGTTCCTGTAGGTAACAGCCTGACTCCACCTCCAGCCCCACGTTTTGGCTCCTACTCCATTCTCAAACCTCCTCCACTGACGACAACCCAACTCCTTGTGTTTCACAAGCTGCCATGAACACCCATGCCTTCACTCTCCCCCAAAAAGCACTTTGTTTCTCAGACCCCCACCAATATGAGGCCCTGAGGCCCTACGATGGTTTTTCTCTCCCCTCCTTTCAGCCACCTAACTGTAAGTTTAACTAGACAGTTTTCAGATTCTGTGAAAATCCAGAATTCACAAATAAAACAGGACCATGAACTAATCCACTTCTAATCCTGCATCAAGAGATGCCCACAGCCCTGCTTCCATAGAGAGAGGTCAGGACCACACCAGGATGGCAAGCCTGGAGTCTAATTCCACAAGAGGGGAATGGTCTGAAGGTAGATTTGACCCTTCCATCCAAAACCCCACAAACTGCACGAACCCCACCTTCAATGACAGCTTTATAACAGCCACATTCACCTCCCACCAAACAACAACAAAAACAGTTTAAAGCTGACTTGACCCAAAGACAAGTCAGTTTAGTTCCAAGCTTCTGGCCCCCGCTGCCCCTGACGTACTTGGTCTCTCTCTTGCTCTTCCCCTCAGCTCTAGCCGCAGCCAGCTTCACGACTTCTGGCAGACAGGCTCATTCCTCAGAGGCCCAGCAAGTTCCCACTGCCACCAGCCAAAGCTTCCCTTGGCATCATCACTCCTTGGAGATGTCCCTCCTTCAGATTCCCTCTGTCCCTGGTCACACAATTTAGCCCCCAGGCACCAAAGTCCGGTAGACTTTCCTGTGAGGACGAACAATCTTCTTAGCGCTCATACTGGGACTGGCCACTCCATCTTTCATTTGATTTTGTGCCTTCATGTTGGCTACTTTTTAACATAGACATCTATAGACAAAGAGTGACTACCAGGGTTGACAATGCTGTCCAAGATGACATTTACTGATCTGCCTTCTCCAAATAGACTCTTGACACCCACCCCCACTATTTTACAGGGTACTAGGGCCACCACTCTCCCCTGCAAGAAACGTATGGCAAATGCCCCACAAATGGTCAGCTACCTAGAACCAAACTGGATGGCATGATCATGAGACTTTCCTCACTTCATGTTTCCATCTGGCAAAAATGAGACTGAGGTACTGTCCCCTGCCAGTCACACTATCAGGTCATCTCTCCTGTGAGGACACAGAACGAGGACATTGCCTGTACTGGGGGGAGGGGGTGGGTGAGAGGGCTGGTGTTGCCCTTCAACAATGTCCAGGAAACTGTGAGAGGTTCTAATCGCTCCATCATGTTCCCAAAAGGCAGCTACGTCACTGGGGCACTTAATGACCTAGTGAAGGAGGCATGGTGGAGAGAAGGAAGAAACTACAGGACCTTGCTTCCTCCAGTCTACGTAATGGAAAGGCAAACAAAGATAAGTTATGACAACATTCCCTACTTTGTAAAGCAATAACATGTTTCACCTAATCAGCACTGAACAGCTGAGTGGGACAACAGTACAAGCTTTAATTAAATTTGCTCGGCTAATACCTAAGCGTCACCATGACACAGGGAAGCAGAATGCAGCCAAGTAACCCATGGGGAAGATAGATAGCCAATTCATACACAAATGATTTGAGACCATCATGGGGAAGATAGCCAATTCATACACAAATGGATTG
>CAJQZJ010033263.1:828051-859070 GCA_907164525.1 Lophiomys imhausi | reverse complement strand
CCATCATGGGGAAGATAGCCAATTCATACACAAATGGATTGAGACCAGGTGTCCTACCAAAGAAATAACAGAATTCCCAAAGACTAATAAATACGATTTCTATCACAAACTCCCTAATGAGGGCTTGGGGGGCTTGTTATACATCCAAAACTCATAGGGCTGCTGGTTTAGAAGCTGCCTCTCCAACTTCAGTAATTGCGGATGGAAGGTGGCATATACCCACCAGTATCCTCGGGTCAACAAATCAGGCCAATAGGTCAAAGTAGCTCTTCTTCAGACTCAAGGAACTCTGAAACAGCAACTGGCTGAATGCTTCTCAAGAGGCCTGAGACTAGGAAACAGAAGAACTGGGTTCAGTTCCTACCTTTGTCAAGTGAATGGCAAGAATTACCACTTGCCTTGGGCAAGTCATACCTTCCTTCTGGGCCTTGGTTTTCCTCATCTACTAAATTAATGTGTTGGACGGCTTCTAACTGACTGGAAGCGTGTACATGACTCAGAGCTTAGCAAGGAAGGATGATGAAGCAAGGTGACAGCATCCACCAGAGGCATCTAAACATCAGCTTTCCAGAGAAGATAAAGAAAAGCAGCAGGACCAGTCAGTTCATTCATTCATTTACTTTTCTTTTATATGTATGGGTATATGCATATATGTATGTATGTGCACCCAGTACATAACATGAGCACAGAGGACAGAAACGACTGTCAGAGCCCCTGGACCTGGAGTCAGACAGTCGTGACTCAATTGGGTCCTCTGCAAAAGCAGCAAATGCTCCTAAGTGATGCGCCAGCTTTGGATCATTTTTAAAGCTTTGGTTTAATAGAGCAAAAAGCAGGACCTATGAGCAGCCTTCATTTCCCATCACTTCTCAGGGCTACAAAACAGCAGCCTCCTAAAGCCAACGAAAGCCAGGCTGCTGGTCACACTGACCCACTACGTCCCTGGGCATGGGCTGAACAGAGTTACAGAGCACAGGTCTCCTCTTTTCTTAACTTCCAAAGGGATCATTACAGCCTGTTGCCACATAAAAAGGCAAAAAGGCTTCTTTTAATTTTTGGCTTTTCGAGACAAGGTTTCTCTGTGTATACCCGGCTGTCCTGGACTCACTTTGCAGACCTGACTGGCCTTAAACTCACAGAGATCCACCTCCCTCTGCCTCCCTAGTGCTGGGACTAAAGGTGTGCGCCATCACGCCCGGCAACTGCAGACAGCTGTGAACTGCCATGTGGGTGCTGGGATTTGAACCCAGGTCATAAAAAGGCTTCTTATTTTGAAATCCTTTCACCACTCAGCACCTAACCTGTGGCGAATGTCACTGAAATGCTATTTCTGTTAACCAGATTCCTCCACGGCTGCAACTGTGTCTTGGCCAATATTTGAGTATGAAAATGCTGTTGACACTGCTGCTTGTTCTCCAAACATCTTGGCTCTCCTTCCTTCCTCTATTATTAAATCTTAACACAAAGACGTATGAGAAATACGCAACTTAACAGTTGAATCAGCCTCTCAAGACCCAGGAGCTTGTCCAAACAGACTGACTTCAGTCTTCACCCACTTCTGACTCGAGGAGGATGATCTTGAGAATTGTTTAACATGCAGCTAGGTTCTTCCCCTTCAAAACTATTCGAAGGAGAAAAATACACAAACTTCTATTCTGTTAATTATACCAGAGATCTGAATTGACAGCCTGAAGCATTTTTAGAGGATGGTGTGTTGGGTTTAAACAGAATAGGAAAGAGTGAAGTGTTTTTGCTGTGAAGTCTTTATATTGTGTTCCAACTATCCAAGAGAATGAACAGCCAGTGTCCCCAGCCTGCTGCTGGGTAAAGGCAGATGGCTTCTCAGAGGAGAGAGAAAACTTTCCGGGAAAGAACATCTGTCACTTCCTCAACAATACAGTTAACTGTGGTTAAACTGTTCACTCACCTCCATTTCCCAAGGTCAGAGCCATGTGCAACCCAACCAAATCCTTTCCTCACTTGGCTACGAATATGGAAGGAAAGGGAATCAAAAGTACAAATACTGTAGTATTCCAGGCAGTGCTGAGAGCTTGGAGTCCTTCCCCAACATTCTACACCAAGCAACAACCACAAGAGCTTATAGTTTTGCTTTGTTTTGTTTTTTTTTAATCTGATGGTGAGGATGAAAATGGCAAAAACATTATCATAGAAACTACTGGACTTATTTGCCCCCTACAAAGTACCAGGTTTTTGGTCCGGTTACTGTGTATGACAACAGTCTCACCCGTATCTCGTCTGTACTATATAATAGCTGAAGCAAAGCAAGCTGTGTGGGCTGAAGGGGAAGAGAAAAAAAATATAACACATGAAGTAGTTTGCTCCTCCAATCATTGAGACACTCCACGGGAAAGAAACCCGACAAGTGACCTTTAGCGGCATGGTGTAACCCGAAACCCTTAAGAAGAAAACTTTGTAGTGACCCTGAATGACAGACCAACTTCACTGGGACCTTTTGAAATCCCTATTCTCCACTACCACAGAGGCAGAGACACAGGGGCGAGCCAGGCAGAGACAGACAGACCTAGAGGGATCAGGAGTGGGTTTCCCCAAACGCAAGAACAGCGTTTCCTTGCCTTGAGTGGCTAAGCTACCAGGACCAGCTTACCAGCACTAGGCAGAGCCTGGCTTACAGACAAGGTTTCCCACGGCGCGCGGAGCAATGGAAACAGCGCGGCGGCGGCGGCGGCGGCGGCGGCGGCGCAGCCGACGGGGCAGCGCAGGCGGCTCCAGACAATCGCCGGCCACGGAGGCGGGGTCCCCAGTCTCCAGCGCCGCGCCGACCTCGCGAGGCCGGGGAGAGTGGAGTCACATTCTGGCTCCCAAATAAGGAGCAGGGTTAAGTAAACCTCAGAGAGCGAACTTCTCCAAACCGACCGACCAACCAGCTCAATGAGTGAAGGGCCTTTTGTGCCCGCAGAAAGGAAGAAGGGAGGGACGAGGAGGAGGCCACCGTGTCCTCGGCGGCGCCGCGTGAAGCGAGCAGAGGCCGTCCGGGACCCAAGCGTGGCCACCCCGCTGGATCCCACTCACACCCCAACATGGCAGTCCCCGTTAAGTCCTCTCGGGCCCCGGCCACTCGCGGGGTGACCGGAAGCCGCACCGGATCCCAGCGCGCTCCACGGCGGCCCAGTCTCACCTTCAGGGCGAATTTCTGCTGGGTTTTCTTGTCGAAGATCCGCAGCACCTTCCCGTTGATGCCCAGGCCCAGCACCTGGCTGGTGACCTTGTAGTCGTCGGTGATGGCGTTCTTTCGGATCTGCAGGCCCGACTTGACGTGGAACTGGGGGAACGGCGGCGGCGGCGGCGGCTGGGCCGGGGCGGGCGGCGGCGGCGGCGGCGGCGGCGGCGGGCTGGGGAACGGCGCCGGCGGGGTCTGGCCAGGAGAGCCGGACAGCATGGTGCCCGGGGACTCGCGCGCAGAGGCAGGGGCCGCGGCCGCCCCCTCCTCCGGCTCGGGTCCCGGTCCCCGCCACGCCCCGCCCGGCGGCGGCGAAGTTTGCTCCGGGCTGGAGCCGGCTGCCCCGCCCCGGCCCGGCTCCAGGCTCGGCGGGTCGCGGGGCCCCGTGGGTCCCGCTGTGCGCCGCGGGTGCCCACCAGCCCTGCTCCCTCCCCCCCTCCCCCCGGAGACGCGCGCTCCGGGGAACGCGGGACGGCGGGGCCCGGCCCGGGGAATCGCCGCGCCGAGAAGTCCCAGCCCGGGGGCGGCGGCCGCGTCACAGGCTGCACGGCGTCCTGGGCTGGTCCTTAAAGGGGAGGACCGAGGGTGGGGCTTGGGGGAGGCGTGGACATGGGGGAGGGGTGGGCCTTAAAGGGGAGGAAGTCCAGTGGTGGGCGAGCGGAGGGACCTGGCTGGTGGGGACCGTGAGCTTGCTGTCAGGGAGGAGAGCACGGAGAAATTCTTAACCAGGGCCAGGCCAAGCGAAGAGGGAGGGCAAAAGAAACGCGTCCGGATCATTCAAATAAAACCTACAGTTCTCCAGCTGCTTGGATCTAGAAGATGGGTCTTCGCAGAATTTGGGGAGGAGGTGTATTTTGAAAGAAGGGGATGATTGATAAGAAAGAATCTTCTTCCTACGTGGACCGTGGGCGTGGGGGTGGGGGGGTACCCGGGCAGTGCTGTGGTTACAGAGACTATTCATCCTAGGATCAGATGTCAGGCAATAGTAACGATTTCCTTAACATTCTTATGAGTTTTACTTTTTTTTTTCCTCGTGGACTTACGGTTTTTCAGTGAAAATGTATTGCTGTGTAATCATGAACAATTTAGTTGTTATGCATTTGAACACATTTTTATGTCAATCCAAAATGACCCAAGATGGGAAAGGATGGGGCACTGTAGCCCCCTGTAATCCCAGCTGTGTGCAGGGAGCTGAAGCAGGAGGATGACAAGTCAGAGGGCCAGTCTGAGCAAGAAAGGCAGACTGTATCTCAAAATACCTAGAAACGTCATGCCTCTCTGAGAGGTACACCTTTACCTTTTCATTGTGTTCTGAATTCAAGGGGAAAGGGTGGGGAATTCCTCCCTGAAGTTACAGCCAATGAGAAGTATATTTCTGAAACATACTTCTAGTACAAGTCTCCGAGGAAAAGGGGTCTAACTGGGCTGTAGCACAGCTGAGATCTACCAAGGTTTGACTGTTAGAGCAGTTAAGAAAAGAGACAAAGTAACAAAATAGGTACACAACTCCAGTTTACTTACTGATACAGACAAATTAGACATGAGGCCTGACCCATGGCCACACATAGTCTTTAAAATGCCCTAAAGGAACTCTGGAGATGAGACAGAGAGTCCTGAGAGAAGGGCCTTGGAGACATAGCCCAGGAGGGTAAAGCTCATTTGCTAGTGTCTTCTCATTGTTCAGATTTCCAGAAGATGCTTGTCCCAAGAAAAACAGCGATGAAAGGGTGAGAGAGTGTAGTCACCCTCTCAGGTCCAGCAAAGCTCACTGTGGACGAAGGAGACGACTGGTCTCCTTTCAGGTAGCACCTTTTTTCACTTCTGTGCTCACTGCTCATTGCTTTGCCCTGTGGCGATAATCCTAAGGGGCAAGAGCAGTAGTTGAGTGAGCATTGTGGCAGATACTGGCCTGGGAATAGAAGGCAGATTAACTCCCTTCAGTCTGCTTATGGAGAGATTCCTTCTACCCTGAATATGGAGCTAGACAATTCCCGGTTCCAGGTTCCAAAGGTGCTGCTTGAGCCCATGGAGATGCAGGGACAGAGAAAGGAACACAGCAACAAGGAGGAAGGTCTGAATGGCTCCAGCGAAGAGGTTCCCATCCTGACTGCCTCGGGTCTTTGTTAGCCCACACAGAGGATCTTCGGGACTTCTTTGTTGGCATTTGGTGGTCATCTATCTCTTTCCGCAAGGCTGGAAAGAGAATGGGCTATTCAGAGGCAGCAAGGCACAGTGGGAAACTACGAAATAGAAATGAGCAGGATCCAATTGTCCTAGTAAAGTGCCTTAAGCAAACCACTTAGCACCTCTCTCTGGGAAAATGAGCCAAATCCTAACATTTCCATTCACGACTGAGGAGGAATTAACTGGGATGGCATCTATGCAAACTCTTCATACGGCATACAGTATCAATTCTCATGAAATATTAAACACCACCATTCCTCAAGCATTGCTTCCTTGTTCCTTGCTCTGTTCCTATTGTGTAGCAGCCCGTTCCTGACACTGAGCAGCCTTCCCATGTAAGAGGAATTCCAGAGAGATGCCTAAACCTGAGGTCCTAGGAATGATGGATCAGAGAAACCCAGTGGGGCATTTCTCCTGGAGTTACAAAGGCCATATGAACCTAGGGAGCACACAGGACAGCCAAGACACATATTCTACACATAAACACATACCCCAAAAGTACACCCATGTGAACACACCTCAAAAGGACAAGACATCTGGCATGGAACAGTATAAATGAGTAACCAATGAATAGCTGGATAGTAGGATGAGCCACAGGAAAAGACACTCTACAAGAGACCCAGGGCCTTCCATTCTAACACTGGCTAGCCATGTGACCTTACAAAAGTCCCTTGCCCCTCAGTTCCTTCTTTCCTGTCTAAAATGTAGTAGAAATAACATCTGCTCTGCCCACATTGTAGAGATATTATAAGAACAAAATAAAGCCCAAAGTCCTGCTTGTCTAACACAACCTTTCAGCCATCTGGAGCGAGCTACTTAAGCAATAGTTGTTAAGGATATATAAAAGCACTTCAAAAGCTGGAAGTCAGGCTGGGGCTGTAGCTCAGTGATAGAGTATATGCTTATCATGTGCAAAGCCCTGGGTGTGAGCCCCAGCAAAGCATTATAAAAAATGTTGGAAATTTATTTACCAAAATATTATGATTTATATTGACATGCAAATGCATATATCATGTAATATAGTATTCATGAAGAAAATGTAAGGACCATGAAGATATAGAATTGCATCAGCTGTACTCCTGGATTCATGGCACATGTTTGTTGTTAGATCATTGGTCTCCGCTTCTCTGTTTTTATTTGGTTATAGTTATTTACTAATGCCATAGGCATCTGTGGACCCACTAGCCAAAATACAAACTCAGGCTTGGATAATGACATGCATCTAAAGAGTTGATTCCTCAGACTACCCTCCAGTCCATCCCTGTGTATGTTACCTCAGATGACCATGGCCTGCATCCTCCATTTACAAATAATGAAACTCAAAGTATCTTTTAAAAGAAGAGAAGCAAAGTCGATGTGGCAGTGTAGGCCTTTAACCCCAGCACTCAAGAGGCAGAGGCAGGCAGATTTTTGTGCGTTCCAGGCCAGCCTGGCCTACAAAGCAAGTCCAGGACAGCCAGGGCTACACAGAGAAACCCTGTCTCAAAAAACTAGAGAGAGAGAGACAGACAGAGAAGGGGGCAGCTGGGAAACTTTATCAACATCATGAAACATGTCAAAGTATCCCCACCATCTCGTGGAGATGATGGTGGAAGGACAGGTAAGGGATGCTTCTACACCCACCAATCCTTTAGGTTTCTCTCAACTTGAATTGTCTTGTTTAAATCTCACAAATGTCTGTAGTTGCGATTGCTACTTGTTTTAGCCAATCAACACCATTTTGTTCTCCAGCTCTTTGACAGTGACAGATCCAATATTTAGCTAAGCACACATGCCTGTCTAAAAACAAATTTTACCTCCCAGTTTCTCTGCTTCTTTTACAGCTTGTTCCTATGCAAGATTTAAGTTCTATCCAGTGACCTATAAATGAAAGTGTTCTAAAGGGAAATGAAAACTCTGCTTCCTTCTCCCTCCTTGTGTAGGGGTTTCCTCTCAGGTTAAAGCATCCCATTTGGAGGGGCACCCCTTAACACAGGATCCTAAAATAAGGGTGAAACAATAGGATGTTTTAAGAGGAAGTGAAACATTCTATTCTGTAGGGACACTCCTTAACACAGGAAGTAAGCAATTCAAAGGCTTCAAGAAGTCCCTGAAACTCCCTGATACCCTAGTTCCCTCCTTCCTCAAGCATGCATAGCTGTAAAGACTGCTGAGAGACACTATCAGACAAACTAAATTGCCTATAAGAGGCTCAGACAAGCTGCACTACCTGGAAAAAACAGAGACCAGTTCGGCTGCCTGGAAGAGGGGCTCAGATCCACAGAACTACCTGAAAAGGATGCTCTCCAGTGGGTTGAGGTCCTTGCAGGTTGACAAATGAGCTCTGTGTTTCCAGCTTTCATGAGATGCCTCCCATACTGGAATGGGCTTTGGTGGGGCAGCTGCCTCTGAGTCATTTCTGCCCCAGCAGTAACCCCCTGCCCATATTTCTGTAAGTAACACCCACGAAACACATCGATTCACCAAGGTGTACTTTGTTGGTGTCCTTACTTTGCTCTGTCGTCGGTTCCCTGTCTAAGATGAGTGCAGATTTGTTATGTCTCCCCAGGAATAATGTCACAAAACATCCCTTCTTCTCTCCCCAATGAGCTAGAATGAAAATCTCTGGAGGTTGAGCAGCCCTCTTGGATTGTGGAAATAAAGGCTGTAGTTTGAGGGTGAGACATGAAAAGGACAAGGAACCCGTGTCCTAGTGAACACAGATCACTCAGTCCAGTCTTAAACCACTTACAGAGACCTTTATGCGGAAGACAAGCGAATGTGCTTCTTGTTGAAGTGCCTAGTGTTCTAGGTTTTCTATTAAAGCCTGATCCAGTCATAACCCAATCATATGCGGTGTGTGCTGTGATTCACAAATAAATATCTATTGCATAAATGAGAAAATTGAGCTCTAGAGAAATAACTTCATTGGAGTTGTTCTACCAGCGAAGATCAGAACCAAGTCCCTCTGACCCACAGTCCATGCTCATGGCTCCTGTATAAATACTGAGTAGACATATTTCCACATATCCTTCTTGAGAGCTGTTTGGAGCTTCCACCCACAAAGCACAACTACTCTTGTGTCCATCCTCCTCTATAGAGGACACTGTTCTTTTTGATGACACATACAGCCCTAGAGAGACACACATGGCATGGTGAGGGAGTAAAGGGGCACCCTTTTAGTCATCCAGATTGACAGAATCAACTCTGTTGATAAATACCAAGATGTTGTAGCCAAATTCCCCTCACGTCCATCCACACATCTTCCATGTCTAAGACATGGCTCTCTCATTCCTCAGCAAGAATATCCTATAGAAGCATGGGCTGTAACCCCATTTATGACCAGCTTTAACTCTTACAGGCTTCTTTCCATTGGTCTATTCTGTCTTTATAACATAGGTCGGTGTAAATCTGCATGGCTGGAACCATACAGGAGCCAATGACAGTATCTTTTCTCCAAACTACCCTGACCCTCAGTTCAAACCCCCAAGGAGTAAAAGTTTCCTATTTCATTCTGATGAGGTGTGAAGAGTGGGTGATACAGAGTGGAGATGTATGGAGGTCAGTTTCTTAGAACATTCAGAGGGCCTCTCTGGACAAGCTAGAGCTACCCACTGACTGACTGAAAGGCAGGTGCACACAGATGAAGCAGCTTTGTGTCTGTGGCTGGTATGGCCAACAGATCAGTCCTCAGGAGACTCCCCCTTGTAAAGGACCATGGCTTGATGCAAAAAACGAGCCAAACTGTCTTCAAGCTGTAGGACTAAACTTCATAAATAAAATAAGAGATTTTTTTTCCAAAGCAGAACAATGACATATATATATATATATATATATATATATATATATGAATCGTTAGTAACAGAAATTTCTGACCCAGAAAGAGACTTTAAAATAGTAGTATCCATGGTTTCCATCCTCCCCTCCACCTCACAAAAAGAAACAAGTGTTGTTGGCAATGTCTTCCCTGAGAACTTCCTAGGGGAAGAAGTGCTAATGCTCCTCCCACAGGGACCCATATCTGCACCCCATTCTTGAAGCCACAGTGAGGAGCAGCCAGGGCAGCTGTGAAGAGTGAGAATGGAAAGAGAAAGATGAAGCACCCAAAGAGGAATAGAAACTTCACCTCTGAAAGTCAACAGACACAGCAAGGTCCAGGCGAATGGCTCTTAAGTCTAAATCCCACTGCTAGGCTGGTCTCAGGAAGAGAGTGTCAGGAAGAGAGAGAAATAACTACCTGCATTCCAGAAGACCCAGCCCAGGTTCCTGTGTCAAGGGTTCTGCCCTCTATTAATTGTCTATCTTGCATACCTCCTGTTACTCAGATGAATAAACAGCCTGGATAACGTACTGGGGAAGGGGTAAAAATAATAATAATAATAATAATAATAATAATAATAATAAGGAACTTGCCATACAGGAATACAACTAGGATGGGTCAATCCATGGGTCTGTGCCGGGTGACCAGGTGATCCCTGGTAAACAGAGAAGTAAGAAAGTAGTGAAGATGTGTGTGAGTGTGTACAGGCGGAGGCTTCCTAAGATAACAATGATAAACAGTTTCACTAGAGAACATAAGTTTGAGGCAGCCGAATACAGTGGAGTAAAATCCAGGGGTTCAAATTCCAACCACACCTCAATATTGCCTTGTATAATGAAGAGATGTTATCTCCTTGATTAAATATGAGCAATATTCTGAGCTGTTCTTGACTCGTAGTAATTCTATCAATGAGAATTGTTGCTGTATCACAGATACTTTCATAAGAATCATCTCATTCTGCTGGGGATGTAGGTCAGTGGCAGAGCACTTGTGTGAGCACACACACACACCTGTAATTTTAGCACTCAGGAGGACAAGGCAGGAGGATTGCTACAAATTTGAGGCCATCCTGAGCTACATAATGAGTTCCAGGACAGCATGGGCTACAGGCTAAGACCCTCTCTCAACAGTAACAATGACCAAAAGAATCATCCCATTCTACCTTCTCAGCTACACTCTAAAATAATACCTATGTCTGCTCACCACTGAAAACACTGTCACTCAAAAAACTGGCAACCAGTTTGGATCTTGAATGTCCCTCTTGTGTTACTAGATTGTGGGAGGTGTTGGACCTTTAGGAGGTGAAGCCTAATGGGAAGAGGGCCATTTAGGCCATTGGGGGTGTGCTTTCAGAGGAGAATATGGGCTGCTAGTCTCCTTCCTTTTTCCTTCTGGGCATGAAGTGAAGGGATCTTCACTATGTATGTGCTCCTGACATGGTCAACTGCCTTACCAGAGACTCCAAAGCAACAGGCCCAACTACAACAGGTTTAAAACCCCAAAACTGTGAACCAAAGTAAGTCTTTCCTCTTATTAAGTTGTCTCGGGTGTTTTGTTACAGTAAAGGAATGGTAACTAATATACCAGTAAAGTCATCAAGCAACCAGAGGAAGAAGGACCAGAATTCCAACCCTCTCTGTGTCTGCATGTGTCAGAGCCCATGATCCTAAATGCTCATGAGGTGGTCCAGCCTCCTAACACCTGCTGGCCTCTTGGTGGTGTAAGGTAGGTAAATACACTCTGAAACTGGAATCTACTCAGTTCCCAGAGGCTTTCCATCTGTGACAGTGTTAAAGGCAAAGAAGAAAGGCAGGAAGCAATAATGAATATGACCTTGGAGCATTTGCAAGCTTGTGAGAAAGGACCTAATATAAGAGGCACATATGAGAAAGACAGACACATAGAAGACAGAGAGATTGCATATCTTTATCCAATTGCATATCACTGCTCAAAAAAAGCTGCCTCAGGTTTCCAGAGTAGGGCAATTGGACTTGTACTATACATTATGTTGTTTTTGTCATCCAATGACAGAGTGAGGTGTCCCTCCCTCCCTTCCCCCATATTCCCCCAATAAAAGGGACATCTGAGGACCTGACCCTTCTCCTAAGACCACATCTACACCACCAAACACACAAGTGTATGATATTACAAACCAGGTTCTCAAAACTCTGTGTGCCTTATAACATCATAAAGGCAGTCTTCTTATGGAAGTTCTTCTTGCAGACAAGTCTCTCATTCCTAGAAGGGCATTCAGTGATTCTGGCTGCCTCCTCCAGTGGGGACAGTCACAGATACAAGGGACAGCAGAATGTCCTGAAAGGGCACATGATTTTAGACTGATACTTGTTTTTTTGTCCCCTATTGACTCCATGACCCCTTTCAAAGCAACCAGTTTGACTGAGCCCCTGTTAGTACCAAGTGCTGTGCTGATCACCAGAGTGTCCAAGATCTGTGATAGATGCACTTATATCAAATAGAGGAGCCAGATGTCTTCTTGGTGCATTTAGAGGATTTACACACACACACACACACACACACACACACACAGAGAGAGAGAGAGAGAGAGAGAGATGAGAGAGTGAGCGAGGTTATAATACACATAATTATAATTTAATGTGTGTAGTATGTATGTAGTTGCTCATGTGTGCATAGGTGCATCATGGTGGGGAGGTCAGAAGTCATCAAAAGTTTTCCTCAATTGTTCTCCACCTTACTTTGGGGATAAGGTGTTCTGGTTAGGTTTCTGTTGCTTCGACAAAAACCGTGACCAAAAGCAACTTGAAGAGGCAAGGGTTTGTTTAGTGTTACAAGTTACAGTCTACCATCAAGGGAAGTCAGGGCAGGAATCATAGAAGAATGTTGCTGACTGGCTTGCTGTCTCCGACTATGTTCAGCCTCTTCCCCATAGACCCAGGGCCACTTTCCCAGAGGCAGTACCACTCACAGTGGGCTGCCATCAAGACATTCCCAAAACCACGCCCACAGGCCTATCTGATATAGGCAATCTATCGATGGAGACTCCCTCTTCCCAGGCAACTGTTGGTTGCCTCAAGTTGACAACAAAAAGCAACCAGGACACAAGGTTTCTCAGTTAACCCGGAGCTCACCAATTTGGCTAGGCTGGTTGGCCAGTGGGCTCCAGGGAGTGCAGGCGTACACCACTATGCCCATCTTTTTCTTGTGTAGGTGCTGGGGATCCTAACTCACGTCTTCATGTTTTTGTGGCAAGTGCTTTACCAACTGAGCTATGTCCCTAGCCTTTAAAATTCCCCAATTTTGGCTGTTTTACAATGCACAGTTCAGTGACATTGAGTACATCCACCCTGGTGTGCAACTTTTGTTACTATTCATCTGCAGAACTTGAGTTTGCTTTTGTTTTAAAGCTGAAATCCCACACTTGTTAAACACTAGCTCCCCACAGGCATGGAAGACAGTGGCAACATCTGGCATTGAGGACACTGACTCTCCAGGGTGCTGAAGCTGGCCTATCCACTCCAAGTACAAAGGTAACCAACAGAGGACACAGATGGACTGCTCCTGTTACTCTGAGGTCTACAGGGGTTCCTACTAACCACTACATGGCAGGGTCATAGCCTTTCAGGCCTTCAAAGACCGTAGACTCATCCTCCTCCGTCCTGGACCATTGTACACAGCAGTGCCCTCCGCCTCCCCTTCATAGTACTGAGTACAGACACGTAGAAACTCTCAAACCAAACCAGCCTTCAGCAGTCCTTTCTGAGGCTGAAGAGTTGCCATCTTCCTGGTATGGTGTCTCACAACTTTCTGCCATGAGGACCCAAGCAAAGGCTGTTCTCGAGATTGTTGTACTAAGAGCATAGGAAACCATGTAAGTCACCTACTGCAGAAGAAAACCCAGCCTCCTGAATCAGCCAGCACTGGCCACCTAGGGACAGGCATAATACCAGATTCCCGAGTAACTTCCGTCTGGGGCCTGGAAGGAGGAAGGTTGTCCTCCCATGAATCAGAATGAGTTCCTGGGACCATTAGGCCCTGCCAGTCTCTGTGAGAAAAGCGTTCCTCAGAATTCTCTCTCACGCGGGAACAACAGCCAAGGGTAGGAGGTAAGCACGTGAGCAGCGAGGAAGGTAAGAAAGCAGACTCTGAAAGAGAAGCACAGAGGACAGCAGGCTGGCGGTCCATTTGCATCTGAAGATCCTATTGGTGGAAAGGCCCTCTAATTCAGACCAAGGAAAACTGGGGTGGGAGAGGGTGGAGCAAAACAGGTCGCTGGGCAGCCTCCCCCTTGGGCCCTCCCCAGGTAGGCCAGAGCTGCACAGAGTTGTTTCTTCACTTCTCCACGCGTTCATAGCCGCCTGGACCAGTGTGCCCACCCACATCACTGCTCAGGAATCTGGTTCTTGTTTACCTAACTCAGACACCTTCCACCAGCTTTCCGGAGAGCTCGGGGAGGAGCCTGGGGCCTGGGAAGGGGAACCTGTATAGGAGTACAAGGAGAGTTGCTGAATACCAGCGAGATCCAGAACTCCAATCCAATCAAGGCCTCCCTCACAAAGATGGAAATCCTGGAAAGGCCTTGGCTTTCCCCAGCCTTCCTTGATCAAGATACCTGAGGCCCAAATCCTCACAGAATTGGGGAGAAGAAAAGAGTTGAATGAAATACCACCTATTGTGTGCTCTGTTTTTTGTCAAGAAATGACTGGGTATAACAGAACACAGGCCAATGGTGGAGCACTCACCTAGAAAGAACAAGCTCCTAGATCTCATCCCCAACACGGTGTTGGGAGGAGGGGGAGATAATAAAAATGTTCAATAGCAGAAGCCTGGGGAAGTAGAATAAACCCCAGATTTATGCTATGATAACTTTGTATCATCCTGGAGACTTGCCAAGTGTCTGTCACAAAGTAGGACACTTGTATTTTTACTGGATGGATAGTTGGGAGGATGATTGACAGCAGCCAGAAAAACAAATTTAAAATGTCATGATAATAGATCCCACTTAGTAAGTAATTACTGTGATCTGGATGACTGAGGTTCCCGTACTGACTCAGCCAATGCCCCAGAAAAAGTCATGAAGTGGGTGTCACCAACAGCTTTCCAATGGCCCAGATGAAGAAACTTGGGTCCAGTGAATCTCTGCAGATTCCCCTCCATGAGCCTTGTCCCCACCTCAACACTTGAGGTAGCTTCTCTGGACTCCTGGTCTAGGTGCAGAAAAAATAGTAGAAAGAACAAAGCTGTCATTTTTCTCAGGTGTACCACAGTGTCATGTAAGTCACATGTCCTGTGTGGACCATGGCATGTTCTGGTCTAGGATTGTATGCTAGGCTTATCTTGTGTTACCCAGTGCCATGTTACGTCATGCCATTGTGGTAAGAACATTTAACATGAGATCTACCCCCGGAAAACCTTTTGAAGTTTCCTACAGTACCTTATTGTTGACTATACATTCCATTGTACAGACAATCTCTAGAGTGTGTTTATACTGTTTTCCTGAAACTTTAGAACCACTCTGTACCAACTTCTTATTTTTCTCCCCACCACAAACCCCTGGAAATCACCATCAATTTTTTTTTTATCCTACGAATTTGACTTTTTCAGATACCTCATATAGGTGAAATCTGCAAAATTTATATTCCTTTCTTTGTTTCACTATACATGATGCCCTCAAGGTTCATCCATCCTAGTATGTACTACAAATTCCCCTTTTATGAAAAAAAAAAAACAACTGAATTTTAGTCCATACCTGCACTGTCTAGTTTGTTTGTTTGTTTGTTTATTTTTGTCAACTTGACACAAGCTAGAGTCATCTGAGAGAAGGAAATCTCAAACGAAAAAATGCCTCCCTAAGATCAGCCTGTAGGCAAGCTTGATTAATAACTGATGTGGGAGGGCCTAGCCCAGTGTGGGTTGTACCGTTCCTGGTCCCTTGGTCCTGGATGATATAAGAAAGCAGGCTGAACGAGCTGTGGAGAGCAAGTTAGCAAGCAGCATTCCTCCATGGCTTCTGCTTCAGTTCCTACCTTCAAGATCCAGCCTTAAGTGCCTTCATTGACTTCCTCAGTGGTGGGCTGTGATATGAAAGAGTAAGCCGAATAAACTTTTTCCTCAAGTTGCTTTTGGTCATGGTTTTTATCACAGCAATAGAAATCCTAACTAAGACAGTGGCCTATGTATATGCCACTCTCTATAAATGTCGTTTATTAGATCACGTACATTTTGGCTGTTGCTACATCTTGGCTATTATGAATACTGCTGTATTTATATATAATATAAGAATGAGATCACGAGCCGCTGTGGATGTTGGACAATTACGCTGGTGCAGATACTCTATTTTCTGACTACCATTTAGCCACAGTCTATTCCTGAAAAAAAAAAAATTAAAGGACATGAGTAATCATCCAAGCAGAGGAGTGTCAGGCAGCCAGGCCAGGGGAAAGCAAAGCCCCCTGAAGGGAGAGGGAAGAAAGGCCCAGGCAGGCCTATGGAACATGTCTGCTGTGGGAATGCAAGAAGGGTGGCTGGTTCAGTCCTGACCTAGGTAGGTAAGGTATGTGCCCGGTTACCAATCAATCATGTAGTTAATCATGGGCTCCTCCTACATAGCTACAAGAAGCTCTCTAGGAAATCGGGCAGGAGGTAGGGAAGTGCCTCAAAGTTATCACATGAAGTATCACATGAAGGAGGCAGGAAGGGCGTTAGAATAATCATGGATGATCACAGAAGGTTCTGAAAACTGTGTGTTCAAAGACAATCCTGTGATACCTGTCTGTCCACTCCCCAGCACTGGAAGTTGCTACAGCCTGAGGTTGGGCTACAATTTTCTTTGGCTTTGGGTTCAGCTGAGGAGACAGGGCAGGCATTTATCAGTGGGCAGTTTCATTTCCTGTTTTCTCAGACTGAAAACACAGTCAATCATAATGACCATAGTTCTAGAGCTCACCTCTGCCTTCTGCTTACCTGAGGCCTCTCAGAAGTACACTACACATAAGCAAAAGGGAGGAAACACAGCAGATCCACCTTGTTAATCCAAGCTGAAGACAGTGGTTAACAGTGGAAATGATTAAACTCACTTCTTCAAAAGCCTTCAGCTAAATGAGTTCGCAGTTCCCTAAATGACTGTTCTCACCAGAGGCAATTGTAAATCCCTTCTTCTAAGCACCTCCGAAAATAAATCCTTCCCTAAACCTTTTCATGCTCCAGTTGGCCCCTCGCCAAGGTAATTTTTGTGACTGGAGGTGCGGAAGCTCAAGCTAACTTCCCAAAGTTGCATATTGGGTCAGAAGGGAGAGCTACAACCAAGAAGGGAGTTTCCAGCTCCGTGGGGGAACTTGCAAGGTTGTAAGGGAAAACCACAGCTATTTCTGTCAAGAAAAAAAAAAATGTGACTGCTAGCAATGAGCCATCCTCTGAAAGATGGTTCCCCTCTCAGTGGGAATGCGCTGTGAGCAAATAAAGTTAGAAAGCCGCTGCCAGATTCTGGCCAAGGCAGACGGTTAGCCGATGTGTAAAGGCAGACGGTTAGCCGAGGTGTAAAGGCTAAGGTCAAAGGTTGAGAGTTTCCTGGCCTCTGGGGAAGAGAGCCGCTGAGAAACCGGAAGGGAGCCGTTATCTTGACTATCTTAGCCAACATAGAGGCACTTAGATCCTGCCCACCTCTGGGGGGATCTGAAGAGATGGGGCGGGAGGGATGGAAGAAGCAGGTGGCTTAAGGGTCTTTTTTGAAATTAATAAAAATAAGCAGGGACGGACGATTTAAAAAAAAAAGTAGAACTGACAGAGCTTCTAATCGACTTGAGAAACAAAACCAAACACTCCTCACACTTTTTTTTTTTGGTTTTTCGAGACAGGGTTTCTCTGAATATCTCTGGCTGTCCTGGACTCGCTTTGTAGACCAGGCTGGCCTTGAACTCACAAAGATCCGCCTGCCTCTGCCTCCCAAGTGCTGGGATTAAAGGCGTGCGCCACCACCGCCCGGCTCACTCCTCACACTTAAAGACACAACCACACAGATACTTTAAAGCATTCTCCAGATGCACAAAGAAAACAGGAAGGTGATTATTACACATTTATTTGTTGTGTAATTATTACTGTTGGATTTTTGTTTTCTTCAAAGGCTAGTCCAAAGCCTGGGGCTGGGTGGTGGGTGGCTGGGGGAAAATCTAAAAGTAAAAAGGCTTGCTATAACCCCATGAATAACCAGCTTCATGTTGTCAGAGTTGGATCAGTTCGGGGAGGGAATCATTGTTTTGATATTACATTCTCCCATTGCACTCACTGCACACCAGATATGGTTCTGAGAACTTTCTAGGCATTAATTCCTTGAGCAACTCTGAAATAGACTACTACTGAAGTGTTATCCTACTGCTGTCATTCCTACCCATTCCTGATTCATAGTCATTTGGTCATTCATTACCTTGTTGTCTTATCGTCTCTGAGTCTATGAAAAGATTGTGTTTCTCAGTCCCTCCTTTCTGCTTAGGAGCAGTTACCTATGCAAAATGAAAATGCACCCTTGATTGTGGTTGTTCTCTGAAGAAGCAGTCAGGGCCACTCTGTGTCTGTGTGTGTCTGTGTATGTCTGTGTGTGTCTGTGTGTGTCTGGATGTGTGTGTGTGTGTGTGTGTGTGTGTGTGTGTGTGTGTGTGTGTGTTTCTGTGTAGCCCAGCTTCCCAGAATAGCCTTGAACTCTGTGGCCATCACTCATTCAAATAATCTTAAAGCTGGTCCTGGCAGTGGAGACCTTTAATTCCAGCTACTCTGGCTAAAACAGAAGGGTTGGAAGTTCAAGGCCCACCTGAACTAAAGTGAGAGTTCAAGGCCAGTCTAGGCAATTTAGTGAGATCCTTTCCTAAACTAAAAAGTACGAGGGGTCTGGGAGTGTGTCTCAGCAGCACAGAACTCACCTAGTGTATGTGAGGATCTAGGTTTATACTTCAGTATTGCAAAAACAAACAAAAGGCTAATCTTGACTATATAAACAAAACTAGTTACTTTCCATGGTAGTAAAGACTGGGGAAGTCTCCAGGCATGGTGGTGCACACCTTTAATCCCAGCACTCAGGAAGCAGAGGCAAGTGAATCTCTGAGAGTTCGAGGCTAGCCTGGTCTACAGAGAGAGTGCTAGGACAGCCAGAGCTGATACACAGAGAAACCCTGTCTCAAACCACCCCCCCCCCCAAGAAAAAAGACTGGGAAAGTCTGATCTCTCTCTGAGTGAAGTCCAGCCAGACAAACCTCCCAGCCAAGAAACATCAGCCCTCTCAATAGCTTTTCGGCAATGTTACCATGCCTACTGATCTATAGGGAGCAAATCTTCCTAGTATTTCCAGTTTGCCCATTTTGATATTAGTATGAAACAAGACTCCATGGCATTCTTTCCCCTGGAATTTGGCAAACTGGAGACCGGAAGTACTAATGGGAAAGAGAGAGATTTGCAAGAGAGCTATTGCGTAAGTACCCAGCAAGCACAAACTGAGGCATCTGGAGGTTAATGCCTGGGAAGTACCTGGCCTGTAGAAATGGCTACCTAGGAGGGAAGAGTCCTATAAAGTAATCAGGAAAAGCTCAAATCCAATGAGTATCATGAACAGATTGGAAAATGGGGTGTGGGGAGGTAGTTGGAAGCAAGAAGTCTAGCTATCAAGTGAATAACTTGTGAGTTTGAGGCCAGCTTGGAGTCGTATTTGCCATCCGGAGTCTTGTTTCATACTAATACCAAAATAGGTAAACTGGGAAAACTACAGAGCAAGTTCCAAGATAGCCAGGGCTACACAGAGAAACCCTGTCTCAGAAAGAAAGGAAGGAAGGAAGGAAGGAAGGAAGGAAGGAAGGAAGGAAGGAAGAAAGAAAGAAAGAAAGAAAGAAAGAAAGAAAGAAAGAAAGAAAGAAAACCTGAGTTACTTTAGGTCTAGAATATGCTAACCTCCCTGCATCAGGATACATGCTGCTGAGAAGCAAAGATAAGAGTGAAGGAAGGTGATCTCAGATTCGTAACAACTCAGCCAAGTCCTCAAGAACCACCTGGAATCTTATCTATGGCTTAAAATTCACAGTGGTCAGGACCTCAATCTCCACTCAGCCACTGCCTCATCTTTTAAGGGGATTACAACATTTCCAAACTTCATATCCTCAAGACCTGGCTCAGTACAGAAAGGAAAGAGACTGGGGTAAACTAAAAAAAAAAAAAAAAAAAAATCTGGTTGGAGCCAGAGATTAGATAGGTTCTCATGAGATTAGCTCAGGTTGATCCTTGAACCTCTGTCTCTCTTGCTTCGCGGTCCTGGGATTAAAGGCATGTACCACCACATCCCATTAATATTAAAAACTGACGACAAAACTTTCATTTGGATTCCCAACCTCAGTCTGTTTATAAAGGGACACACGACCTGCTCCCCGAGCATCTCATTGGCCCAAGTGGGTCCGTGCTGCCCCCATACTTCTGTCTGCCCTGTTGTGTCTGCTCAGTTCACTGTGTGGGTTTGCATTTGCTCCTTTCACACTTGACACCAGCCCTTCTTTCTGAGAACTGTCGCCTCCCCCCCCCCCACCCGTGACTGTTGGTTGTCACTCTGCACTCCACTTCTGTGTACCCTGCCCGCTCCTAAGTTTCCTTCAACTTCTTTCCTCACATGCTGGCCTATAGAATGTCCTTTAGGCTCTTCCCTTGATCACCTTTAGTGATCATTTTTGTACTAATTTCCAAGTTTTAACGCCTGCTAACTCGCCATCCCAAAATTTACAAATACAATTTAAATGATTCTCTTGATACGACTTGTCTCAGACAGTTTGCAGTGAATCTCAACAAAACTGCATTTTATTCTCTAAAACACCAAACATTCTTCTCTCTCTCGCTCCATTTAGAAGAAGGTATGGCTCCTCAAAGTGATTGCTACAAGCTGAAGCAGCCAGGTAGTCTAGATTCTACTTTCTTAACAGTCAGCCAATTGCCAGTTCCAGCTAATCCTGCCTACTACTTGCTCCCACCACAGTTCATTGCTCTGTTTCAGGCACTCGCCAACTTCCATGTGAATTATTGGCCCTCCTAATATGCCTCTGCCTTCTCTCTTCTGTAGAAAAAAATACAACTAATTAAAAAATTTACTAGTATTTATATTATCTTTAATTGTTCTAGCAGTGTTAATCCTTAACCCGCCATTATAAATGAATACACACGGACACCGGGTGGATCTTAACAAGTCTAGGCCTGGGTTGTGTAATCCTAGCCCATCTAAGCTAGCTCATAATTCTATTACCCAAATATAACCCCATATACACATACGTACCTTTGGACTATTATTCTCCACACTAATCGATGTTCCAGGCCACATGGAAGGATCTTCTTTAATCTACCCCATGGCAGCGTATCTTCCTCGTTTGTTCCTGGCTTCTCTCCAGCAACCTCTTGGGAACAAGATGCTCTGTCTCTCTCCAAAAAGCCCGTGAACCTTAGTCCCACCTATCTCTGTTTTTGCCCAATCTCCAGGCCTCAGCATTTATTTAACCAATCAGAGTCAATTAAGTAACAGACAGCAAACAGGACCAATTAACATTTAGAATGCTTAATACCACCCCATTGCTCTTCCCAATCCACTCTCACAATAATTCGATTGGTCATCTGACCACATAATTCTACAGTTTAAAAGAGAAATAAGCCAATCTCCCCAGTGTCTTGTATCTACTGGGATCTGAAATCTCGGCTCTTAAACCAGAAGCACTAAATTTAGAAGCTGAATCTTTAAGTCTTGTGTGGTGAAAAGATCACAAAGAGGATGAATGGGGATGAGGAAGTTAGCTGAGACCATCATAAAACACTTAAGTTTTGTTTGTTTGTTTGTTTTTCAAGACAGGATTTCTCTGTGGAACAGAGCCCTGGCTGTCCTGGACTTCCTGTGTAGACCAAGCTGGCCTCAAACTCAGAGATCAGCCTGCTGGGATTGAAGGTATGCACCACCTCACCCAGCTAAAAATTTCTTCGACATATTAGATAATAATGCCATATTCTAAACCCACCTTGTCCCAGGCCTCCTTGAATACATACACTACTCATGAAGATCTAACAAATTAAAACACAAATGTGTCACCATTCCCTGGGCTTTGGCTCTTCCAAAGACCTCACGAGTTAGATTTACACACCTACAGTGCACAGCTTATCTGAAAATTTGGAGGTGGGAATAAATGTGCAAATAACTGGGATGAAAGGGGCACCATGGGGGAATGGCTGATAGATCCTGGCTACTTTTAAAACCTAGACCTGGGCTGGAGAGCTGGCTTAGCAAGTAAAGGAACTTGCCATCAAGCTGACTACTTGAGTTCAGTCCCCAAGATCTACATGGTGCAAGGAAGAGAACTGATCCCCATGCATGCTGTGGCTTGTCTCCTCCCTCAGCAAAATAAGCATATGCAATACATTTTTTTTAAAGAATTAGGTGCTCATCTAAGTATCATGTCCTCTGTCCCTTTCTTGGATCTGGAGACAGTTAGGTGTAGTTTTAGTTTAGGGGGTAAGAGGAGTAGCCAATGCCAGTGACTGGGTAGGAGGCAGGAGAATTAGAGAACACACGTGAACAAACCACATCTCCATCCAGCAGAAAAGAAACTTTTTTTTTTCATATTTAATCAACACAAAATGAGGCCAGGGCACAGAAAATGTGGAGCATTCTCGTTCTTTGGAACTGATGCCCCAGAAAGGGAGCCAATAGGAAATGGAACCAAGCCATCTCTGGCAGAAGCCTAGAGCGTGGGGACCACTACTTGTCAGCCCAGGCCACCAAGAAATTACAGAACGACTCCAGCAGTTTATCATCTAATCTTAAGATGAAGATAGGCCTTGGGCAGTTTCTGTGGAGAACAGATGAAAGTTATGGAGGCAGAGCATGTTGGTAGCTGCACAATTCTGCAAATGTACTTAGGGGCACAGAGCTGTACACTGTAAAACACTAAAACGATAAAGTTTATGTTATATATGTTTTACTACAGCAAAAAAAATGTTGGAAGCAATCTTAAAATTAACTTTAAATTTTTTTGTTATGTTTGTATCTATTTTGTGTATGTGCATGTGTGCATGTGTGTGGGCATACGAGTATGCACATATGTAAGCCACATGTGCACATACATGAACCACAGTACACATGTGGAGTTGGAAAACAATTTCTGGGATCTGTTCTCTTTCTCCATCAAGCTGGCACCAAACTCAGGTCTTCAGGCTTGGCAGCAAGTGTCTTTACCTACAAACTATCTCTACAAGCCATCTCAACAACCCATGCGGAGGGAAGAAAAGGGAGGGAGGTGGATGAGGGAAGAAGGGGATGAGGGAAGAAAAGGAGTAGGGAGGAAAAGGGGGAAGGAGAGCAGTGGAGGGGAGGGCTCTCTGTCATGCCCAGTGCCTGAAAGCAATAGCTAGACCTTGGCCTACAAGCTCAAAAAGAAAAGAAACAGTCTCAACATGGTCAGAGTGTCTACCTAAAGGAGAAAAAGAATTTGCTCTTCAAAATTGTTTCCCATCCACAGCACCCAGTATCTGGTAGATACAGAAAAGATGTCTAGCGAAAACTCTAAGGATAAACCTCCAGGATAAGGTCAGCTCCGTGGATGGGAGAACCATGACAAATGGGCACAGACTCCTCCTTGGAGTGTCTTCGAAGCTTATGTGCTACAATCCCAGGTCCCTCTGTCCTTTCCTGACAGCCAACTTGGAGAGCCTGGAAAGAAACGCCATGATCAGGTTGGAAGGAGATTGGCAGCCAGGAGGAGAATAGAGTACAGGATCAGGCATGAATGACAATGCTAGCTTTCAGCAGGGAAGACTATTCCCTGGAGTCAGGACAGGAAGCGCACTCGCTATCAGTAGTTAGTATTCTCCCTCCAGTCCTCCCTGGGGCATGGGCATCCAGTCTAGCAATTCTTCAGGTTTCAAGTGCTGGGCGTGGTGGCGCACGTCTTTAATCCCAGCATTCGTGAGGCAGAGGCAGGCATCTGTGAACTCTGAGTTCAAGGCCAGCCTGGTCTACAAAGTGAGTCCAGGACAGTCAAGTCTACACAGAGAAACCCAGTCTCGAAAAACCTAAAAACCAAACCAAACAAACAAAAAAAGTGGGAGTAGTTAAACTGCACGAAGATTTAACAGAACATCATTTCTTCCCCTCCAAAAGAAAAAGTGATGCACATAGCCTTCTCCCTGGGTCTACTCAAGTCATAGCCTGCAAAGATGCAGCCAAAGGGGTTGGGGAGGAAGGGGCGGGGAAGAAGGAAAGAAAGAGGGAAGGAAAGCCAGAAAGAGTTGAAATCAACTCTGGATTCACACAGCGGGCTGACACTCCTTTGTCTGAAAGTTTGGGAGAGAAACCGTACCACGTAGAGAAGAACTGCTGAATTAAGTTAATGAAGTGCGCCTGGTAAATTTATCCCTGTAGACACCACCAGGGGGGGCAGTTGTCCCACACCGCTGGCCTTCCAGGTCACTATGAAGGCGCTGGTTAAGGAGACAGACAGACCGTGACTCTAAGGGCCTTTTAATCCACCCCCCCCCCCCCCCCCCCCCGCCCCACCTCCCTCGTCCAAAAGCTGCCTGAATTTACTCTGCACTTATCACCCCGATTTCAGATAAGGAGGATATCTGGCCCCGGGTATCTGGCAGTTTCTCCCACTCTTAAAAAGCTCCACAGCCCCTAAGATAGGAGCTAGACTAGCAGGTGCCTCCGCGGGGACCACATGTCTGACCTTAAGGAGGAAGTGACTGTCTTTCTGGAGCCCTGGAACCACTTCCCTGACCCAACCCCAGCAACCCCTGCACGTCCTCACACCAGCTCTCCCGGTGCCCAGCACCTGGGAGCCACAGCCAGGCTGCGGTCTGCAAGCCTGAAGGCTGCAGCGTGCCTTTGTCTGGGCTGAGGGAACCACATTTAGAACCGACTCCCACTCCTGTTGCCGCCGGCGCATCTGTCTTTGCTTCATCCCATCTGGTGTTCTCAGAGGAACGAACGGCTAATTAAATTGAAACGAGCCCACCTATTTTTAGTGTTCTTTAGCGATAAGGCCTGGGGGGGGGGGAGGAATAGCCGCAAAGTTTGGAAAGAACACCAGGAAGACTGGGAATCTTTGGAGGTGGATGATGATTCTCGGATTAGCAGGTCTCGAGTCAGTCCCACCTGCCACTTTAGGTTCCGTGCTGTCCCCCTGTTGTCCCGTTTGAGGATGGGGCAAAAGCTGGAGGAAGGACAATGTGATTTGAATACAGTTTAAGTGTGACCTCATGCGTTGGGAGTGAATCGAGGGTAACAGGTGCTGAGATCTTGGGAAAGGGCATTGCATCAGTGAAGGTGTGTCTTCAGGGGTGTTAATGTGGTTTTCACAAGACCCCAGTTACATCTTGTGAGAGACTGTTACGAACAGACAGACTAGCCTTGGCCCCTAGCTTCTGTCTTATCAATATGTCTCTCTGTCTCACAATCACCACAGCTGTGATGCAACCCACCCATGGACACCCAGGAGTCCCTGGCAGAAGCTAAACATACAACATTGCCCCATCTCTGACTTACAGCTCCAAAGCAGCGAGCTAAACAAACATTATTCTTTTATAAAGTTCAGCCTCACCTGTTTTCTCATAGTAACTGAAAACTGACTAATAAACAGGTTCCTTGGCTGTTATCTTAATCCACGTTATTCTAGAACAAGAAACAAGTTCAACTCAGCTATTTTGTTAAGGGGCAAAACCAGAGCTTTGATGAACTTCAAAGGTAAGGACAGAGAGGTGAGAAGTGGGGTGCAGGGTAGAGGCAAGGGTTAGAGCAGAGGCTTGATCCCATCTCAGATCCTGGATTGTACTTGAGCAAATATTGTTTCCTGCTAGTGAATTAGCCTTCTGAAAGAAGAACTCATCACTCTCCGACCACATTAGAATCCCTCTGGTCCCTTGTCTGCTGAGCTGGCAAATTCCTTACTTGGAGTTATATCTTTTGATCCAGATTAAACTTCTGTCCAGCTTCAGTTCTTGCCCTCCGTGTTCTGGCCGCCCTGTGTTTGTCACTTTTTTTTTTTTTTTTTTTTTTTTTGGTTTTTCAAGACAAGGTTTCCCTGTGTATACCTGGCTGTTGTGGACTCACTCTGTAGACCAGGCTGGCCTTGAATTCACAGAGATCCCCCTGCCTCTGCCTCCCAAGTGCTGGGATTAAAGGCGTGCACCACTACTGCCGGCATCGCATTTTTAAAAGATGTATTATCTGTGTTAATTACATATGTGCGTGTGCATCTTTGTGGGGGTATGGTCACATGAAAGCGGGTGACCCTGAAGGCCAGAGGCACTGGATCTGGAGTTTCAGGTGGTTGTGAGCTGTCTGACATGAGGAATTTAACTCAGATCCTCTGCAAGAACAGTGCACCCTCTTAATCTCCCCCACCCCCAGCCATCTCCCCAGCTCCCAAGTTTTTCACATTTTGCTGTTCCCACACATTTCAAATTGTGTGCCAGGAAGTCCCTTCTTTGCATGACAAATCCTACTCATTAATGGGATTACGATGCAGTCACCTGCCTGAAGCCGTTAGTCACTCTCTCCATTGTTTTTCTAAAAGTTTGTTCAGACTACCATTAGACCTTATCGAACCCACTTGACTTCCACGCCTACGTGGAATATGCACTTGTGGCGAGCGGCAGGAAATGTGTTCAGTGTCCCCATAGAGCCCAACTTCCCAGGCTTACGGAGTCCAGTGAATTTTTACTGCTGGGTAGCTTTGCTTGATTTATCAGGACAATGCTCTTGGAATCGGGAGAAACCTTCTGCCAAAGCAGTGGGAAAAACAGGCAAGGAGGCAAACTGCTAGGACGAGAGGAAAAGGAATCAGGATTCAGACAGCTCCAGTCAAACCGCGGCCTGTCCATTCTGCTGTACTCCTTCCTATGCTCAAGGGAAACACTCCCAGCCCCTGCCCCCCAGTTCACAAGGCATCTCACAACCCATTCCTCCAAGAAGGTTTCCCTCAACACTCCTGCTCTGGCTTCCATCTGAGCCACCAGGTTACTTATTTGTTTGTTTGTTTGTTTATTGGGGGAGGTAAGTACACTTGTGCCATAGCACGCCTGTGGAGGTCAGAGGTTCTCTGGTTCTACCATATCGGACCCAGGGATAGAACTCAGATCCTCAGTTTGATATTGAGTGCCTTCACCCCCTGAGATATCCTGCCATCTCATTAGCCCCCACCACAAGGTTCTCAAGGCTCTATTCCCTTTTTAAATTCTCAGTGGACAGCACAGTACTGGGCATTTTTATGGATTAAAAATGTGTTTATTGGGGACAGGAGAGAGATACCTCAGCCCACGCCTTTATTGCCAGCACTTGGGAGGCAGAGGCAGGCGGATCTCAGTGAGTTCAAGGTCAGCCTGGTCTACAAAGTGAGTCCAGGACAGCCAGGGCTACACAGAGAAACCCTGTCTTGAAAAATCTAAAAAAAAAAAAAAAAAAGCAACAACAAAAACAAAAAAGAAAACTCAAAAAAACTTGATGCTCTTGTAGAGGATCTGGGTTAGGATCCCAGTAATCACATAGTAACACACAACTGTCCTGTTCAAGGTGATGTGGTACCCAACTGGAGCATTGGAGGGCTCCAGGTATGCACACAGTACACATAATACATACAGATAAAACAATCAGATATGTAAATCTTTTTTTTTTTTTTTTTGGTTTTTCGAGACAGGGTTTCTCTGTATAACAGCTCTGGCTGTCCTAGACTCACTTTGTAGACCAGGCTGGCCTCGAACTCACAGAAATCCACCTACCTCTGCCTCCCAAGTGCTGGGATTAAAGGCGTGCACCACCAACGCCCGGCTTGTAAATCTTTTTTTAAAGGTATTTATTGACACTAACCAAACTGTCCCCTGAAGGTCATAGACTGCGCTGTGTGTGTTGCTTGCCTCTCTGGATCCACCTAACTCCCTTCCACAATCAGGTCCAAGGTCAAGCTTCAGTCTTCCTGCCACCAAACAACAGCCATGACCATGGGCACCCATCCTCAATGTGTTCTACATTTGGGTTCGGTCATTTGAGATTGTACCAATCACATTCATTGGGCCTCTGGGTCCCAGTTATGTTTGGCCAATGGGAGGCATGAAAAGAAGATGATTTGCTCAAGGGTGAAGTCAGGCTCTTTATTCTCCTGGTTCCTCACACTAGATAGAGGGCAAAGCTTTGGCAGGTGGGTAGCCCTCTCTTACACCCTCACACACAGCCAGGGCTCTTCAGGATTCCAACAAACTGTCTTCTTTTGTATGTGTTTGACCCTTGAGTGCATCCGTGTTCCTTTAAAAGTTTTTTTTTTTTTTTTTTTTTTTGGTTTTTTCGAGACAGGGTTTCTCTGAATATCTCTGGCTGTCCTGGACTCGCTTTGTAGACCAGGCTGGCCTCGAACTCACAAAGATCCGCCTGCCTCTGCCTCCCAAGTGCTGGGATTAAAGGCGTGCGCCACCACCGCCCGGCTTCCTTTAAAAGTTTTATCTCATTTCAATCTATATGTGTGCATCTCTGTGTGCCCGCGCACACACAGGCACACACATTTGTGTGTCAGGGCCAGAGAACCCCTGGAGGTATAAGCCACTGTGATCCGCCCAATGTGGATGTGGGTGCGGGTGATAGGATGTGAACTCTGTCCCCCCCCCCACCAAGAGCAACAAGTGGCTCTGAACAGCTGTCATCTCTCCGGCCCCTTTGCTGTCCCTTAAGAGATTCCTGAGACCCGGCCCACATTTTGTAAATTCTCCAAGTTGTTCCATCTCAGGGGATTAGACCCAGTATCTGCAGGACACAGTCCACCCTCCACTCCAGCTCCATTCCACAGGCTGTTCAGACAACCTGCTCCATATTGGCTGTAGGTCTTCACTTGCCTCATTCCGATTTGTTGATTACATATACCTCAGGACCTTGTATGCCCAGGTCTGCCTGTGCCCTAGACTTCCACCTATCTCTTAAATCCCCAACCCAAGAAAACAGGCTTTTGTCCCCAGCCATAGAAATAATCTCCATGGAATGTTAGAATAATTCTTAAAATCTCAAACTATTCGTTCTCTCTCCATCTATACTTTTCATATCCACTTACATATGCAAACTTCAAGAATTTGACCACTATATTAGCTTTGTTTGGGTTTTTGGTGGGAAGGCCCAGTCTACCTGGAAAATTTCAACCTTCTAGAAAAAAACTGTACAATGGGCCCTGCCTTTCCAAGCATGGCCTCTGCACCAGCCTAGGCTCCTTGAACCTACGGCAGCAGTGCCTCCTGTTCCCTCTGCCTCCCTTTCCACAGACCTGTCACCCTGTAGGGAGAAACCTCTCTGTCCCTTCAAGACCTCCAGCCAACTGGCCACAGGGTGCACTGGCATCCCACTGCACCGCTCTTGCCAGGAGGATCCCAGCGGTGGGCCTCTGCTCCCAGGGCTCCTTCCCCAGCAGCTCAGTGAACTCAGGTCTGCAAATGGACTTCAGCTTCTGAGATCACTTAACCTAGTTCTGGAGCTTCAGTACAAAGACTGGCTCCGGAGTTAACACCTCCCAGGAGCCTTGTTCACTGTGTGCTGCCCTAGATTGCCTAAGGAGGTAGGCTGGAAACTGAGGCCCAAAGGCCCAAAAAGGAAAAGTGTCTGCCATTGAGAAGCCCGGGGAATTAGGGAGCTTCTGTGTTACTGAAGATAGGTTCTGACATTCTGAGCTGGGTGTGGGGAGGGCAGGCAGGAATGCAGGGCAAAGCTGGGAGAGACTAGTGTGTGTGTGTGTGTGTGTGTGTGTGTGTGTGTGTGTGTGTGTGTTGGGATTATAGAAACAACAGCCTTGGCCAAATTAAGATTTGGTCAGGGAACTTTTAAGTTGCCAAACTTTGTCCACATTGCCCTCACCCATATTATCCTCCCCTCTCAGTGTCAGCCTGGGGCAAAATCCCAGTGGCAAGCTCCCTCCCTGGCCTGAATTGCCCTTTCCCCCATACCTCTTGTCCCCTCCACCCTGTAGAGAAGGGCTGGCATCCTCACCTGTGAGACCTCTCATTGGAGAAGAGGCGACTGAGCTGGGAGGTCCCCAGCACTTTCTCTGACCAGCCCCATCCCACGTGACTAGTATCCAGACAGGGCACACAGTGCCACCAAACTGTTAGCAGGGTGAGGTTTCTTCTTCTTATTTAAGGCCCAGCTGGCACTACTCACTTCCTAGCCTCAGCCTTTGCCCCTTTCCCAACCCAGTGTGTAAAAATAAATCTATTTTGGCAGCTAAGTATGGAAGGAGGGCTGCTAAGAGAGTGGAGTGCAATACTCTTCTGGGAGGGGAGCAAGCCTCAGGGAGTGTAGGTCTCTACCATTTTTTTTAGTTGGGAAAAACATTCTTTTTTGTTTTTGAGTTTTGGTTGGGGTTTTTGGGTTTTTGTTTCTTTGAGAAAGGGTCTCTCTATGTAGTTCTGGCTGTCCTAGAACTCGCTATGTAGACCAGGCTGGACTCAAACTCACAGGCATCCTCCTGCCTCTGGGACCACAGGTGAGCTACCACATCTGACCAGATTCATTCTTTTTTATTTGTATATTTTTAAATTTTTTTGTGTTGTGTTTCTGTGCCTGTGCACATGTGTGTGTAGGCGTGCATGTGCCATGGCTACCGCACACGTGTGGAGGTGAGAGGAGGGCATGAGGCAGTTCTCTCCTCCCACTGTGTGGTCTCCAGTGATCTGACGCAGGTCACCAGGCTTGGACGCAGATGCCTTCACAGGCTGAGCTGTGTCACTGTCCTGACCTCATTCATTTTTTTTCATCTCCATGCACGAAGCATGATAGATTGTATGTGACTGGTAGGGTTTGGGGATTAAAAGGGGTGGGAATATGGAAAGCAAATTACAAAATAAATGGTCATGGACAGTTACCACAACCTCCATTCCCACCCACCCCCTTGACCTTTATTTATCTGAGGTGGGCGAGGCCTCCTAGTCTAGGTCTGTAACCATATATGTCATTGTGTCTCATTTATTTACCTGTTTGAGTTTGGGCTATATCATGTTTTAACAGATCCAGCACTATTATCGGGCACATCAAAAACACTAGACATTTTGTGAAGAAGAATCAAAAAAAGGTAGAAGAAAAAGAAGAAAAGGGAGAGGGCTTTGTTTAGCACCCCCTAGAGAGCCCTAGAGAAGTACAGGAAGAGGGGCTGCAGTGGGAGAGCCCTCCCGAAGCCCAGGTACTCCTGCAGGTCCTACTTTGATCAAAGAAATCTCTTCCTTGTGTTCCCAGCCCTCGCCTGGCTTTACCGACTAAAGCTGCACCTCCCCTGCATCCTCTTCAGGCTGTAATTTAAGGACATAAATAAAGCACAGAGGAATTATCTTCTTCGAAACACTTTGAGATGCCTCAGACCAGGCGAAGCTTGGAGGCGGCTGGAGGGGTCATGTGAGTGAGACAGCACTTGGGCAACAGTCGTTCGTCCCTGCAGGAGGAAGGCCTGACAGGGAAGCGCCTAGCCCTTGTCATGTTAGCAGGATGGAAGGGAAACACCTGTGACCAGTCTGTTCCTCTTGGTCCCCAAACAAACACTGATGTCTTCTTCCTCCTCCAGAGTAACATTGCCTAGGTATCTCTGTGGTATTTACAGCCGATGGTTTCTTTGGCTTCCAAAGAGAGGAAACGGGCTCTTACATGAGAGTTTAATGAAAAGGGGCTAGAGTCAGGCCCAGAAGCAACACTTGCTCAACCCTACAGGGAAAGAGCTCAGGGCTGCAGTTTCTGAATGAGCCCCATATATTTCCCTGTCTCGTCTGACAGGGTGGAGCAGAAGTAAACTTTACCAGAGTTCTTTGTATACACACACACACACACACACACACACACACACACACACACACACACAC
>CAJQZJ010033263.1:793689-828041 GCA_907164525.1 Lophiomys imhausi | reverse complement strand
CACACACACACACACACACACACACACACACACACACACACACACACTCGCAGCTTCCCAAGTCACTGTTGACAGACAGATCCATCAGCAGAGGCCGGAACAGACCTGCTGCAGAAGAAGACATGTGATTTGACTATGGGCCACGGTTCTGACCTAGGGATGGATGACAATCCTCTACCTGTTCCTACTCCGCTCATCAGGAGCCGGCATGTATAAAGTGGGGCCAAGTGGCCTCTGCAGCCCAAGGACAAGTTCCTTCCACACTCATGCTGTAGAGAGGTCAAGGGCAGCCCTTGACCAAGTATCAGCTTGCTCTCGGTGCAGTCATGCCAGGTTTGTGCCTCTGGACTAACATGGTCCTTCCTAGATAATAAAATACAGTAAAAATCCCTGTGGCCCTCCTCATCATTTGTCATTTTCGTTGCCTTCTCTAGCCTCACAGGCTTTTGACAGCATAAGAAGCCAAGGGAGGGCCAGGTAGAAGGCTCAGCAGGAGGAAGTACTTGCTAGTCAAGTCTGGCAACTTTCATTTGATCCCTCGAGTCCACATAAAAAGATGGGCGCAGTAGTGCATCTGCGATCCCAGTACCCTTACAGTGAGACTGAAGGTAGAGAAATACAGGGGTGGTCTCGGGTGAGTAAGCCTGGAGTAGAGCTGCGTGGCAGAACACGACAGACTGTCTCAAAGGTGTGGGAGGTGGGACTCAACCTCACATACACACTGTGTGCCACATGGCCACACATGCGCACACACACACACACACACACACACACACACACACACACTTTTAAAAAGCAGCCATGGGAGCGCGGGGCTTTGGTAAATTTTAACCGTTGCATTGAAGGATGAGGATTCCTTTAAAATCTGTCTTCCCCAGCAGCGGTTAGGTTCTCTCACACTCAGCCACAGCCCCACATCCAACTGGGCCAGGCTCTGATACGGAAGAAAAACGAAGGATAATTCAAAGGCAGCAGAAGGCAATCTCTCAGTTCACCCCATCCCCCACCCTGCAATTAGCTACTGTCGCCAGGACATTCCTGTGGCTGGGGACCAGATCAGGCTGCCGCAGACCTGCCTGCAGACCCCTGAGCACAGATTCCCCTCTCCTGACATTTGTTCAAGTCTCGGGCTTTAAAAGTTGTGCCAGGACCTCAAACAAGCTGCTTTCTGGAAGCTGTTTTTCAGGGATTCCTCTGCAAACTAAGCTTGGGCTGTGTGACAGTTCCAATGCAACTGACAGTAAGGGATCCCCAAGAGCTGGCCATCCACTCACACTGTTTCTGTTTCCAGGGCAGCTCTGAGCACTAACAGGTACATGGGCTGAGTCTCTGTAAGGCTCCTTTTGCTCCTTTTTAATGCCCTGCTTTTTCTTTGACCAGCACGTTAAGACAGAGGCCCTACCTGACACAGACCCAGTAATCCGGCATGGTTGGTTCTCCACACTTCCTCCCTAGCCCCATAGGACACTTGGAGTAGGAGTGTCTGTCCTGTATGGGCTTTGAAACAATTACAAGATGCTAGAAAATTCTCAAAGCAACTCCTTTTTATATAAAACTACCACCGCTACCCCAAATAAAAAACAAAAACACCTGGAATAGAGACAATGATGAGTCATTCACTCCAAGCTGCATTTTCCAAAAGCACTCAGCAGGATCAAATAAACAATGGAAGAATACTATGCCAACAAAGTGATTCAGACTGAACACTGCAAAGGCGGAGTTCAGAGGTAAAGCAGCCACAGATTGCCATTTGGCCTCATTTATGGCTCTGCTTTCTCTGTGTTCTCTTTGCATGGTGGTAAAGGGAGTGAACATATTTCTAAGTCTCCTCCATTCAGGCAGGCTGGGTTTAGTGGTGAGTGAACTATAAGAAGCACACTGGCTTGGCTCCCTTCCTCTAGACCAGTGGTTCTCAACCTGTGGGTCACCAGCCCTTTGGGGGCTGCACATCAGATAGCCTGCATATCAGATATTTATATTATGCTTCACAATAAAACAGTAACAAAAATACAGTTATGAAGTGGCAGTGAAAGTGGTTTTATGGTTGGGGTCACCACAACATGAGGAACTGTATTAAGGGGTTGCAGCATTAGGAAGGCTGGGAACCACAGCGGTTAAGTATGTGCTATATGCAGAAGGTCCTAGAAACGGTCGGTCGGCTCTAATCAGGTCGGGAAAGAAAAGCCTTGAAAATTCTTGAGCTCTAGGAAGTGTAAGACTCTCAAGAAGGATGGGTTGAAATGATATGTAAAGCAGTTTTGAAAAGTCAGAGGCAGATCCCTCGTAAGGGGTAACTGTGGCTCTTCCTCACCGTGCACTTGGAAAGACCCAAGTTTCTCTGCCTTGTCCGTCTGCACTTGCTCTGTGTACAAGATGATACAACCATCTGCAGCCTTCTCATTTCTGAGGAGGCTGAGAATGAGGAAGATAGGAGCTGGCCATTCTACCTGCTTGGAAGGTGGTGTACCACCCCCCCCACCAACCTGGCTTTGTACTTTCTTATTATTGCCAAGCTAACTACACCTACCAGAATAAAGTGTTCTCACTGGGTGTGGCGGCACCCTCCTTTAATCCCAGCACTCAGGAAACAGATGCAGGTGGATCTCTCTGAGTTTGAGGTCAGCCTGGTCTACAAAGTGAGTCTAGGACAGCCAGGACTTGTTATACAGAAAAGCCCTATCTCAGAAAAAAAAAAAATGTTCTCACCTAACTCTTATCTGATTACTCTATCCCTTGAAGAAAACTGATCAGTGTGTGTATTTGAACTTATGAGGAGAGAGCCCGGTTGTGGAGGAAGATGAATGTGTATGGTCTGCACATGGTCAAGCAATCCTATCCATCTGAAGCTCACACGCACGTAACAGAGAAGGGGGAGCAGTCTAATCAGATCACCAAGTAGTAGGGGAATTGGCTAATTCCCCATGTGAGAAGAAAAAAAAAGTATTTCAGAAATAATAAGACAAAAATTCTGACTGAACTCTTTTACTATGGTGATAACAATTTGGAGACTTGAGTTGATTTTTGCCAAATCAGCAAGGCAGCTAACCTGATCTGTTTAACTGAAATGGCTGTAATAAAAGGTGCCAGAGAACAATATAGAAATGTAGACACAGTTCATTGCTGTGGCTGGACAGGGGTCTGGGGGCAGAGTAATAGCTTCTAAAAACACCTGCAAACCTCCCCCCACTCATTAGTACAGGCAGTACCGTGTTTAAAACAACAGCCTTACTTTCCCCAGATCTGAGTCACTGCAGGAGGTAGGCTGGCCAATGCCAATGACTCTGCTGTTGGTCATGCTCCTAGTTGCCAAGTTTGGACAGAAATGGAGCCATTCACCTTTTCAGAGCTGTCTACACTTTTCACGATGCATGGGCCGGCTGTAACCTTCCACTCAGCACAGCCCAGTCAGAACAGAGTGAGCTCAGAGTGTCTACTCATCAGCACACAGGAAATGTCCATGCCAGCCTCAGCCATGGCTTCCTTTCTAAAGTTCACACTCATGGATGCCAAAGACTGCTCACACAAACAAACACCAAAATCCAATGTGTCGCTCAGGATAGTGACTCTTTCAACTGTCTGCTCGGGAGCAGGTCTTCCACACTGATAACAACAGGCAAAACAACCTCAACGTGTGCTCTGCATAGATAACACAGGGGAGCCTGACTTTCTCCATCGAGTCAGAGAGTCCAGTTGGAGTTACAAGGAGCTGCAGATTCCCTTCTGTAAACCACGAGTAAATTTTGAATCATCTAGTACCCAAAATTCAGAGACTCCCTCCTTTTAAGTGGCTGTGGCCTGTCTGGGTGCCCTGCCTCTGGCTTTGGTGCTGGGACAAGGAAAAATGTAACTGGATTATTCCCGTACCAGGAAGACAGCAATACTATGTGGTTCTCAACCTTCCCAACGCTGTGACCCTTTAATACAGCTCCTCATGTTCTGGTGACCCCCAACCATAAGATTACTTTCATTGCTGCTTCATAACTGTAATTTTGCATCTGGTATGAATCGTCATGTAAAAAATACCTGATATGCAGGATCTCTGATGTGCCATCCTCGTGAAAGACTCACAAAGGGGTCTCGACCCACTGCTCTGAAGCACAATGCTCACAGCGGTCAGACACATCTGTTCCCAAGGACCACGGAAACAGATGGGACGGACACACTAAAACAAAAACAGAAGCAGTAAAGTTACTTGGCTCCTGTCACCTCTATGCCCTTCCAGTGAGACAGGTGGCTAGCAGCCACAGGCACTGCCAGCTTTGCACTTAACTTGAAAACCTCAGAGACAAAGGAGCCCTGCTGAAGAGAGCAAGACTAGGGAAAAATCAATGATCACATTTCCAGCTTTCAGATGGTTTTCTTCTTATAGTGAAAGGTCACTAAGAATCCAGGGAAGTGTGGGAAGTTCAGAGTGAAAGTGTAGAACATTTGGGCGCAAATGGCATCTAATTTGCTGTAAGCTTACCTGACAGCATAAAGTCCAGAGTCCGTGGCAGCGGAGCAAACAGTCTGGCCACTGATGGCCAAAGAAGGGACTGTAGTTTTCATGGCTGACTTCACCTTTGATGCTCATTTGTGACATAGTTAGCTTCTTTTGAGATGGCAGAGGAAGGATGCATGAGCTGGCTTTAAAAATCAGTATAGGCTAGCTCTTTATTACTGTAACAAACATCTAAGATAATGAACTTTTATAGGGGAGAGCTTCACTGTGGCACTCATATCAAAGGTTTCAGTCTCTTGACTGTCCAGTCCTCTTGTCCTAAGCCTGTGACATCACATCACGATGGAGGGTATGGCAGGGCACGGCCATTCACTCGATGGCCGGGAGTCAGAAGAGGAAGAGAATGTGACCAGGGCCCCATTGTCCTGCTAAGAGCACTTCCCAATGAATGGCCCAACACCTGACAGGAAGGCCCATCTCCTAAGGACCCAGCACCTCCCCCCAGTGCTGGGGAGCGAGCCTTTAACACACTGGCCTTGGGGAGAAATTACCAAAGTATAGCAGTAACTACAGGGTTGTTTGCTAAAACGTAGGGTCTGTAAACTACGAAGTACCCAGGGTATAAATCAGAGGCAAAATAATAATAAAAGACAAAACCATAAAATGCTATGAACCAAACACCATAACCAGGGAACTAAAAACCGACAGGTACCCAGGTGACAAACAGCTACTCGCATTCTTCTGGGAGTCTTTCTACTTAGAATGAGCCCACAGAACTGCTTGCTGGGGTAGGAATTCTAGCTGGCCTTACATCCATGCCTACCACACTCCAAACTACCCTCTGGAATAGATGCTGAGGAAGATAAGAGGTGAGAAATAGTCAGCATATATTTTTAGAGTATCTTCTATCTAGGGGCTGGCAAGATGGCTCAGTGGTAAGAGCACTGAATGCTCTTCCCAGCACCCACTTGGCAGCTCACAACTGACTGTAACTCCAAGAACTGACCCCCCCCCCCTTTTTTTTTTTGGTTTTCCGAGACAGGGTTTCTCTGTGTAACAGCTCTGGCTGTCCTGGACTTGATTTGTAGACCAGGATGGCCTCGAACTCACAGAGATCCACCTGCCTCTGCCTCTCAAGTGCTGGGATTAAAGGCGTGCGCCACCACTGCCCGGCAAGAACTGACACTTTTAGCCAAATAAACACTCAGGCGAAACACCAACGCACATAAAAAATAAAAACATTAAAAAATAATAATACGTTCTATCTTGAAAGAGATTTATACCGAGAGAGTAATACACGGGTTGAAGTGCCTCTGGCCAGAAAGACAAAGATGCACTGACCTATAAAAAGTCATTTAATGTATACTCCAGATGGCCAATACAAGCTGGTTAGACAATTAGCCCTTGAAGAGTTCTTTTATAGTCATATAAAAATGTTCTGCCTTGTTAAAAAAAAGTGTACTCTAACAAAAACATATCCATTAGTGAATGGGCTTTAGTTTTTTTTGACATTTGCATGTTTGTAAGGTAATTGAAAATATATACATATGCATCTCTGAGCGGTCCATTAGCTAATCAGCTTTGGTAATACACTACACAGGGGCATGCTACCGCTGGTTTCAGACATTAGGTTCGCTTTAAGCTTACTGGCTATTCCAACAACTGGCGGTAGCTTGGAACCCAGTCCCTGGAAAGCGTCTATAGGATTGACAACCCGTTTCCCTGGCACCTTGTCCATGGGGAGGGGTCTGGTTGAACACTTGCTAATCCAAGGATGTCTCAGTGCTTGAGCTGGGGTGAGCCGGGCTGAGGGGTCCCACTGAAGGCATCTCTTCAGAAACTCTATGAACAAGTAGTCACCACAACCTTTCAGTGCGGTTGCCCAGTCTTTACTGCCTGGGGGGCCTCGCTTCTTACCCCTGCGTGATCGACCCCCAACAAGCACAGCCCTTCCATCTGCCTGGGTAGTCATGGAGCAGTATCGAGGCAGGCCCTTGGAGTTAATAAAGTACTTCGCACGTTTGGATTGCTCCAGAAGTTTTGATGGTGGCATCCCTAGCAACTCCATCATGCAAGCCAACTGGTCTCCTTCGTCCTCTCCAGGGAACAGGGGTTGTCCTGTCAAAAGTTCTGCAAGGATGCAACCGAAACTCCATACGTCGATCGGCGTGCTGTAGCGGCATCCCAGGATGATCTCCGGGGCCCTGTAGAAACGAGACTGGATATATGTGTAAAGCTTCTGGTACTCGAAACAGCTGGACCCAAAGTCAATAACCTTGGTTGCGCTGCGCCCGTGGTGTTTCAGGAGAATGTTTTCTGGCTTCAGGTCACAGTGAATGATCTTGTTTTTGTGAAGAGCATCCAAGGACTGCAAGATGGACTGGGCAAACTTTCGAACCAACTGGACACTGAAGCCCTGAAACTTGTTTTTTTTAATGAGCTCGTACAGGTCTATGCTCAGCAGTTCAAAGGCCATGCACACATGGTTCCGGAAGGTGAAGCTCTCTAGCATGTGGATAACGTTCATGCTGCCAGTTTTATCCTGCTTTTTAAGATGCTCCAAAATCCGGATCTCCTCAGCTGCCTGGCGATGAAAGCGCTTCTCGTTCCGCACCATTTTTAGGGCCACGTACTGTCGAAGTTTGTGGTCATAGACACGGGCTACCTGTCCAAAACTCCCCTTGCCAATAATTTTCAGCACCTCATAGCGGTACGCTAAATGATCTCGAGGTACATGGATATAGGCCCCGTCTGCGTCGTCGTATCCCCCATTGTTGGGGCCACCAATGACTCCTTGTCGCTTTTTGGCATTTGGACCCACAAAGTAGATTTCTGGGTAACTGACGATCTCCAGCTTCTCATAGGCAGTGAGGTGGTGTTTATACTGCTTCAGAGCTTGCTCAGGAGTCAGTGGTAGTGCTTTTGGCGGTTTGGTTAAGCTGCTGGACTTCACCATATTCAGGCTGTCTGAACTTTTCCCCTGGGAAACAGGAGAGGGCTTTTCAGAGTCGCTGACGCCATGTGACTGAAGAGCGCTGAATTTTCTGCTGCCAAATTCTTGAAACAGCTGTTCTACCTTCATCTCACTTCCATTAGCAAAGTGCTGAGTATGATCTCTCATTAACGGTTCAGTGGTAATCTACAAAGAGAAACACACACACACTGTGAGCGGCACTAGAAACTCTACAAAGGAAAGAGGGCCTCCTCTCTGACCGAGCAGCATCAGCACACATCAGTCATGTTTATTTCAAAGTTAAAAGATCCAGACAGGGGACTGGATGGGTGGCTCAGTGGTAAGAGCATTTGCTATCCAACCGTGAGGACTCCACTTCAGATCCCTGCGCCCATGTAAAAAGTGGCCCATGGACCTAACCTCAGTACTTTGGGGGACAGAGACAGAAAGTCAGACTAGCTCTGGATTCAGTGAGAGAAGCTGTCTCAAAGGAACATGGAGGAGAATGTTAGAGAGCAGGTCAGGTGACATTCTCCTCTGGCCTCTGAAAGTGTGTGCAGACACACAAGTGCACATATGCATACACCATACACACTTAACACACTCATACATACATGCATGCATATATACACATACAGAAACAGAAAGAGAAGGGAGAGAGAGACAGAGAGAGAAAGAGAGAGAGAGAGAGAGAGAGAGAGAGAGAGAGAGAGAGAGGGAAAGCAAAGCCCCAAACAGGAAATAAAAAAGCAACAGTCTCTGGAGACATGAGATACATTCCATCCATCCTTGCATTCTCAGAATACACCCACCCCAGCTCCTACATGTAGCCAGCTTTGTTCAAGACAAGGTGGCTTTTTTTATTTTGAGACAGGGTTTCTCTGTGTAATAGCCCTGGTCATCCTGGACTCGATTTGTAGACCAGGCTGGCCTCGAACTCATAGAGATCCGCCTGCCTCTGCCTCCTGAGTGCTGGGATTAAAGGAGGGCATGCTGGCACACCACCATGCCCAGCTTAACAGGGCGGCTTTTTTTTTTTTTTTTTTGGTTTTTCGAGACAGGGTTTCTCTATATAACAGCTCTGGCTGTCCTAGACTCAAATTGTAGACCAGGCTGGTCTCAAACTCACAGAGATCCGCCTACCTCTGCCTCCCAAGTGCTGGGATTAAAGGCGTGAGCCACCAACGCCCGGCTTACAGGGCGGCTTTTTACTGCCCACCAATATGTTATATTCCTTCTCTTAAGTCTTTGAATTGGGACTCCTTCAGTCTCTCCCCGATCCATTCACATCCTGTATGCCTTCAAGACCTAATGTCAGTCTTCTCTCTGTACTATCATACTAGTCACATAATTTTACTGTACTTATTATTTCTTGAGGGAAGGAGGGCACGTGCCCCAACACACATGTGGAGGTCAGAGAACAACTTCCCCGTTCTCTCCTTCTACCATCAGGCTCCCAGGGACTGACCTCAGTTTGGTGGTAAGAGCCATCTCACTTTCAGAAATGAAAAACCAGAAGTGTAGCCAGGCAGTGGTGGCACATGCCTTTAGTCCCAGGACTCAGCAGGGAGCTCTCAAGGCCAGCCTGGTCTACAGAATGAGTTCCAGGATAGCCAGGGCTACACAAAGAAACTCTGTTTCCAAAAACCAAAAAAAAAAAAAAAAAAAAAAGGAAGGAAGAAAGACCAGAGACAAGTTTCCTCCTTCCTTCCAATTGTCCATCCAAAAATCATCAGAATACCTACTGTTCACTACCTGGCTCCTGTACTAAAAACAAGAACTCTTAAGAAGTTTAATCTATCTAAAAGGCTGAGCTAAGCAAAGAATAATGGCTTGTCTTCAGTTAGATTTATGTATCAAAAATGAACATATGTATGCAACTTGGTCAATTTTCTTAAATCATTTCCTAATTTTTTTTTTTTTTTTTTTTTTGGTTTTTCAAGACAAGGTTTCTCTGTGTAGCCCTGGCTGTCCTGGACTCACTTTGTAGACCAGGCTGGCCTCGAACTCACAAAGATCCGCCTGCCTCTGCCTCCCAAGTGCTGGGATTAAAGGCGTGCGCCACCACCGCCCGGCTTCCTAATTTTTTTTTAAAGATTTATTTATTATGTATACAGTGTTCTGTCTGCAGGTATATCTGCAGGCCAGAAGAGGGCACCAGATTTCATTATGGATGGTTGTGAGCCACCATGTGGTTGCTGGGAATTGAACTCATGAAGGCATGACCTCTGGAAGAGCAGCCAGTGCTCTTAACCGCTGAGCCATCTCTCCAGCCCCTCATTTCCTAATTTTGATAAACCTACATATTTACTGCTAAACTCTTTGGAATACATTGTAGAGATATACAAAGGGCTATGCTGGGGCCCTGGATGCACTATTTAAAGTTCTATGACTTGGGACCATTACTTGAACCTTTCATAACTTCTATTTCTTGGTCTATAAATTGTGGATAATACCTACTTGTAGCATGTTGTGGGGATCAAAGTATAATCAAAACTTGAAAGATTCTCACAAACTATAAAACATATTCAGAACACTGGCTACCACTATGTAAAAATTTCAAAATGTGATTACTTAAGCCCCTGCTCACTCTCTCCCCTTCCCCTTGCTGATTTTCCCTCCTTCCTGTGGTGACTTTCTCTATTCTACTTTCTCTCCCTGTACTAAGCATCTGCCCAAAGAAGGGCCAGCAATAAATTTTTTCATTGAAACTCCTAGCCCTCTTTCTCCCTCACATAGAGCCTGCCTTCTGCTTGCTATTCAATTTAATGTTATCTTTCCAGAAATATTCAAACTTTAACTAAAGTCACTGCCTTAAGGCAAAGGAATGTCTCTTTAGGATTCATCACCAACAAGCTGGTGGGACAAGTGTCTGTGGTTCTGGGTCTGTCCCTGAAAATTTCTCAGCCTAAAGGAAGGCTGTATGCACTCTGACACTTCTATATGTGATAAAGAGAGGTTCTCAGGCATCGTATATTACTAAGAATAAATATATATTTTTTTTATTTTATTTTATTTTTTTTGGTTTTTTCGAGACAGGGTTTCTCTGAATATCTCTGGCTGTCCTGGACTCGCTTTGTAGACCAGGCTGGCCTCGAACTCACAAAGATCCGCCTGCCTCTGCCTCCCAAGTGCTGGGATTAAAGGCGTGCGCCACCACCGCCCGGCAAGAATAAATATTTAACAGAGGCCTAATTTCCACAGAATTATTTTTAACAAAACTAAGAATGTCGCTGGGATCTCCCAACTCCCGGCTTTTCCTTGCTTTAGGCCTGACCTGCACTCTGTGCTAATGAACTCCTGCTTCACCATCAGAATTTCACAGGACTGTCCACATCCTATGTGAAAACCCCTGCAAATGTAAACAGGGCTTCCCTGTCCTTGCACCACAGCTCTTCTGTAGGCACTATCCGCATTACCTCCTCTCACCCCACCTGGGCCTCCCAGGCTCTCTCATCACTCTCTTTGAGATACAAGGGATGTCCTTCCTGAAGTGTGGCTTCCAGGACAGTGTATAGCTCAAACATAGTCCACTACAGATTATCAAAGCTCTGATCTCAAGCAAACCAGGGGTATTCCATTATGGATTTTTTCACAAAGGGAGGGGAGACTTTCCTTACCATGCTTACCTTTCTCAAATCCTGACATGAATCAATTATATACCAAGTTTTGTGTGCTATAGTAAAACATTCCTTCCATTTAAAAAAATCAATCTACCGTTGCAGTGGTCTGAATGAAAATGGCCCCCATAAGCCAATAGGGAATGGCATTATGAGGAGGTATGGCCTACTTGGAAGAAGTATGTCACTGAAGGTGGGCTTTGAGGTTTCAGATGCTCAAGCCAAGCCCAGGGTGTCACTCTCTCTTCCTGCTGCCTACTGATCCAGATGGAGAGCTCTCAGCTCCTTCACCAAGTCTGGCTGCATGTTGCCATGCTTCCTACCATGACATTAATGCACTAAACTTCTGAACTGTAAGCCAGCCCCAATTAAATGTTTTCCTTTATAAAAGTTGCCGTGGTCATGGTGTCTCTTCACAACAATAGTAACCCTAACTAAGATAACAGTGTTCGTATATAAGACATTAATAGTTGTAATAAAATACTACGTATTTCTAGCCTAGGGTTATAATCATGATCATCAGAAAGATGTACAAACCAGATGGTGGTGGCACACACCTTTAATCCTCACACTTGGGAGCCAGAGGCAAGTGGATCTCTGAGTTAGAGACCAACCTGGTCTACAGAGCAAGTTCTAGGACAGCCAAGACTACACAGAGAAACCCTGTTTCAAAAAAAATCAAACTAAACAACAAAATAAAATAAAATAAATAAAGGTATACAATGGCCTCAGCCAAATATTTTGTTAAAGACGTAATTATGAACAAGAGACAAATCAGGCAAGAGTTACCATGTTTTATTTAAGAATGCTTCATGAACAGCATTAATGTAGAAAGCATATTGTGTTTTAAATAAAATGTGCTATTAGTCGAGTCTTAAAAATCCTGTTAGGAAATTTAGGATTAATAATCTTTTATAAAAACCTACCCTTGGGGGCTGGAGAGGTGGCTCAGAGGTTAAGAGCACTGGCTGTTCTTCCCAGGGTCCTGAGTTCAATTCCCAGAAACCACATGGTGGCTCACAGCCATCTACATTGAGATGTGCCCGGGCATATATGTAGAGCAAATACTGTATACATAATAAATAAACAAAAAAAAAAGTTTAAAAAAAAAACCTACCCTTGGGAGCAGAGGATGTACCTCAGTTGGTAGAGTTTTGCCTAGCATGCATGAGGTTCGTGGGTTCAATCACCACCCAGCATGGGCAACACAAAAAACTCCTACCTTCTACCAGCTGCTGGCCTTAAATCTCTGCAATGGAGAACTCAGTCCAATAACAGCCTGTAGGCAGATGATTTACAGCTGAGTGTGTAAAAGCACCCTGAAAACCTCTTAGGCTGACTGTGAGAAGACTATTGGGCACTCTAGACGGAATCACAGCACCATGGCCTGTAAGTGCTCCCAGGGGTTCAAAAAGCACTTTTCCAGCAAAGTTTGCAGACAACAGGGGCTGGGGAGACAGGGCAGTGGTTTGTATGAGGACCTGAGTTCAAAGCTTAGAACTCATGTCAGCAGTCGGTGGGCACAGAGCCTGCCTCTAATTCCAGTTACAGAAGGCAGGAACCAAACAACCTGGCTAGCAAGACTAGTCATTTCTGAGAGCTCTTGCTCAACAGAAACCCTCCCAAAGAATGAGACAGAAGAGCATACATGTATATTATACGCACAAGAAAAGTGGATAAGGGGGCTAAAAAAACAAAGAACCTTGCAATGTCATATTGATTAGAATCTAAAATTTTTTTTTTTTTTTTGGTTTTTCATGACAGGGTTTCCTTCATGTAGCCTTTGTTATTTTGGAACTCACTCCATAGACCAGGCTGGTCTTGAACTCACAGAGATCTGCCTGCCTCTGCCTCCCAAGTGCTGGGTTTAAAGGCGTGCGCCACCACACCCGGCTAGAATCAAGTTTTAGGGCTTCCCCATAGCTGTCACTCTGAACAACATGCAGTAAGGAATTAACTTGATCCTGAAATACAATTTGAGTGACATACTGGATAGAGATCAGCACAGATCAACCCCGACCTAAAGTTGAATGAGGTTTGGGTCAGATGCTCAACTGCAGGGCATTTTCAACGCAGTGTTGTGCTGATTGACAGCAGAAGTCAGCAAATACGACGGTCACCACAGAGACGGTTCTGGATTTCTCAGAGATGTTCAGATATCACAGAAATAAACTCAAAGGGATGGAAAGAAGCCCCACTGCACTCCAGAAGAGATTAAAAATAATGTGACCAGACTGCCACATATTTTTAGACCATGCTTTGTAATATTATTAGCCTTGAAAGTAGTAAAAACTAGGGAAGAACTAAGAGCAATTACAAAGACTAACAAGACGGCTCAGCATGTAAAGGCTCTTGCCACCAAGTCTGGCACCCTTCCTCCCCCACCACAAACCATACACAAATAAATATAGTATTTTAAAAGTAAAATTACAGCTGGGCAGTGGTGGCGCACGCCTTTAATCCCAGCACTTGGGAGGCAGAGGCAGGCGGATCTTTGCAAGTTCGAGGCCAGCCTGGTCTACAAAGTGAGTCCAGGACAGCCAGGGCTACACAGAGAAACCCTGTCTCGAAAAACCAAAAAAAAAAAAAAAAAGTAAAATTACAGAGTAAAATAAGGAACAAATGCAGGTCGTAAGCAGAACCACAAAAGGGACCAGTGTAAGGCATCAGCTCAGCTAGTCACGAGGTTCGAGGTTCGGTAGGTGACACACTACAGCACATTTTCAAGTCACAGGCACAGTCTCCTTGCCTTGGAATTTGTCCAAAATCTGGTCTACTCCTTTACATATTCCCACGGAGTGTGAATTCATTTCATTACTATCTTAAACAGGACAGTGTCAAAAGCTAAGGGTCCAGAGTTCCTAAAAGGATTTGTTTAATATCATCTATGAGTATTAAATAAACAAACAAACAAACAAAAACAAAAACGCTGTCTTTCATATACTGATCTGCTAGAACCACAGGGGAAGACTGAGCTGATTATGAATACTGACATTTTTTCCCCAGTTGCTCTGGTTTTTTTGCTTGTTCGTTTTGGGTTTTTTGCTGTTGTTATTTTTTGCTTTGTTTTTTGGAGACAGGATTTCTCTATGTAACAGCCTTGGCTGTCCTGGAACTCGTTTTGCAGACCAGCCTGGCCTCAAACTCACCGAGATCCACCTGCCTCTGCCTTCCGAGTGCTGGGATTAAAGGTGTGCACCACGACCACCCAGCTCCCTGTTGATCTGTTAAGTGGAGCCTTTGTAATACTCTATGTATGTCATCTGCTATAAAAAGAAATATCCCCTAAACAAGAGTACCCTTTAGTAGAAAGTATAAGGAAAGGAGGACTTCAAATCAAAACTGTCCCAAAAAGCCAAACTTAAACCCCAGGAATGGTTTTTTCCAAGTCAGGAGAAATCAACAGCAAACCAAGCAGGGCATACTGGCACACCCATTTAAGACCAGCACTTTGGAGACAAAAGCAGGGTGTATCTCTGAGTTCAAATCCAGCCTGGCCTACATAGAGCTCCAGGCCAGCCAGGACTACATACCTACATAGTCTGTCAAAATAAACAAAAAAAAATTTTTTTTTAATTTTTTTTTTTTTTAACAAACGAAAGAAACCCCTCAAAAACAAAAACCACCCTCCCAAAAAAAGAAACAACCCAGAACAACAAAAGGAAGTCTGAGCTGCCGGCGGCGATACAGAACTACACCTGACTTCCTCTTTCTTAAGACAATCTTAAGAAAGAATTGCTTCCTTTACTTACATTTAGCTTTCCGGACACAGGTGCTTCAGAGGGATTGCAGAGTGTGTTTGAACAGGGTGGGCATTTGGTTTCATCTATCATCATGAAGGTATCGTAGATACCATCCCCCAATCTAGGAAAGAGGGTTACAGATAAAACCAGTCAGTAACTAAACAAAATGAGCTTGCATTTCCAAAACACCACAGGCCTTAACTGTTTTTTAACCATTCTGACACTGCACACAAAGAAGTCGGGCATTGGGTAGTGGAAGAGAAGAATCCCAAACTTTCTTTTCCATTTTTAAAAATTAATTATTTTTTTATTTTTTATTATTTTGGTTTTTCTGAGACAGGGTTTCTCTGTGTATCCCTAGCTGTCCTGGACTCAATCTGTAGATGAGGCTGGCCTTGAACTCATAGAGATCCACCTGCCTCTGCCTCCTGAGTGCTGGGATTAAAGGCGTGCCCCACCACACCTGGCTAATTATTTATTTTTGAGACAGAAGCTCTTATACAGCCCTGGCTGTCCTGGAACTCACTATGTAGACCAGACTGGCCTCAAACCCACAAAGATCAACCTACCTTCGCCTCTGAACCACCACGTCTATCTCCTTTTTCTTTTTAAAGAAAGGAAAATATGTCTAGACTCAAAATTTAAAATCGTTACAACAGGCTGGTGTGGTGGTGCTTTAACTCCAGCATTTAGGAGGCAGAGGCAGGTGGATTTCTATGAGTTCAAGGCCAGTCTAGTCTACACAGTGAGTTCCAGGGCAGCCAGAGCTACACAATGAAGAAACCCTGTCTCTAACAAGTAAACAGAAACACATAATAAGTAAACAAAATAATTACAATAAATCTTACTTTCTGAATGTTGCTCACAAAATAAGGGGCCACAATTAACATACTACTTGAAAATGAAGGCTAAATTGGATAGGAAACCTAAAATAATGGAATAAACAAGTCACAGGTATTTGTTTTCCCCAAGTCTGAGACCTGGATTCTAATTTCAGCTCTACCTGGCTGTGCTGCCTTCCCCTCTGAACTGGCACACAGGTAAATGGGAAGAGAAGGTCCAGTCTGTACTCTCTAATAGAAGACCTTTAAGGGCTGTTCTTTTCTTCATTTAATTATGCACCTACTTACCAGCTAACCCAACTCATGAAAAAAGGCAGCCAACAGGAACTCAATGCTTTAAGTTACAAAATGTGCCCAATCTCTCTCCTGTTCCTAATTCATTTCCTGGTAAATTGGGGGGGGGGGGGTGTTTACAGATCTAGTCTGTTCTTACACTGTGGATCCCCCACCGTGAAGGCACACAAACAATGGGCAGGATTTACTAAATCCACAAGATGGCCTTGAAAAATGTATTTTATCTGCTACGGATTTCTCTGTCACACTCGTCACCGTTTCACGATGTCATCTCAGCCACAACCATGACTCGGTAACATTTTTCATTGTCTTTCAGTCACTTTTGAGATCTATCTTATAAAATTAGTCCTGGAGTTTAACAGAAGTGTTAAAGGAATAAAGGGGAGGGAGGGCTCTAAAAAGACACAAACAATTGAAATATCTCCTAAGGAAAAAAGGACACGTTGACGTTCAGACAGAATGCCTCGGTAAGAGAAGCCAAATTTTCTGGATGGGACCGGCCTCACCCACAGCACCATGAAACACACAGAGAGCAGCACCGCTTCTGCAGAGCAACAGCCAGCCAGACGCCAACAACCCCAGAAGGTTCCCTTAGCCAGGGCTCCGTGCGGAAAAAGGACACCCCAAACCCCCGCCGCACCATAAAGCCAGACGACTTACGGGGGAGCAAGCTCCCCGGGCTCTGCTCCCCGTGCTCTGCTCTCGGGGCTCTGCTCTCCCACCCCTGGGGCAGGAAACCATCGGCAGGCTCTCGGAGCAACAGGGCGCGGTTCACAGGTCCCAGCCCGAGCTCTCCGCCGGCTCCGCCGTCTGCCCGCCCTCCCCGGCCCTTCCCGCTCACCGCGCTGATGGACAGGCAGCCCAGAGCCGCAAGGAGTCCTCCAGCTCCCACCCGGGCGCCGTTACCTCCGCTGCTGCGGCGGGAGCCCGGCCCCCGGCAGCACCGAGTCCTTCCTCCCGCGCTCGCGGGCTGCGCCTCCCATCGCGAGCTCGCCCCGCGGAAACAGCGGCAGCGGTTGGCCGGGACGATCGCCTCCAGCACTGCACCTCACGGCTTCGCTGCCAGCCGCGGCTCTGCTCTCGGCTCGCGCAGCGCCCGCAGGGAGACGGCGCGGGAGCGGCCGCGTCGCCTGGCAACCGCGCACGTCGAGCCGAGCCTGCGCAACGCCGCCGAAGAGGGACTGGACGGGGGTTGGGTATGGCTTGCGGTAGCGCGCCCAGATCCTTTCTGCAGAGGAGCAAACTGAGGCCCCGGAAGCTGAGCTTCTTCGTACGCGTCTGAAAACAAGTCTGGGAATTTGTGTCAGCAGCGCAGCCTTCCTGCTCAGCGGGCCCCTTGGAAAGCTGCGCCCATCTTTAATGTGTGAAAGCGTACCTCACTATGTTAAGCCTACTTCAGCAGTTGGAATGGAAGTGAAAAGGAAGGCGGTTAAGCCACAGAAGAGGTGGTGGTTGTGGTGTTGAGCATGGTGCCCTAAGATTTCATAAGGCTGCAAAACTGTGAGTCTCTTAGATCCACCAGAAAAAAACCAAGGGTCTTTCACAGGTGGGACGCTCACGCCACCTGGTGTACCTTGGAAGTTATTTCAAAGAGCATAATTCCAACCGTATCTCCAAATTTCCAACCAAGGCCCCTTTCTGTGTTCCTAAAAGTTACAGTCCCTGTTCTCATCTCTGAAGATCCACACTCTCTTTACAGCTAAGAATCCGTCCATTTGGGACACTATCTTATGATCAGTATTGCTTTAGCCTCTCTGTGATATAAATAAAAATGTTTTCTTCCATGATGAGCTTTTAGGAGTTTCTAAATAGCTTTTTCTATCTGCCTCCCCTTCACCCACAACCAGTGCAATCTCGCTTTAGTAGGAGTTTTTATTTGGGCTCTTTGAATCTTTTGTTTGAAGACAGAGTGCCATGGCAACAAAAGGCGCCGCCCAGCTCCAAGATTACAACATTCTATTTCAGGATCCTGCTTAGGACTTAGTCTAAGAAGTGAACAGCTCAGACTGACTACTTTACTCCGGGAAAGAGTTGAATGGAACTTGCCTGAACATGTTTAAATACTTCGTTGTGAATCATTGCACTTTCCTTCCGTCTTTAAGACCTATCTTCCAGAGCCAAGCTAATGCATTCCTGCTCTGCTTCTTACTCCCAAGGGGGTTGGGGAGTGGATACAGAGGCAGCCTTTGTCTTTACCCCGTTATTTTCACGGCCAAGGGAGGAAGAACTCCTTGAGGGTGCTGGACTTCATGAGTGTCTGACCTTGGCGATCTAAGTACTTTTTAGTATTTCTTCAAAGGACCCAGGTTTTGTAACAACAACCACACCCTCACTAGGCAACTGCTGTGCCTGCCAGCTCTCGAGAAGCCTCATTAAGTGTAGTTGATTTCATTTCAGCAGCACCAGTACACAACTTGAAGCAATACGGAAAGAAAACACGGCTTATGTGCAAATATAAAGTGTCCCATATGTTTACGTATGTGAAATGTATTTGATTAATGTTATATTAAAGAAGCAAAAGAAGACATGAAGTTGGGAAGACAAAGGTTTGATGGAGCAAGGTGTGTAGGAGGGATTTTGGTTGGATATGATCAGATACTTTGGGTAGGGGCTGGAGAGATTGTTCAGTGGTTAAGAGCACTAGCTGCTCTTGCAGAGGACTGGGTTTGAGTCCCAGTAGCCTCATGACAGTTCACAACCATCCATAGCTCTAGTTTCAGGGAACCTGATGCCCTCTGCCTATCTTGGAAGAGTCTGTCTGAGAGTACCAGGCACAGATGATGCGCTGACATACACCCAAATACATAAGGTAAATCTAAAGTTATTTTTCTAAAGATATATTTCACACATGTATGATTTTTTTTTCCCTAGACAGGGTTTCTCAGTGTAGCCCCTGGTTGTCCTGGAACTCACTCTTGTAGACCAGGCTGGCCTAGAACTCAGAGATCCATCTGCCTCTGCCTCCCAAGTGCTGGGATTAAAGGCGTGCGCCACCACCGCCCTGCTACATGTATGAATTTACTGAATAATAAATTAATATTTTTAAATAAATGAAGAGTGGTTCAAAATCACCAATATCTCTCTCTCAGAATATAAAACCAGAATCCTACCATGTACTAGCCAAGTTGTCTGAGATGTCTGCCTGTCTTTTTTTTTTTTTTTTTTTTTTTGGTTTTTCGAGACAGGGTTTCTCTGTGTAGCCCTGGCTGTCCTGGACTCACTTTGTAGACCAGGCTGGCCTCGAACTCACAAAGATCCGCCTGCCTCTGCCTCCCAAGTGCTGGGATTAAAGGCGTGCGCCACCACTGCCCGGCTAGTCTGCCTGTCTCTTGAAGCCAGTTCTGGTGTACAGAAAAACTGAAAAGCATCATCATATGTATCACAGTATATTTCACTACAAAGAAATTCACAGCAATAAAATGATTTCAAACTGAACTCAACCCTTCAACATGTGCTTTATCAAAAATTACAACTGAGTGATCAGTTGCAGGTGGCATTTTCATGTCCCTCTGAAAGTGCTGTGGTCATATACTGAGTGTCCACTTGTGTCCCTCTGAAAGTGCTGTGGTCACATACTCAGTGTCCACTTGTATTATTTGGCTTTGTGATAATGGAAATCTAAACCAAGGCTACTGCGTGCCATGCACATATTGTACTGTTGAACAACATTCCAGGTCCCTATATTTTTTCCCTAAGATCCTGGGATAGTTGCATTTAAAGCATTTAGTACAGTTCTTTAGGGTTTTGTTTGTTTGTTTGTTTGTTTGTTTTTGAGACAGGGTTTCTCTGTGTAGTCCTGGCTGTCCTGGACTCACTTTGTAGACCAGGCTGGCCTCGAACTCACAGAGATCCACCTGCCTCTGCCTCCTGAGTGCCGAGATTAAAGGCATGCGCCACCAATGCCCAACTGGAAGTCAGTTCTTTCTTTTCACCAGTTCTGGGGACTAAACTCAGGTTGGAGGCTTGCTTGCATGAAAAGTGCTTTTAGCTGCTGAGCCATTTTGCATTCCCTTGAGTATAGTTCTTGAAAAGTGCAGCACATAGAACAGGCATAGTGTGACTCCTACAGACACTCCCAAAGTAAGAGGAATTGGATGCACACACTTGTCACTGATCATAGTTTACATGAAACTCAGAAGGGCCAGTGTTGTTTTAAAAAACTAAAATATCAGCCAGGCTTAGTGGCACATGCCTTTAATCCCAGCACTTGGGAGGCAGAGGCAGGTGGATCTCTGTGAGTTCAAGGGTAGCCTGGTTTACAAAGTGAGTCCAGGATAGCCATGGATCTACAGAGAAACCCTGTCTAAAACAAACAAACAAACCCAAGAAAAAACAAAAACAAATTCAAAAAAACCCAAAATTAAAATATCCCAGTCATTCTGTTTTACCAATAAAGACTCAGGAGCCAGATGCTGGATTGAAAACTTGCTAGCTCAGAGAAGCAGAGAAAGAACCCAGCCGACTATACCTATTCCACCAAAGCCAAAAGGCCAAAGATAAAAGTCCGTTCTCCTTCTCCAGGATGTCTTAAATACCCTCCAGCTCAATGTCCCTCCTTTCTGTTTAATCTCTGTTAGCTAGTTTCTTGCTCCTCTTTTTTTGTTTTATTTTGTTTTTTGAGACAGGGTTTCTGTGTGTAGTCCCAACTATCCTGGACTCGCTTTGAAGACCAGACTGGCTTCGAACTCACATCCATCCACCTGTCTCTGCCTCCTGAACACTGGGATTTGAAACTGCAATTTAATTATCAACTGTAGTTATTAGTAACTCTAAACTGTAAGATTAGGCCGGCAGAACAGCCAGTGGCTTGGCAGAGCAGTGAGCAGCCTGGCCTGCGTGCCTTCACTGGTTGCCTGATTTGTCCTGGGGAAAGAGCCCTGGGACCAAGGGTGGCCTACACCACCTGTAACCTAAACTCTGTTCACTAATATAAGTTGTTATATTAGGCCGGTAGAATTACTGGTGGCTTGGTGGGAGATTCACCTGGGTTCGAGGGTTGTCCAGGAGTCTGACAGACCAGGATTGCTTGGACTGTGGGCCTATAAGCCGCAGTGGTCCTTTCCCCAATAATTAAATACACTAAAACCTTTTAATGTTTTAACGCTTAGCCCAAAGCTAGGCAGTGTCTCAATTAGCTACTCTAAATTAACCTGGATCACTTAGTCCCAAACCGCCATGTGCCTGTGATTACTTTCCTGCATTCTCAAATACATCTATATGCTTCTGTGTCTCCCAGCAGAATGAACTAATCCTCTGTGTAAAATGCAGGGTTCCTATTCTAATCTCAGCAAGTCCTGCCTTCCTATACTCTTTCTGCCCAGCTAATTTGCTATCAGTGATTTTTATTAACCAATCAAGAGAATGCCTCAGAAAGGGTGGTAACCAGATTTCAGCATTGAAATCAGCCTATCAGAAGCAAAGTTATTAGCCCCAACATTCTCCCCCTTTAAGGCTAACAAAAAGCTCCTTTTCTTAATAAAAACAAGTATAACAATAAACACAATACAGTAACAATAACAATAAATACAATACAATAAAGCCAATTATGAAAACTAAAAGGTGTGACATAGATTCTCAATGTCCAGTTCATGTGTATTTGATTAGTCAACTAGAAAATGTATTCTATTACATATCTCTCTTGATGAGTTTAAGGGTCTATACCTAATTCAACTTCCATCCTAACTTACATTATTAACTAAACCATCATAACCTGAAAACATCCTTTTAATTCCTAGATGATTTAAAATTTATTGTGAGGCTATAACTATGTAGTCTTCAATCACATCAGAAACCTGAGAAGGATAAATATATCTGAATAGATAGGAAGTGCAGAGCAAGCAACTTCCAAAACTATGAAATGACAGACAACTGACTGCCTAGACAGTCCCCAGTTTCTATTACATTGGAACATCATCTTCAGCCTTCTGGTGAAGCCTATCTCACAGACTTAGTTGTGGAGCAGGAAATAAGATTCGCTCATTTTGTCTTTGCAGAATCAGGCCATCAATTTACCCACATTGAAGCTTTGGTCCTTCTTTGGACTGTATATGGTCTGTTGAGAAAACAGGGGTGTTTCTGCCCAGTAGGAATTATCTCCTGGTGGAGATTTTTTGATGCTCATCATCTCCTTCCAAATCCAATGGGAACTGTCAGGAGCTGACAGTTCAATGTAAAAGAATTTTTAAAATAATAAAAATATCTTTAAATGCCATATTCTACAGATCTCTTGAGGTTTTTGAAGACCATCTATCCATCTCCATTGAGTAAGCAAATGTTACTTGTCTCTAACAACTTAATATCTGATTATCTTAGAAAACATCTGAGATTAACTAACTTAATAAGTATCTATTAATATCCTAAACAGTTTGTGACAGTTGCTGTCAAAAGGACTAGAACTTCATTGGAATTTAAAAATTACATAGGTATAATACCTAATCAAATAAAGTCTTGATTTTGTATCAATATACAAAGATCTATAGGAGTAGATTCAATAATCTACTCTTTTTTCCTATCATTCTCATATGTCTATAACCTAAAGTTTGTATTAATAACAAGGATCTATAGGAGTAGATTCAATAATCTATCCTTTTATCTTATCAATTCTCTATTATATATCCATATTCCCCCTCTTTTTTATTTTCAAGTCTTCTCCCTTATATGAGAGAGAAAGGATAAAGAAAAAGAGAGAAATCCCTGAGCCTAACTTCCTATACCTTGTTTTAACAAGACCATATAACATTTTGCAACCATTCCCCCTAAACAACATCTATAACCCATCAAATGATGAAAGAATCATCCACCCCACTTTTAGGAATAGGACGTCGCTCTCTTAAAACTGCTTCCTGCTGAACTGGGATGTAGAAAACCTGTTTGGGTGGTCCCAAAAATGGAAAAATTGTTAAGTAAGTTAATTGTAACATTTGTTGTCCAGTTTCTAAGTGCTCAGCAATTTGAATGTCCTGAGCAGTTTGGACTCCAAAGCTGGACTTTGGGTAGGAGAGTTCAGGGCTTTATTGAAGTCCTGGCTGGAACAGTCTGTGAGGCTAGACCTTCTTAGTAAGCTATTTTGAAGTTGTTCTGGATGCAGATTTTTGAGAAACAGCTATTGAGACAGTCTGTGAGGCTGGATCATTTGGGTTACTTATTTTGTCTTCTTTGGTGTCTGGTATCATTTTTTTTTCAAAGTTTCCAGTTGTCCAATGGTCTCCAGATTTCTTAGTTGGAAGCTTTTATTCTAGTGGAAAGATAAGAACAGAAACCTGCCCTAACCCTGGCTCTAGGGTATTTTTTTTTAAAGATTTATTTATTTATTATGTATACAGTGTTCTATCAGCATGGATCCCTACAGGCCAGAAGAGGGCACCAGATCTAATTATAGATGGTTATGAGCCACCATGTGGTTGCTGGGAATTGAATTTAGGACCTCTGGATGAGCAGTCAGTGCTCTTGGCCTCTGAGCCATCTTTCCAGGCCTAGGGTATTCTTTTGTGGCATGTAATATCTTTCCTAGGGCATATTGTTTTTTGGCAATAGAAGAAAAAAATTTATCTTTCAAAGGAAACCTTGAAAATTTCAAACTAAATATATCTTTAAGTGTATATAAAACTTAATAATCTTAACTTTCTATCAATATCTATTAATATAACAAAATAATATTAAGTTTTTAATAATAAAAGAGACAAATAATAGTGAGGGAAAGAAGAAAATCACTGAACTCAATCCTTATTTTTTCACAATACATACATCCATTCATCCTAGACGACAACAATCACAACCCTTAACATATATCCATTCATCCTAGACAACAACAATCACAACACATAATATATATGCATTCATCCTAGAGGACAACAAACAATCACAACACCTAACATACCACATGACAAAAAACTTCCATCCCATCTCTTGGGAATGGAGGTATAAATATTTTTGGGTACCCTTTAAAAAATTGAGATATTGACCAATTCCAGGGAAAGTTAGCTATAGCTTTTCTTTTCCAGTCTCTGTAGGATTGATCATTTTTGGGCTAGCCCTTTAAAAAATGATTTGCATGCAAAGTTTTTAAGAAAATAGTGATTGAAGCAGTATGTCAGGCTGAATCTTCTGGCCTATTTGTCTTGTTGTTATTGTCATTCAGTCCTTGGCTCTGAAAATAAATTTTTGCTCTAAATTTGAGAAAGTGAAAGGCATAGAACAACTTTGTAAGTCCATTTATAGCATAAACTCTATCCATGTCAGATGAAAGATTGGAATATCATGAACACCATACAGTTAATAAAATACTCTTACCATGTGAAGACATCAATGTTTCAGTTAATAGGATATTCTCCCTGGTCAGCTCTAATCTTTATAAGTTTTGTTGGTAACCACATTTTTTCATTCCCTGTAGACACGTAGCCATAACCACATCCCCATCTTAAAACCATTGCAGGTTTCCACTCTAAAGTTAACATATCCTTATAATATATTGGTTGATTTAATTCCTCAGTTTTTTGTATAACCCAATGTCTTTCAGCTGAAGTGGTACCTTTTTCATCAACATTTAGGAAATTCAAAGTTAGCAATGCATTGTGTAATCTATCCCTGAGATTCTTTAATTCCCCTTTTGTTTAAAAAGCATCTCTTTTAAGGTATGATTAGCTCTTTCTACAATTGCTTGTCCTGTAGGATTGTGTGATATACCAGTAACATGCTTTATATTATAATATACAAAAAATTGCTTTATTTTATTAGATACATATGCAGGAGCATTATCAGTCTTAATTTGTGCAGGGATACCCATAAATGCCATTGTTTCTTATAAATGTGCAATAACACAGTCAGCTTTTTCAGAACTTAAAGCAGTTGCCCATTGAAACCCTGAGTATGTATCAATGGTATGATGTATATACCTTTTTCTTTCCAAATTCTGCAAAATGAAAAACATCCATTTGCCAAATTTCATTCTTTTTAGTACCTCTAGGGCTACTATCAGCAGGTAATGGAGTTTGATCACTTTGTTCTGAAAATATATAATTTCTCACAAGTCACATAGTTTTGCAATTACCAAAATGCCTTGGATGTGGAGGATGCACAAATCAATTAAGGAATATTTTCTGTTCTTTGAACAGAAGAAAGACATTTGTAAGTCTCCATTCATGCCACATAAAAAGATGACATGTAATAGTATTACACATATATGCTATATATAATCTATTTTAAATTGAAAATACAGCATAAGACAGTATGGAGTTTAAGTGTTCTCCTCTACACTTGACATAAATTTATTAATTGATTAAAACAGGTTTATTCTGTGTTCTGGCTTTTTGTAGATTAGGATGGCCTCAAACTCAAAAGGAACCTATCAGTCTGTCTTTGTCTCCCTTGTTTTGGAATCAAAGGTATGCATTTATATATTTTTTCTTTCTTTGGATATTTAATTTCTATATGGATATATTTATCCTTATTCAGACAGGGTTTCTCTTTGTAGTTTGGGCTGTCTTGATTTGCTCTGTAGAGCTCTGTAGATTAGATTGGCCTCAAACACACAAGGAACCTGGTTTTTCCTTGTCTCCCAAGTTTTAAGATCAAGGTATGAATTCAAATAATTGAATTACCGTTATTAAACAATAACATTAATTAAACCATTTTGTATTAGTTTGAGCTCCAATTCTCCCATGAAAACACCATTCTTAAGGAGATTGGTGTAGAATAGCATGATATGCTATTTTATGTTAGTTTTTCTTAACTGTTGGCTGTGGGAGACATGCAGTTTGCATGTTCTTCCCCAGCCTAACTCTGGGTCCTTAAATTGATTAACAGAATATATCTGTTTCTCTCTCTTTCTTTCTCTGTCTCTGTCTCTCTTTCCAAGACAGGATTTCTCTGTGTATCCTTGTCCTGGACTCACTTTGTAGACCAGGCTAGCCTTAAACTCACAGAGATCAGCCTGCTTCTGCCTCCCAAGCATTTGGATTTAAGGCATGCACTACCACATCCATTGATTAACATGTCTCTTTTAGGGGCAAAATGCATCTTGCAGCCAGTTCTCCTGTGGGAGCCCCACACCTAAGGAGACTGGTTTGTGACCCTTTTCTCCTTATGTAAATGTAAGATTATGTGTATTTATCCATTAAATCAGTAAGGACATTATTAATTTTAATATCAAGGGGAAAATGTGTCATTTTTTAATTCTAGACTGTCTTTAGTAAGCAGCCTTATCTTATCAGCAGGGTTCCTTCCTTGCCTTCATTGTTTAAACCAGGCTGGTCTAGAATTCAGAGATCTGCCTGTTTCTTCCTCTAGTGTGATGGGATTAAGGGCATGTGTCAATACCACCCTGCTCAAATATTTCACTTAAATCCCAGATATTAGTAACTCTGTAACCCAGAGAGCAACTTTGAACTGTAGTGACAATTTGAAATCTGCCCAAAAATCTTCAAAATCTCTTATGTTTTAGCAATGCCAAACCAGAAAAATATCCTTTCTACCTCCCAATATAAGAAAACCAAAGACATCTAAACAAAAATCAAGTAAAGAAACATTCCAAAAGCTACTTTGTTTTACATGTGATAATTTACCAATTCCTATAAAATGTGTAGAAACCTTTTGAAGTGGCCATTTTGGATTCCAAGACTCCTGTGAGAGGATAGTAACATCTGCTCCTGTGTCAAGCAATCTTATCTATTTCAATACCATTCATTTGTATTTTTAATTTTGGTCTCTCTCTTTTTTTTCAAGACAGGGTTTCTCTGTGTAGCCCTGGCTGTCCTAGACTCACTTTGTAGACCAGGCTGGCCTTGAACTCAAAGAGATCTGCCTGCTTCTGCCTCCCAAGTGCTGGGATTAAAGGTGTGTGACACCACACTTGGCTAATTTTAGTCTCTCATCATTCACCATTGTTTACCAATATACACATTTTCCAGTACTCCCAAATGCTCCTGTTCTTTCTATTGGAGCAGCTTTGCCCTTGATGTAAGGTAACAACAGCAACTGAGCAATACTATCCCCTGTATTAATTTTCATCTCTTTCTTTACTGATACCATAATTTTAATTTCTTCCTTGCAGTCTCCATCTATAATACCTGGAAGCATGTTAAATCCTTGAGAAGTTAATCCACTTCTTCTAAAGATTAATCCTACTGTCCCTGATGGTAAAGGACCATAAACACCAATGGTTAACTTTTAACATTCATCTGGTTTGGATAATGTAATAGACTCATCTGTGGCCAGATATAAAGCTGCACTGCCTTCAGTAGCATGCAAAAGATTGGCAATAGTTAATTTTGTTCTTGCTCCTGACTGCTCATTTCCCTCTGGCTGACTGATGGATGATGGTTCATAGGTTTTGCTGTGGGGGCCTTGAACTGGTAGGCCCCTTCCCTCATTTCCCTGCAAAGGGTTACCTCTGACATCCATTTTAGCTCTACAATCCTAGGTCTAGTGTTTACCTTTACCACAATGAGTACAAAATCCTGGAGACCTTAATCTTCCCTTGTTATTAAAAACTGTTTGTTCCCTTTTATGACCATGTTCTGCAGAGTCCAAGCACCTATCATTTTGAGTTCTGGAGGTTTTAACCTTACACTATCTTTGGAAATGACCAAGTTCACCATTTTTAAAGCACTCATTAAGACCCCTAGCAACAGCTTGTGCTATGATATTAGTCTAATGCTTCTGAAAACCAAATATCAGTTATTTCTCTTATCCATTCATCTACTGGGGCTCCTTGAGCTTTCAATGGTCTAATTACCCTTTGACATTCAGCATTTGCATTTTCATATCCCAAGGCATTTATCAAGTCCTGTCTGGCATCAGGGTTATCTATATCTCTCTCCACAGCTGACGTCAATCTCCCTAAAAAGTCTGAGAAGATTTCCTGAGGACCTTGCATTATCTTAGTAAATGAAGTAAATCTTTTCCCAGCCTCAGCAACCATATCCCAGGCTCTCAGGGCTGTAACATGACATTGTTCTATCACAACATCTTCAAATTGAGTCTGCAACCATATGTTAGCATAAGGTCCCTCACCAAGCATTTGGTTGATTGTGACATTTATTCACCTTGCCATATTTTGTTGCTCTAATTTTGTGGCTTCATGTCTCCATCATGACAACCATTATAATTGCTGGCTACCTTCTAGCACAGCTGACATCAGTTCCTTCCAATTTTGGGGAATGACTCTATTTTGTATAGCCCAATTATTTAACATTTGTTTTAACAAATGATGAATGCATTCCATAAGAGACAATGGACTCCTTAAATCTTTTTAAATCCAAAATGTCTATTGGATGCCATGTTAATTCCTGATGGAGCTGACCATTATTATTACCAGGCCTAAATTGAAACACAACTGGAAAAGATGATGGTGATTGTGTAGAACCACACAGCTCCTCTGGGGGCACACTTGGTTCCACATTAACACCATTACCTACCTGGTCTTCTACTGGTGCATATAGTGGCTGCAGAGACCTAGCTAGAAAAGAACTTGGCATTTTCTCAGTTCCAGTTACCTGCCCTGGCAGATTTTTCTTAAGCTCCTCAATCTGCATTTGCATACTTCTTAATTGTGTAACAAACTTCTTCCTTATAACAAACCAATGAAAGAAAAAAAGTAAACAACATAAAACATCCAGTCTGATTGAAAAACAGTATAGAGGTCAGTAGCAAACATTGCCATATTGTCAGCAACCGTTATCATAGTTTCAAAATCTGCAGTTTTCTCTATGGTTTTGAAAATCAAATTACCCATAATGCCTTACCAACATTGAGCACCACCTGAACCTGCAATTTAATTATCAATTGTAGTTATTAGTTACTATAAACTGTAAGATTAGGCTTGGCAGAGCAGTGGGCAGCCTGGCAGGATATCAGCCGAGGGACCTAGCCCACCTTAACTGGTGGCCTGATTTATCCCAGGGAAAGAGCCCCAAACCAAGGGTGGCCTATACCACCTGTAACCTAAACTCTGTTAAGTAATATAAGTTGTTATATAAGGCTGGTAGACTTACCGGTGGCTTGCCGGGAGATTCACCGGAGTTCGATGGGAGTCTGACGGCCTTGGATTGCTTGGACTGAGGGCTTATAAGTTGCTGTGGTCCTTTCCCCAATAATTAAATACACCAACACCTTTTAATGTTTTAACACTTAGCCCTTAGTGGGCAAAGTCTCAGTTAGCTACACTAAATTAACCTGGATCACCTAATCCCAAACCGCCATGTGCCTGTGATTACTTTCCAGTGGTCTCAAAGATGACTATCTGCCTCTGTATCACTAAATTAACCTGGATCACCTAATCCCAAACTGCCATGTGCCTGTGATTACTTTCCAGTGGTCTCAAAGATGACTATCTGCCTCTGTATCTCCCAGTGGAATTGTAGAACCTGAGAGGGGCTCACCGAATCCTGACGCCACAGACCACCAATGCCCCCCGATTCGCTGTAATAAACATGAGGTTTATTAAACTGACGCGCCAGGGTTTGATTCCCCCATAGAGGAATGAACCCCATAAAACAGTCCTCTGGCCCTTTAAATACACAAGCAGCTACAAAAAGGGGGGGCACCAAGGAGTAGAGGCAAGGCAACAGCCACAGGTGGTGATAAAGGAACAAAGAGTATGTTAAGTTAGGTGGAGTGGGGAGTGTAGAGGATGGAACCAGAGGGGAGTGTAGAGGAGGGAACCAGAGGGGAGTATAGAGGAGGGAACCAGAGGGGAGTCTGAACAAACCTGCCAGCTATGCAAGTTTTGATGTTTTCAAGGACTGAGTTTTGTAAAAGGTTTCCAGAAGGAGTGAGGTCAGGGTCTCACCAGAGAGGAGAAGGCCATGTATTTATTAATTTTTACAGCCTTACAGAATGAACTAATCCTCTGTGTAAAATGCAGGGTTCCTGTTCTAATCTCAGCAAGTCCCGCCTTCCTATACTCTTTCGGCCCAGCTAATTGGCTATCAGTGACTTTTATTAACCAATCAAGAGAATGCCTCAGAGGTTGTGGTAACCAGATCTCAGCATTGAAATCAGAAGCAATGTTATTAGCCCCAACAGGGATTAAAGGCGTGTGCCACCACATCCAGTTTCTTTTTTTTTTTTTTTTTTTTTTTATTTTACATTGGTGTTTTGACCTCATGTATATCTGTGTGAGGATGTTGCATCCCCTGGAACAGGAGTTACAGACAGATGTGAGCTGCCATGTGGTTGCTGGGAATTGAACCTGGATCCTCTGGAAGAGCAGTCAGTGCTCTTAAGTGCTGAACCATCTCTCCAGCCCCCACACCCAGTTTCTTGCTCTGCCTCTTGACCTAAGGTTAATTTTATTTAATCCTATGTACAGAAAGTTCTTGGATTAAGGATGTGTGCTAGGGCCGAGTCACATGATAACCACTTGTTTACAATGAACAGAAAGCTCTAGGATTAAAGGCTGAACTATCCCAATTAAAGACAGATTTTTCAATTCACAATGTAATCAAATACTCTGCAACAAGCCAATTCTGTAACAGTAAATTTTTATTTATCTCACATATAATTATCAATATTTAACAATTATCTAACAACTGTCTATAAAATTCCTAAATCCTAAACCCAAACCCTAACTCTGAAACCTAACACCTAAAACTTCTGAGTATCTATAATACAAACATTTAACATTAACCTCAGGTTTCTCAAAAGGATATTTTTCTCTGACCATGGGTCCTGATGGATGGCTGGTCTTCATACAATTTTTCAGTTTTAAAGTCTCTTAAAGTCTCTGAGCTGGGCAGTGGTGGCACACACCTTTAATCCCAGCACTTGGGAGGCAGAGGCAGGCGGATCTCTGTGAGTTCGAGGCCAGCCTGGTCTACAAAGTGAGTCCAGACAGCCAGGTAGTTACACAGAGAAACCCTATCTCGAAAAACCAAAAAAAAAAAAAAAAAGTCTCTGAATTTCGTTCATCCCTTTGTGGTCTTAAGACTAGTTAACACATGAAAGTTTCCCAGGCAGCTCACCTATTCAGATGCTTATGGCCTGCAAAGGCCCTGAAGTCCTGGAGCTCTATGTCTGAGGTCTGAGCACTCCCAAATCTCAGGGAGAATCTGTCTCCACTCCAGACCCGAAATGGGTAAACATCAGCAGGCGAAACCCTCCAAAGAGACCGTGATGGGCTGGTCGAGGAAAACGCTCAGTGAATCAGGAACAGGAGAGAGAAAGAGAGAGAGAGAGAGAGAGAGAGAGAGAGCGCCCGCCCCAGCGTTCACGTGGATCCTGCCTTATATATCTTCACCTGTTGGCAGAAGCTTTTGTGTACTTTTAAAGTTAGTTCTGGGGGCTCAGTCTTTTTCTAAAAAGCTTTTTGCAGAGGAGTGTGTATTCACGGGGTCCGCAGATGTGGGCAGGTGCCTCAGGGCATGTCATTCAGATGCCATTTGCAGAGAGCTGTACCTCTGGAGGCTGGGCACCCCAGGGGGGCATGTTCTGCCCCCAGCCCCAAGATCAAAGAGGTCCTGGTCCTCGGTGAGTTCCCAAGGACATGTCACTTTGGATGAAGTCTTTTATCTTAAAAGTCCAGCCTTATTCCATGTTCCCTATGCTATATATGCTAACAATAAACCTACCATACAATTCCTTGATTACAGCTAAAGGCTGTGAATGATTAGTTTTGGCTTAGTTTTCTGAGTTCTTGTGGCTTCTGTTCTCTGAATCACACTTCCTTTTTCAGTGAAAGCCAGTGCTATCCCTAGAGGCATTGCAGATGTGACTGCTATGTTACATGTGCATCATTAGGTGCTAGAGAGGAGAGAGGCTATATTTACATTCAGGTGTTCTGACCTATGAACATCTGAATGAATAGTAGCCTAACATTCCTGGGGGAAAAAAAGCAAGCTGGATACCAACACCACTTTGGCACCATGGGGTAGCCTGTGATGACTACCAGACCAGTACCAGGCAATCATCAGATAGACTCCCAGGACAGGAAACAAACCAGAAACTAGAAGAACTCTGCCTGGCCCTGGATGTGGGGGTTGTGGGTGAGCCAGTCCTGAGAGAGTGTGGGAGAGCCAGCCCTGACTTCTGTTTACTATGTGGTGGTGTAGGCTAGGGAGAGATGCCCTCCCATCCCTTTTGCCCTCACCACCATTGGCCAATGGGAGATCTGGCCCAGATGTGGTCACAAGAGCAGGAGAGCTGGCCCTGCTCCTCACATGCTGCAGAACTAAGGAGAGCAGGCCCTGAACCTTTCCATAGTAGAACTTGCCCTGCAAGTGAGGGTTGCAGACCTAGAACCAGGGCTTTGAGTTGGCCCACTCCAACATCTACCCCATGGATGAATTTGTGGAGTTCAAGAAGAGGTCAGTTCCACAACCCAGGACTGCAGGATCTCCATGACACAGGACAGTTACGGCATATCTGACAGGAGTTCCAGTGAGGTTCCAGTACTGACAGAGTAGTGGAAACCAGGGGCCTCATGCTAGACAAAGGAGTCATTGTAATAAACATTTGCAAGCAGAATGTGTGGACAAGGGGAATATTGTGGGACATATTGAGATACATTGCAGCTTCCACAATGAGCTGCTATTTTTTAATGCTAGGACAGATTGCAAGGGTGGAGGTGGGTCTAGGGGAAAGTGGAAGATGGGAGGGAACAGGGTGCATGGTGTGAAATTCACAAAATAAAAAAAATTTTAATAAAAAAACAAAACAAAAAATGAAAGATAGCTTTTATTAGCAAGGTGAATTTTTTTTCAAGACAGAGTGTGTATTCCTGGCTGTCCTAGACTCACTTTGTAGACCAGGCCAGCCTTGAAATCTGCCTGCCTCTGCCTCCTAAGTGCTGGGATTAAAGATGTGTGCTACCAAACCTGGCAATTACACCTTGTGAGCTGCCATGTGAGTGCTGGAATTTGAACCTGGGTCCTTTGGAAGAGCAGCCAGTGTTCTTAACTCACTGAGCCATCTCTCCAGCCCCAGCAGGTGAATTTTTAAAAAATGTTTCTTTTTATAGTTAATTTGGGAATCTAATGTTTTGTTTGTTTTCAATTGTCTTTGTACTTTTGGTCCAATTGGTTGTATTTCAACAAGATAATTCAAAAACTTTTCAGTTCTTCTGTGAGTTTTATTTGATTTTGTATTAGACAAAGCCAGGAATACAAATCTTTTCAAAGTAAGCCTTTCTGTACTTTGTGCTTCTAAGTCTGCTGGGGAAAACTGCTGAGGGCAACGCACTTATTATTCTTAGGGGTCCTGTGACATAATGGAGAATATTGCTGGGATAGACCTTTGTTTGCAAGGTTTTTTTTTTTTTTTTTTTTTTAATCTGACTGAGATGTCACTTCACAGCTTTCTGTTGTGTTTCAAGTCTTTGACTTCATCCTTCATCTTAAACAAAAGTTTAGGTTTTTTGTTTTGTTTTGTTTATATAACTGGGGCTGGAAAGATGACTCAGTGGTTAAGAGCACTGGCTGCTCTTCCAAAGGACCTGGGTTCAAATCCCGACACTCACATGGCAGTTCAAAAACTGCCTGTGTAACTCCAGTTTCCCGGAATCCAACACCTTCACACAGATATGCATTCAGGTAAAACACTAAGGCACATAAAATAAAATAAATAATTAAAAAAAGTTAAAAAGAAAAAAGACAGTCCTCATAGATGCAAAGACATAGATGGAATGTTATAGGCCTGATCATGGCTATCCTCGTGACAGTCGGGTTGTAAACTTCTTGTTTGAGGTTCTCAGTAGCTTTCATAATGAACGGCAGAGGTTGTTTCTCCAGTTTGTGACTGGTAGCCCACGATTGCTGGTTGGAGGGTTCTGGAGTTTAAATCCACTTCTGACAATTGCTCGGAAAACATTTGAATCAGCAGAAAACCCAGGTGACTTCTTACTTTCTGTCATGACTGGTGTGAACTATCTCAAGTTGCCGGACTACTCGAGCATTGAGATAATGCATGACAAACTGTTGGCAGCAACAAGAGAAAGCCAGCAGTCATTCCATCTTTCCTGACCCCAGCGAGAAATCAATGTCTGCCTGTTACAGCAAAAGAAAAAAAAATCATGATTTCTATGTGTCACCTCAGTCAAGGAAACATGTTCCTCCCTGTTGTTGTAGGAAGACGGCTTGCAGATTATAATTCGCAATGGCCCGGTGGATTTAAAGTGATCAGGGCCTAAAGAGTTGTTGTGATGAGGTTCCTGTAGCAAGTTCTTGTTTAAATTATCATTTATTTGATGAGTGAAGTTTTGAACTTGCTTTGCTATGTGAAATTTCTAAAGGATGTTTTTTTTCAGACTGGGACAATAAATGTTGCTATGCACTTAAAAAACAAAACAAAAAACCAGTCCCCAAAGACTTGACCACAGGCCAACTCAATGTAACTAGTCCCACATTGGAACTCTCTCCCTGGTGATTCTAAGTGGTGTCGAGTGAGTTGACTATTAAAATAACCATCACAGAAGGTGAAAGACAGTAAGTTGTTCAGAAAAGTAAACCAGAGTCAGGTAGTGGTGGT
>CAJQZJ010033263.1:676141-793679 GCA_907164525.1 Lophiomys imhausi | reverse complement strand
ATTTAGTCCCAGCAAAACCACACACACACACACACACACACACACACACACACACACACACACACAAACACACACACACACACAACCCATGAGGCAGCTTTCCTTCATATAAGTTTCCCTTCACCTTGCTGAAATTCTGCAACTTTGACCTGAGAGTAGATGATAGTCTGGGAACCCTTTGAAGCACACTGGGGTTGCTAAGAAGTGTAGATTGCTGGCTTGTCTTCAGCAAGCTGTCCAACACTAGAGTCATCATAGGCAGAAGGCAGGTCAGGATGCAGGCAGAGAATGTGGGATGGTACCCACCTAGGATGAATTACTTTGTGTTATTGTGATAAAAACACTGAACAAAGAAACTTTTGGGAGGAAAGGGTTCATTTGGCTCCTATGTTCCAGTTCATAGTCCAACATGGAAGGAAGTTAGGGCAGGAACTGAACCATGGGGGGGCGGGCGACACCGCTGCATTTAACTTGATCAGTCTGCTTTCTAATACAACCTAGGACCACTTGCCTAGGAGTGGCACCATCCACAATGGACTGGGCCTTTCTACACCAATCATTAATCAATACAATGCCCTAAGACTTGCCTGTACACCAAACTGATGGAGGCATTTTCTCATTTGTTCCTACTCTCCAGATGACTGTAGCTTTTGTCGAGTTGACAAAAGAACTAACCAGCACTTACAGATTTGTACTCTTGATCTATTGAGAGGGAGGCTGGATGTGGTGGTGACTAATTCCTTGAGTCTTGGCTCCTACTTACTGACCATTAATTAATTTTTAGGATGACAACTGACATCTTTGGATCCACTCTAGAATAGTTTCCCCAACTTGGAATTTCTATTATTTCCTTAAAACTTTCTCAGTTCTCCAGGCCACAACCACTTGATAGTATATCTCCTAAGTATGGCTACATAGCAGTTCAAGGAAAGGAGGCTGCAGGGAATGCCTTCCTCTAGGCTCTTCTGCCTTTGGTTTGGGGTGTGGTGTTTCCAGTTAAGCCTGGAGGGTCAGAGGTGTAGAAGTTTGGGCTAGCAACTGGGCCCCAGTAAATGACAACAGTAGACTGCCAGGGCTTCTTTGGACAGTCATTGTGAAATTAGTTAAGCAACCGAGATGATGATGACGATGATAATGACGGTCAGTGAAAAGGGTGCCCTGCTCTGAAGATCTGATATGCAAAACTTAGTTCAAATAAAGTTAAGCAACCCTTGGGGCTGGAGAGATGGATCAGCGGTTAAGAGCACTCACTGGCTGTTCTTCCAAATGACCTGGGTTCAAATCCCAGCACCCACATGGCAGTTCAAAACTGTCTGTAATAGCTGGGCATGGTGGCACATGCCTTTAATCCCAGCACTGGAGGAGGCAGAGGTAGGCAGATTTCTGTGATTTCAAGGCCAGTCTGGGCTACAGAGTGAGTTCCAGGATAGCCAGGGATATACAGAGAAACCCTGTCTGGGGGAGGGGGGGTAGTTAAGCAACTCGAAAAATCAATCTTTGCCCTCAGAGTATCCCGTTGTTTTTCTCTGGGAAGACCCATCTCTGTTATCTTGTCTTTGTGACTAGTCGCCTGGGCAAACCTGGATCCAAAGTGGAGTGTATGCCTTGTCGCCGCTATTATCACCACATGTAAACTAAACATCAAGAAGGAGAAAATCCTAGGTGAAGCATTTAGTTTACAATACCATGCGCAGATGTGAATAAATAAAAGCCGTTAAGTATTTTTTTAAAAAAGAAAAAAAAAACAGCATTCAGTAAAACCTGCAAGTTTAATAAAACATGAATTCAATTAATTTTGCGGACTTGAAGCACGTCGAATAGAGTGCAAGCTGGCAGTAAAGCGGACCCCGCAGAAAGAAGAATAGAATCAGGACACCTTTAGCACAGCTAGAGGTCCTAACTACAGACCAGCAGGCAGCCCTTGCTATTCTGGGAAGGGAGCGGAAAACCCGGAGCGGAATTTCCGGAGTCCGCCCCGCCCTCGGTTTGCGTCAGTTCCGGGACTAGGGCCGGTCAGCGTCGCCTCCTGGGTTGTAAAACTCGCACCCGAGTTCCTAGTCGGGTGCGTTTTGACACCGGGTCCTCAGCATGGCCGCCTCCAGGGTTGAGGACCAGAGAGCTGCTACACCCACGTTTTGCTGACGGTCCCTGGAGTCTGTGCTCTTCTTGTCTTTCCTGGGCTACTCCAGCAGACATGTTCGCTAAGGCCTTTCGGGTTAAGTCCAACACAGCCATCAAGGGATCGGACAGGTGAGAGAGAGAATGCTTTTGCTAAGCATAACATGGCTCCAACACATCTAGGGATGCACATGGAGCGGAGACCCCAGGGAGCCAACCAGGGACGTTAGAAACATTTTGAGGATGAGATGTGGGGGTGTCTCTTTTATCTTCCAGGTGGTCTTTTGGGCAGTAAAGTTTGGTTAGCTACGTGTAGTGGGCTCAGACTAGATTTTGTGGAAGATGTAAAATGAGGGAACACAGGCACTCTGTCCTCCACGGAGTTTAGAGCCCATGGGAAAACTCACATAGTGTAAAGTATAGGTGGAAAGTACCTTAACGATTACTCCTGGCGGGAGAGACCGCTGGCATGAGTTGACAGAGCAAGAAGCAGCTGTTTAGTAAGGGCCATAGACACAGATGCCTTCTCAGGGATTTTGGAACCAGCTTTCTCTAGGTGTCATTCTTGGTCCCAAAGTAGCCTTTTAATCATAGGTTGACAGATTTGCCAACCAGTTTTAAGAAAGGAGCGGGAAAGGCATGTGACGTCAGATGGGTTTTCCATGACTTTCCAAAGACTAACTTTGATTGGTCAGTGAGCATCGGCATTCCAATGGAACAGTATGCCCAGGAAGTTGTGAAAAATAGATGAGATAATGAATAAGAGAGATAATAGGAATTGGGAAGGCAGAGAACAGGGTGCCATGAACCAGGCGGTCTTTCTTCGGCCTGTATGATTTTTATAGTCATTCTGAATTTCTGTATTGATTAATGTCCATCAGGGAGATAGTATTCATGGTGCCGGTGTGCTTTCTGCAGGAGAAAACTTCGGGCTGATGTGACAGCTGCTTTTCCCACCCTTGGAACGGAACAGGTCTCTGCATTGATACCTGCAAAGGAAGAGATAAAGGTCATGAAGTTGTATGCTCACAAAGGGGAGGCAGTGATTGTGTACGAGAGTGGTGGTAACCCCATCCTGTTTGAACTGGAGAAAAATTTGTACCCAACAGGTATGTCCACAAGATGAAACACCCAGACTGCAGTGTAACACTTGTGACTCTCTGTTTATTTGGTTTTGTATCCCCCCTCCCCCATTAACATGCCTTTTCAGATCAAATAAACACAGAATTTCCCAATGCTATTCCTAAGGATCTTTTCAGACCTAGTGTTCCTAGAACTGAGCCTTTCTTTTTTTTTTTTTTTTTTGGTTTTTTTTCGAGACAGGGTTTCTCTGAATATCTCTGGCTGTCCTGGACTCGCTTTGTAGACCAGGCTGGCCTCGAACTCACAAAGATCCGCCTGCCTCTGCCTCCCAAGTGCTGGGATTAAAGGCGTGCGCCACCACCGCCCGGCCGAACTGAGCCTTTCAAAACTGCCATATGAGGGATTAAAAAAACAAACTGTAGAAAGAATGACAAGTTGCCAAGTTCTGAGATAAAGGAGCTTGGAGTATTGGGAGAGAGCTGAGGTGTTGCAAGAGATGGAATTTTAGGGCATGTAAAGAAAATGATCCCGGAAACTGTCTGTAAAGGGCTTTTTCTCAACACAGTGGAGAAAACCTAGGCTGAGGAATAAGCTGGATTAATGAAGTTGCCTTTCTAGCTGCAGTAGTTCCACACTTCGGTGCACTGCTTCACTGTTGGTTTTCCTAGACTCTGATTCATTGTCTAAGGTTCTCTGCTTGCTTGCTTGCTTGCTTCCTTCCTTCCTTCCTTTTTTTTGTTTTGGTTTTCCGAGACAGGGTTTCTCTGTGTAATTAATATCCCTGGCTGTCCTAGACTTGGTTTGTAAACCAGGCTGGCCTCGAACTCACAGAGATCCACCTGCCCTGCCTCTGCCTCCCAAGGGCAGGGATTAAAGGAATGCGCCACCATGCCCGGCCCTTTCTCTTTTCTAAGGCAGTTGACACCTACTTTGTCACTTGGGGCTTTTCCTCCAAGCTTGTCTGGATGCAGCAGTACAATGCAGTCTACTTAGGCCGCTCCCCTCTCTCCCTCCAGTTCACTGCTGTACCTGAAGACACTGAAGACAAATACAGACTTTTTTTCTTTCTTTAGGAGTTTTACTGTTTAATCACTATGAAAATAGGGACTCAAAATATAAATATGAGAAAGTTTCAGATTTTCTTACAGATTGTCTGTCTGTTTTGAGGTCATTTGCTTCTGAAGTCTTGCTTTGAAGCCTCTTTGGTTTATGCTCTGAATTTTAGTTCACTGTGGCCATTTTCTGCTGGCAGTCCTGAGGAGCAACAGGTGCCACCAAGTCTCAGCACAAATCCGTTCCCAGGTGTCACTAGGTCTCTGCTTTCAATCTGAGGGCAGCCTTCCTGGCAAGCCTCTTTTAACCTCTATGACCTTGAACTGAATGGTTTTTTTTCTGAATTCTTATTAAAGTGATCGCAGTGTTTGGTGTTTCTGGATCTCCAGCAGGCAGGGCTGTTACTAAGTGTTTCCTGGGTCTCTTGGTACAGTGTACACCTTATGGTCCTATCCTGATCTTCTACCAGCCTTTACAACATGGCCTCTGGTACTCGAAAAACTGGTCGGGGGAGCAGGTAAGAGAATTTTTCTGTATCCCAGCCATTGCTTGAAATCTCTTCAGTAACTATCAGCCACCTTAATAAGGCTACTAATTTTTTGTGTTCATATGTTGAAAATTGTATCCACCGTGTGTGTGTGTGTGTGTGTGTGTGTGTGTTGGTGTAATTCTTCCCACTTAGCTGGTTCCGTGAGCTCTCTTTACATCTCTGATTCTGTGGTAAGCTTTTTATCAGTATATGAAGCAGTTTGTGAACTGCCACAAAGTTGTACTTTAAATCACTAGGAAAATAGCACCTCGTGCTCCTATTTTGAGTCCTGAGGTGGAGGTCTGATTCTCAGGTTGCTATTTTCATTGTGAGTAACGTAGTTGATACATGTTTCTTTGTCAAGTGGGTGGGTATATAAGGTAAAGCATGAAAATGACGTCTAGTAAGCTGTTCTGTTTTTATTTGCTATAGATTTGATGCTGCCTGGGGTAGTGGTGCCCCCTACTGGTCTGCCTCAGGTACAGCAAGGCGACCTCTGTGCTATTGCCTTGGTGGGGAACAGGTACTGTGTCAGACCGCTGTGCCTTTTGTGTGTGGGTGGGGGCTGTGGTGTAGAGAAACGAGAGAGGTGCAGGAAAATGACAACTTCCAAAGCACATGGACCACAAACTGAAAGAAAAGATGGGGTTTTCAGACAAAGCATGTAGTGAGCCTTCGGTGGATGGCAGCAATCCTGTGGGGAGAGCTATTGATCTGGGCGTAAAATGTTCGCTGCCGCTGAGTTTTTATAAACGACTTCAGGGATAACTTTAGAGTTATAGAAGAATGTAAGAGACAGTGCAGAGTTCTGACACACACCAGGATTTTATATATAAATATATATATATATATATAAACAATATTATTTATTTATTTTTGCTTTATGTGCATTGGTGTTCTGCCTGCATGTGTGTCTATGTCCGATCTCTTGGAACTGGAGTTACACAGGAGGAGGAATTGTCTCAGGTCTAAGGCAAACCCTATATGAGTTGCCACATGAGTACTGGGAATTGAACCCAGGTCCAGCACCTAGTGCTCTTAACCACTGAGCCATCTCTCCAGTTCCCATTACCTAAATTTTTAGTAAGTCTATGGAAACATAGTTGACATACATGAAGTTTGCCTAACTTACACACACAATCAGATGGTTCTTAGTGTGTTTACAGAATCACTGAACTGCCATCATGTTGCTTCCTTTTGATCCCAGGGCCTCATGTATGGAAGGCAAGTACATTATTCTGAAATGTTCCCCCAGCTCCTACTGCTTCTTTTGAAAAAGAAATCAAGAGTCTGAACAGTTCTGAAAAAGGAGACTTTGCCTGACGCTCATCTTTGCCTTCCTTCCTAGAGCTCCTGTAGCGATCGGAGTGGCTGCCGTGTCCACAGCTCAGATGCTGGCTTCAGGCCTGAAGGGAAAGGGCTTCTCTGTGCTCCACACTTATCAGGACCACTTGTGGTGGGTGCATTGTTTCTTCTACTTACGGGGTTGGGGCGGTGAGCGGAGAAAAAAATGAGCCTGAGATTAAGAAGTGCAAGTGTGCATATCCTCATGGAACTTGTTGACCCAGACTTCCAGCTGCTTGCCAATGTGGGGAAAATGCATTTTTCTTTGTCCAGACAAGAAATGAGAGACAACCTTGGTTATTTTCTAGGCCTGAAATCGTCCCAGACAATTGCCCAAGACTTAGGAGTTGTTTGCCCTGCCCTTCACTGTGGTGATGCTTGTACAGTGCTAGTTATTCTGGCTTTGTCCCTTTTGTGCACTTCAGACATCATTTCCTCTTCAGACAAGTGCTTCTGATCCAGAACAGTTGTCAGACAGCAAGATATACTGACTACTTTATGCTATTCAAGTATCATGTCTCAGAAGCCTCATTATAGAAATACATTCTGGATATAACAATGCACATGTCTACAATCCTAGCACTCAGGAAGCTCAGACCAGTGGATCTCAAATTCCAGGTCAGCCTGAACTATGTAATGAGACCCTATCTCAACCTTCCCCTCCAAAACCCCTCCCCAACCTAGTTCTACTGTTTTTGATAAAAACACTGTTTATTGCTGAGAAAAGTGACATCCAGACAAGGAGCAGGTACGTGGCTCTGAAATAGATTATTATAGCTAGGATGTGTGTTCCAAAATGAAGAATCATGTTAGTAGCTTCTTCAACCACCAACCCCCACTTAAAAACATTCACCCAGTGTCTTAGTTAGGGTTTCCATTGCTGTGAAGAGAAACCATGACCGTAGCAACTCTTAAAAAGGACAACATTTGGGGCTGGAGAGGTGGCTCAGAGGTTAAGAGCACTGGCTGTTCTTCCCAAGGTCCTGAGTTCAATTCCCAGCAACCACATGGTGGCTCACAGCCATCTACATTGAGATCTGCCCGGGCATATACTGTATACATAACAAACAAACAAACAAACAAACAAATAAATAAATAAATGTTTAAAAAAAAAAAGGACAACATTTACTTGGAACTGGCTTACACTTTCAGAGGTTTAGCCCATTATTGTCATGGTGGGAAGCATGGCGGCATCCAGGAAAACGTGGTGCTGGAGGAGGAGCTGAGAGTTCTACATCTTGATCCGCAGGCAGCCAGGAGGAGACTCTTGATTCCACACTGACAGAGCATGAGCATAGGAAACCTCAAAGCCCACCCACCAGTGACACACTTCCTCCAACAAGGCCACATCTCCTAATAGGGCCACTCCCCTGTGGGCCAACCATTCAGACACATGAGTCTATGGGGGCCAAGCCTATTCAAACCACCATACCAGGTCAGGACAGCCTACACATACTGTGAAAAATATTAATAAGCCTTGGCGCGACTGTTTGCCACAACTTAGTTTAGCTGATGTAATCTTGGGTAAACAACATGAACTTTACTGTGTGCTTTGCTGTGTGGTATCACAACTTCTGTGTTAAGACTGAGGAGTAAGCCATGGTAACCTTGACTCTGCACATGAGATTGCATTTGCTTTAACCTAGAATCCATGGGTTTTGTAGTCCTGGTATTTGTGTTCTGTTAAGTACGCTAAGCCCTGAGTTTGTATTTCACCAAAGTGGTAGAATCTTTTTTTTTTTTTTTTTTTTTTTTTTGATACAGGGTTTCTCTGTATATCCCTGGCTATCCTGGACTCACTTTGTAGACCAGGCTGGCCTCAAACTCACAGAGGTCCGCCTGCCTCTGCCTCCCGAGTGCTGGGATTAAAGGTGTGCACCACCATGCCTCACCTCACACCTGGCTTCTAATCATGCTATTTAACTCAGAGTAGTTTACTAATTTTTGCTCCTATGAAGGGAGTGTTTTCAGTGGTTCATCTATAGCTGCCTTCTTTTTCTTTATCTGTTACATTGAGAATTACTCAGGGTTTTACCTGTTACTAAGCATTTTGCTGTTGAGCTCTTGTGGAACTGGACTCACTGTGTCACACAGGGACTTTTCTGGGCTCAGAGTAGTTGAATAGAGTTGAGATGAGCGTACATTGTTTGGCTGTCCTGGATACTCCTGTCTGTTGGCTCTTGTGGCTTTAAATGCCTGACTGACTCTCCCCCGATGAGGGTGGGTGAGTGTTGTAGCTACTGCTTGGTGTCTCTGACATCAGATTTTTCCAGGAAATCTGGAGACAAGTCCTCTCCACCTGCCATTGCCCCACTGGCAGTGGATCCCACAGATAACAATGAAGAGAAGGTGGACCTTGGTCTGCATGGAAACCTGAGCAGCTTGACATTGGAGGGAGAGGAGGAGAATGGGAAGGTTCCTCATCCGGAAGCCTCTGAAGACACCAGCTCCGGAGCCCTGAGCCAGGATTCCTTGGACGGCAAGCCCCTTCAAGGTGTGGCTTTAGGGGGTTGGAAAGCCCACACCTGTCCTTCAGACTAGAATGGCGTTGAAGCTCTGGGAGAGAAGAGCAGAGCCTTATTTGGGTAGTGCAGTAGTTCTGTACTCCCTCTTACATAGCTCATGCCCCTATGTGCCTGTCATCTGGATAGTTTCCAGCTACAAGCCCACCTTGGGCTTCTGGCTCTAACTTCTCTGAATGAATGTCCCTGGCTTTTGGTCCTTCCTGTGTGGCTAACGCTTACAGGATCAGTGCTCAAGGATCTGGAAGGGCACCAGTGAGATGGTTCAACAAGCAGCATGTAAAAGCTCTTGCTGTGCAAGCCTCACAAGTGAGTTCAGTCCCTAGAACCCGTGGTGGAAGGAGAGAACTGACTCCTGCAACCTATCTTTAGACTTACACACACACACAAACTTTAAAAATAAGGTCTGTAAGCCGGGCGGTGGTGGCGCACGCCTTTAATCCCAGCACTTGGGAGGCAGAGGCAGGCGGATCTCTGTGAGTTCGAGGCCAGCCTGGTCTACAAAGCAAGTCCAGGACAGCCAGAGGTGTTATACAGAGAAACCCTGTCTCGAAAAACCAAAAAAAAAATAAGGTCTGCATCCTGGTACCTTTGGTGCCTAGGGATGGGCTCCATTTGAGCCAAGGTAGTGAGAGAGAGTTTGCCATGCAGCAGGCACATGCCTCGGGAAGGATGTGGTTCTTTCCTTTCTTGCAGAGCAAATGGATGAGCTGTTGCAGCAGTGCTTCCTGCATGCCCTGAAGAGTCGAGTCAGAAAGGCTGACCTCCCTTTGCTCACCAGCACTCTCCTTGGCAGTCACATGTTCCCCTGCTGGTATGGAAGGCACTGCTGGGTGGGGGCTGTAGACACGGCCTCACTGTTGTTCTTTGTAGCAAAGCAAGACAGGAGTGGTGGGGACTGGTTGAGTAACATGCTGTGGGAAGGGCAAAGCAGAGGGTCGGTCTGGCAGGTAAATTAGGTTCTTGGCTTTAAAACCTTCAGTTTTATCCAGTGAAGGAATACTAAGGTTAAAATTCCCAAGGTCCTCTGGCAGCTGTTTCTGCTGACGTGTTTCTGGGCTTTCTGTTATGAATCAGGTACCATGTCGTACACTACAAGAGTCCCTGAACACCCTTTGTCAAGAAGTGTTCCATACCGTTCCACTCTCCCCACTTAGGACAGTTGTTCCTGTAGGAGAATAGGTATGAAACCTACCCCATTGAGAATGCAGCTACTAGGAAAGGGAGTGTTGACTTTGAAGATGGAGCCATCAAGATTCAGTTGCCACCTCAGCAAATTTAATCAAGGCAAATAATTTCAAGTAGTCACTGGTGGTTTTTTTTTTCAATATTTATTTCTCCAAGTTACATTTCAATCACAGTCCCCTCCCTTTACCCCTCTCAGTTCCACCTTCTACACTCTTTCCCCTCGCCCTCCTATCCTCCACTTTTTAAAATTTAAGGTGTGTCTTTTCCCCCCAACATCTCCCTCTTTTAGTCCAATAAAAGGCTCTTTTTCTTACAACAATAAATACAATACAAAACAATAAAAACAATTAGGCCACAATTATGAAAATTATAAGGTATAACATACATTCCCAGCGTCCAGTCCATACATATTTGGCAACTCATAATAATACTCTATTATCTATCTCCCTAAGTTTTTTTCAGATTTATTTTATTTTTAGGGTATACAGTGTTCTGTCTGCATGTACCTCTGCAGGCCAGAAGAGGGCACCAAACTTCATTATAGATGGTTGTGAGCCATCATGTGGTTGCTGGGAATTGACATCATTACCTCTGGGAGAGCAGTCAGTGTTCTTAACCTCTGAGCCATCTCTCCAGCCCCCTCCCTAAGTTTAAAGTTCTATACCTAACTCAGTTTCCATCCTAACTTGCATTACCAACTTAAAAACATCTTAGAAAATCCTTTTAATTCCTAAACAACTTAAAATTTAACTGTGAGACAGTAACTATCTAGTCTTCAACCACAGCAGAGACCTGAGAAGGATAAATATATGTGAATACACAGGAAGCGCAGAGCCAGCAGCTTCCAAAACTAAGAAATGACAGCTGGCTACCTAGACAGTCTCCAATTTCTCTCAATACATTGGAGCATCTGACTTCAACCTTTTGGCCCAGTATCTCTGACAGACATTAATTGTAAAGTGGGAATTATGAAGGACTTGTCTACTGTGTCTTGGCAGAGCTAGGCTGTCAACTTACCTGCTTCCAAGTTTTGTCCTTTTGGGACAGCATTCTGTTGAACCAAGGGATTTCTCTTGCCTAGCAACAAGCTTGCCACTAATGCAGCCATCTCCAAATGGAGATTCTTCAATGCTCATCATTCACTTGGAGTATAATGGGGGGTTGCTGCCAGGAGCTGACATGTCTCAATATCAAAAAATCTAGAGTTAAGAAAACATCTTTGAATGCTATATTTTACAAATCTCTTGAGGTTTTTGAAGACCACCTATCTATCTCCATATATTGGGATAAGCAAATGTTGCTTGTCTCTTAGCAACTTTATTTCTGATTAACTTAGAAAACATCTGTGATACACTATGGTAGTACCTAGCAAAATGACAAGTTTGAATGACTATTAGCTTATATTTCTTTTTTTTTTTAAACATCTCACGCAAATAAGCATGGGGGAAAAGTTCACAGCTTCCACTCTTTACACTAGAAAAATAAATTAACTAATTAGATCTGTTTCCTGCCTTCAGAGAGATTAACTAGTACATATACATATTTTCAATTTGTTTTTAATCTGTACACAGAAAAACTGACACTATTTACACAGATTGTAAATAGTCTCTTAGGAAGTGAAGTTAGAGTTAGTTTGTATTTCTTAATTATCCTAAACAGTTTGTGACAGTTGCTATCAGAAGGCCAGAGCTTCACATTGCATTTTTAACTATTACATAGATACAATACCTTAAAAAGAGTTAACCTCAATTTTGTATCAATATACAAAGATATAAGAGCATATTCAATAATCTATCCCTTTTTCTTTATCATTCCTATATCATGTCTATATCCCCTTTAGTCACTGGGTTTTTTTAAGCCCAAATTTCCAATACTTCTAGGATTGCTATAAAGTGGCACAGCCTGGCATATACCAGCACATGTCAGTATTTTAAGAGCAGGGTCTTCTCTGCATACTCCACAGCATGGTGCTGCTCACGCCTGTAATCCCAGTACTCAAGAGGCTGAGGTCAGAGTATGCCAGTGAATCTAAGGCTAGCCTGAGCTGTTGAGTGAGTTTCAGATAAGTCTGGGTTACAGTGAGACTCTGCCTTTAAAGTGAATGAATGAACAATTCCTTCCCAGACTTTGCCTTTAAAATCCATCTGCTGTACAAACACAGCTTGCTGTGATTTACAGTGGTGTTTTGTTCCTGAGATTCTTCTGTTTTGTGTTGGTTTTTGTTTTTTTGAGACAGAGTTTCTCTGTGTAACTCTGGCTATCCTGGAATTTACTGTGTAGACCAGACTGGTCTCGAACTCACAGAGATCCACCACCACACTCAGCCATTATAGACAGTTTTAAACTACCTAGTGGGTGCTGGGATTTGAACCTGGGTCCTTCAGAAGAGCAGCCAGTGCTCTTAACTGCTGAGCCATCTCTCCAGCCCTGACTGTTCAGTTTTTGAAAGTGGTAATTAATTCAATCTCTTCTGTCTGCACATGGCCTTAAGGCCTCAGGGCAGCCATGGTGTTGGGATCCTTGGTAATTTGTCCTGCTAAGTTGCAAGTCACTGAGAATTGCGCTTCCTGAACTTCTTCTTGGGCAACTTTAGACTGGAATAGGTTTAGGACGGTCTCCCTGAAAGTCCCACTGTTACTGAAATGTTAGGTTCCTAGGGAAAATGTAAGTCCCAAGGAGAGGGAGGAGTCACAGTTTTCATAAGGAACTCTATCCTCAACTACTGTAAAACTGCTTTAGGGCAGGTATCAGGGGACTGTGTAAAGAGCCAGGTAGTAGATAGTTTAGTTTTTCAGGCCATGTGGCTGCTGTTTCAGGTCCTCTGCTATCGTGCACTGCTGTGAGCAAAGGCAACAGGTAGCAATGGGTGTGGCTGGGTTAGTCAGGCTCCGGAGTAGAGTTTTCTGATCTCTAGTGTAGACCTGGCTGTCCTCAGGGTGAGCTTGCTGCTGGTAAGGTTCACTTTGAAGTGGGACTTCTGAGGCCACAGGCGCGTCTCTGGTTTGAGAGGATTCTAAAGCTATGTCTGACTACAGCAGTCACATGTGGCCAATTAAATTTAAAGTTTAAAATCCAGGCCCCCAATCATAGTAGGCACATTTCAAGTGTTTGACAGCCATATGGTTTATTAGTGGTTGCCATATTAGACACCACAGACAGACATCCCATTGTCACAAAAGTGCTGTTGGATACTTCTGACTCAGCAGCCTGCAGTCCCTCTCTGTCTCTGATTCCACAACCGGGCAGAAAGCTCTAGAATGGTAGCCTCTTTTTGACTATGAGGGAGGGAAGGACAGCCTGAGGAAAAGGTCACTTTGTGTCATGCAGGTACCAAAATTTACTGTTTTGGTTCAACTTGCTTTTTTATCTGTCCTAGCCCTGAAGGACAGCAACTGGATATAAAGAAGTCAAGCTATAAAAAGGTAAGAGCCTGCACTTTGCTTTCATGTTCCCGCAGGGTCATGTGGGAATACATGTGATACACTATGGGTATAGAAAGCCCTGAGGACGGAGCTCAACCAAGCACTAATAATTAGCCTTTTGGTTCTAGGCATAATGGGAAACCATGACACTCTCCTCGAGCCATGACACCCACTCACCTCTCCCCTTTGGCCCTTTCTGTCTGATTGGGGGCTGACAGCTTCATCAGTTAGTTTAGCAGCTTCTTTTTAAACATTAATTTACTTTTCACATATGTGTATGTGTGTGAGTGCTGGTGCTAGAGGAGGCCCCTGGAGCTGCAGTTACATGCAGTTGTGAGCCACTGAACATGGGTGCTGGAATCAGACTGGGGTCCTCTGCGGGAGCAGTGTGAGCTCTTGACCACTGACTGAGCCCCTACAGTGAGCTCTTGACTGCCAAGCCATCTCTCTAGCCCTCTAGTAGCTTCTTGCTCCCCAACTTGCAGGAGTGTGTATGGTCTTTCGGTTCCTAGTCTAATGACAGCAAACACTGGGTCACAGTGCTCCAGTCCCCACCTCGCACCAGACCTGGCCCTCCCATGTGCTCCATGGGTGGAGTCAGTGAGGTCCCTTGTTCTGGCCTTTCTCCTCAGCTCTCTAAGTTCCTGCAGCACATGCAGCAGGAGCAGATTGTCCAGGTCAAGGAGCTGAGCAAAGGGGTGGAGAGCATCGTGGCTGTGGACTGGAGACACCCGAGGTGAGTGCAGGGCCTGTCGCTGCAGCTCAGTTGGTTTTGGGGCACTGGGCCACAGACTGAGGACTCTAAGGCACTGGTTTAACATGTGCTTTTCTTTTTCTTTGCTGGGTTTCAGGATCACATCTTTCATCATCCCGGAGCCTTCCCTGACTTCCCAGACTGTCCAGAAAGGTAGCAGGGAACAGTCCTACCACCCTCCAGATATAAAATCCCTGTACTGTGTCCCAGCCAACATGATCCAGCTCTTCCAGGAGTCTGGCCACAAGTGAGTTTTAGAGAACAGCCCTTTCTGCCTAGATGATGCATCTGCATTTCCCTCATCCTGAGTAGTGTTTTCCTGTGACTGGCAAACCTGCTCTGCCCGTCTTCCTTCTTCTAAGTGCAGTATCACACCTCCCTTTTGGGGTTAGTTTTTTGGGTTAGGTCTCTATCTGCAACTTCATGTAGCCCTGCTTGCTTCCCTTAGGAAAAGAAGAAAGATAAGAGCCAAGGAAAGTGTCCTGCTGAGCAGGGAGTCTGAATATCTCCTGTTGGACCCCAGGTACAGCTTCAGCTAACCTCTGGTTACCTCTCTCTTCTAGGAAGGGGAGCACCCTTGAAGGCAGTGAGGTCCGAAAGGTCATCATTGACTATGTCAAGAGAAACAACCTCGTGGATGCAGACAACAGAAAGTAAGTGGGCACCAAGAATGGAGTCTGTCTCGCCGGGTCTTCATTTTTAGCAGACGGACATTAAAGGATGCAGACTGGCAAGAGAGCTAGCTCAGTGAGTACAGGCACTTCTGCCAAGCCTGACTGGCTGAGTTCAACCCTCAGCATCCACGTGGTAGAGAGAACCAACTTCTACAAATTGTTCCACATGTACACTTAGCATTGTGCACTTGTAGACACACACAGAGACATATAAATAAATGTAAGAACTTTTTTTTTTTTCTTGGTTTTTTGAGACAGAGATTTGGCTTTTCAAGACAGATATTTTGTGTAACAGCCTTGTCTGCCCTGGAACTCGCTTTGCAGACTAGGCTGGCCTTGCACTCACAGAGATCCGCCTGCCTCTGCCTCCCTAGTGCTGGGATTAAAGGCATGCGCCACCATGCCCAGTTTAAGTGTAAGAACTTTAAAAACAAAGGATGGGAAGGATTCTGGAATAGAGAGTAGACAGTCACAGCAGCTAAGAAACAGGCAAGCCCAGGATTTGCAAACCATGTGCTGTGGACATGGGCTGGGGTTCAGTTCCGTTACATGTTATCAGCATGGTCCATAAGCTGAGTACACACATCTCATTTGTCTGACACTGGTGTTCAAGTGCATATGGCTGTTGTCAGGAAAAATGGCAACCTTGAAAAACTATCACAGTCATTGTGGCTGTTTGCTATGACTTTCTTGTACATGGGAACAGATGGCATGCTACTAGATAAGAATTGCACTAATGTTTTTCTTTCCTAGACATCCTCATGATTTAAAGAGAGAAAGAGAGAGCAAAAGAGAAAGACCTACACACTAATATATTGCCTTACTTAGAGCTGTTTATTTTAAATTAATATTTGTGGTGTAGGGAACAGGACCCAGGGCTTCTAGAAAGCTAGATATGCTGTCTCCCACCACACCTCCAGCCCTAAGTCAACTCCTTTAACTGTCTGGGTCTCTGGGGTACCATGTAACAGCTCCGTCCATGCGTGCATCGTAATGACCATAGCGTTTACATCCTCCTCCCTGTCCCCTTTCTCCTTGCCAGCCTGTTGACTGAAATCAAGCCTCGAAAGCTATGGCCACATAGCAGAACTGAGCCAAGAATCCTGGTTACTCCTTCCCACATTTTTTTTCCCACTATTTGCATCTCCTCTTGGCCCTCCCATCAGTGGTCTTTCCTGCTCGATGGCCCCTGGTCCCCCAGCTCAGTGATCTGGATAGGATCATGGAGGGTACAGGTGATCGACTTTGGTTGGGATAGTTGAGTCTTAAATTGCCCCAGTGCCTCTTTTTTCCCTTTAGTCTGGTGAAGTTGGATCCTATCCTATGTGACTGCATCTTAGAGAAAAACGAACAGCATTTGGTCCTGAAGCTCCCATGGGACTGTCTCCTGACCAGGTAACAGGGACTGATAGTCCCTTTCAACTTTCCCGTACCACTTCCCTTAGTATCTACCACAGGACTTCAGAATGGTCACTGTCTTTAGCCTGGACCTGTGGTGGACTTCAGAATGGTCACTGTCTTTAGCCTGGACCTGTGGTGGAAACATGAGTGCTTGAGCTGAGATCCCCAGCACCCATGTAAAAGCCAGGGGTAGAAGTGCACATCTGTGACCGCAGTGCTCAGCCAGGTTGATGAGTCAGGTGCAAGGACAGATCTGTCCCAGAGTCTAAGGTAGAGGGGGATTGAGGAACCCAACGCTGACCTCTGAACTCCAGGTACATGCATCTGCATACACCCACACCAGCAAGTGCATACCTTCCCCCACAGACAGTGGTCACTGTTTTAGTCTGCGACTTTCTTTCCGTAAACATAGGCTTGAATGATTCCAAAAAGGAGAGTTTGGGTGACGTTTGAGCCACTTGACAGAGAGAAAAGAAGCATAAGCTAGAAATAAGAACTTCAATAAAAGAACCGCTGAAGGCTGGGGAGTTGTCTTCACGGGAAAGATTCTTGGTCCTTTTTTTTTCTGTAGAACCGTAGCTGAGAATCATTCCTATTGGGATTCAGCAAGCTGAATAGCTTATGCTCACTGACCTGCCGCATGCTTATGTTTGTTGGAGCACAGACGTATCCATTAAAGGCCTGTCTTTGGGATGTCCTATGCTATGATGGCAGAGTTGAGTTGGCTTTTCTCTGTTTGTCTCTTTTCTTTCTTTTTTTTGAGACAAGCTTCACTATGTAGCTTAGGCTGGCCAGTAATTTATGCCTCTGGGTGCTGGGTGCAGGCATGAGGTACTGCAGAGTTGAGGGTTCTATAAAGGATACATTATTATTATTATTATTACAAGTTGCTGGGAGGTGGCTCAGTGAGTAGAGCACTCTGTCACAAGCATGAGTCCCTTGAATCCCCAGAACCCAGGTAAGGCCAGGTACACCTCTGTAATCCCTGTCCTCCTGTGATGACATGGAGACAGACACAAGAATCCCTGGAAGCTCATGGGTCAGAAAACCTGGTGTATGCGGCTGCGAAAAACAGAGGGGCCGTGTTCCAAACAGGGTGCAAGTTGAGGACTGACTCCTGAGATTGCTCTTTGACCTCCACACATGGACCATGCTGTGCAGGTGCCTGCATTCATTCACACAAGCACACACAAACACATACGTGCACTAACTTCATACACACACACACACATACACACACACACATACAAAAGATTAAGTACAAAATGCATTGCTGGAACACGTGAGAAGTGTGAAACAGCATGTGGAGGCAGTAAGCAGGTCATGCACATTTTTTAGATGGATTAGACAAAGCAAACAACAGATTACCAGGAGGCCAAGCAAGCGGAGAATTTCTAGGCCCTCAAGTCTCTGTCGTTCCGTCTCTGGATGTCAGCCTTGGCTATACCTTGGGGAGTTTTGAGACGTTGAGTTCACTGGTCTTGGTTCAGTTCCCTATGTGATCTCAATGCTTCTAGCCTGCAGACAGGCTGCAGATCAGTGTGCTGCAGAAACTTGCGCTCAGCCCTCATGGTAGCAGCATGCAGAGAAATGCTGTCTGTTGCCTTGATCTATTTATAACTCAAACTTTCATTTTAGGTGTTTGAAAAATTTGCAGCCTGCCTACCAAGTGACATTTCCTGGACAGGAACCCATTCTGAAGAAAGGGAAACTTTGTCCAATTGATATCACCCTTGCACAGAAGACTTATAATAAAAAGGTAATTTAAAAAGTACTGGGGGCCAGTGTATGAGGAGGCTCTTGGCCCTCATATGACTACTGAACTGGGGTGGGGGACTGATATGTAGGGACACTCCACTCTAGAGGAGTGGGATGGAAGGGATAGGGGGTAGAGGGTGGGAGGGTGGGACTGAGAGGGTTGGGAAGAGGGCACTATGATGGAGGTGTAGCCTGAAGTAATAAATAATTTTTTTTTTTTAAAGTACTGGGGGCAACTCAGTGGGAGAGCTCTTCTTTCTTTTCTTTTTCTTTTTTTTTTTTTTTGCCCTGGGTTCCATCCCTCCCACCACCCAAAAAAGAGAGATCCAGTGTTTGAGAATGGTGACTTAGTTTCCCTGCTCAGGTCTAGTTTCCTGAAAGGATTGGAAGTGCCCATTCTGTGTGCCTGCACTGGCCCTGGGTAAGAGGTGTCATTAAACCTCTGCCTCCTGCCCTCCGAGATTTTGTACTAAGAAACTTGCTAGAGCCTGTGTTAAAAGTGAAGAATACTTTAGTTTGATTTTTTTCCTCGGTACTACTTTATAGGCCCTCGTCTCTTACACAGTCTACCTCTTGGGCCTTGCTCAATGAAAATAGCTTGTAAAAATTTCCGCTTGGCAACACAAGTTGCAGGGAACAATTATAGCCGCTCTCAAAATGAGTAGAATGCTGTGCTCTGCCAAAGGAGTGCCCGTATTTGCATATCCAGAGGAGAGAGACAGAGGTAGGACTCCTGAGCGCCCAGGCTTGTGCTCAGACAGAGGACTTCGAAGAATATGTGCTGCCGGGGCCGAGGCCTTTTCTCATTTCTTGACCTCGAGCACCTTGCTGAACTGGTGCCTCAGTTTCCTTCTATGAAGAATAGAGGTAATTAATACCTTCCACATATGTCCCTTCAGTGACCAGATGAAGGCTGTGCGTATGCTGAGGACTTAGCAGGGAGCAGTCCCTAATAAAGCAGAACACAGCATTCTACACATTTTGAGGGCAGTCACAGTACTCTTAATTAACAACAATTATATGCCAGATATTATACAAAACGCTTGTGTGTATTAAGCACAAATCTTTTATTAATAAAGAGCTGTCCAGAAATGAGGCTGGTGTTTCATAAAATGATGAGTTATTTTCTGGAGGCCTGTAAGCAAGGTTTTTTGTTTTGTTTTGTTTTGTTTTGTTGTTGTTGTTTTTATTTTTTATTTTTTTTTATTTTTTTGGTTTTTCGAGACAGGGTTTCTCTGAATATCTCTGGCTGTCCTGGACTCGCTTTGTAGACCAGGCTGGCCTCGAACTCACAAAGATCCGCCTGCCTCTGCCTCCCAAGTGCTGGGATTAAAGGCGTGCGCCACCACCGCCCGCTTTTTTTTTTTTTTTTTGAGACAGAGTTTCTCTGTGTGACAGTACTGGCTTACTGGTTGTCCTGGACTTGCTTTGTAGACCAGGGTAGGCTCGAACTCAGAGATTTCCTGCCTCTGCCTCCCAAATGCTGAGATTAAAGGCGTGTGCCACCGCAACAGGTGAGACTGGCTTTCTGATGTGACCTCCAAAGCCTCACTGAGACTGTGCATAGCAGCCCTCCCTTCCTACCCTGATAGTAACCCTTTATCACCTCTAGTTGTTTCAAAGCAGCAAGACGAGGATTGTAATATTTACATATTTATTTGTAATTTTGTGTTTCATGTGTGTTGTACCTCATGCATGTCTGTGTGCTGTTGTGGCCTGGTGCCTAGTTTTTTAAAGGTTTATTTTTGTTTTATGTACATTGGCATTCTGCCTGCATATATGTGTGTGTGATGGTGTCAGATCCCTTGGAACTGGAGTTACAGACAGTTATGAGCTGCTGTGTGGGTGCTGGGAATTGAACCCAGGTCCTTTGAAAGAGCAGCCACTGTACTTAACTGCAGAGCCATCTCTCCAGCCCCTTTATTACTATTTTTTTAAAAGGATTTATTTATTTCTATTTTATGTGTATGAGTTTTTTTTTTGGTTTTTTGAGACAGGGTTTCTCTGTGTAACAGCCCTGGCTGTCCTGCACTCACTTTGTAGACCAGGCTGGCCTCGAACTCACAATGATCCTCCTGCCTCTGCCTCCCAAGTGCCCAAGTGCTGGGATTAAAGGCATGTGCCACCATGCCCGGCTCGATTTTTTTTTTTTTTTTTTTAAGGCATTAATGCTTTCCTTTTTTGTCCTGAAGTCACATTCTTCTCATTTGTTGCTAATAACAGAAAAGTGTCATGTTGTTGACTAGCTGTATGATCTTAAGGAACTCTTGTCAGGTACAAAATATTTCATTATCATCAACATCATCACCATTATTGGGGAGGGGGAACACGTATGATACAGCACGTGTATGGAGGTCAGAGGTCAACTTTGTGGAGTTGGTTCTCTCTGTCTACCTTTGTGTGGGTCCTAGGAATTGATCTCAGGTCTGCGGGCTTGTTCAGCACCTTTACCCACTGAGCTGTTCCACCAGCCTGCCAGTTCGTTTTTCAGTTATAATGGTTTTCTTTATTGTTTAAAACAGTCCTTATCTCCCAGGGCCTGGTGGTACCTGCTCTATCCCAGCATTCAGGAAGCAGAGGCAGGGGGATCTCAGAGTTAGAGACCAGCTTGGTTTATATAGAGAGTTTGAAGCCAACCAGAGAGACACAGTTTGAGAATCTGTCTTAAGAAAAAGAAAACAGTCCTTAATCTTTGGAGCTACATACTGAAATATTTATATCTGAACTGATCTGAAGTGTAGGGAGATTTGTAGTGAAGTAGTCTAGGAGGCAGGAGTAGATGGGGTGTGGGTAAGCCCAGACTGCCTGTAAGTTGGAACTGTTGGAACTGGTAATGGGTACGGAGGAGTGCATCACACTGTTGTACCTTTTTGGTGTTTTGTTTTGAGACTGGATCTCATAATATAGCCTTGACTGGCCCAGAACTTGCTGTGTAGACTAGGCTGGCCTCAAACTCTAACTCACAGAGGTCCACCTGCCTCCGCCTCCTGAGTGCTGGGATTAAAGGTTTACATCACCATGCTTGGCACCTATTGTCCTTTGTTTTTAATTCTCCATGGTTAAAAAGACCCTTAAATATATGTTATAGGTAGGATAGAGTATCTATCCTACACATATATTGGATGAGGTGGAGAAGGTCATTTTAGAAACATGAAGTATAACCTATTTGGATGGAAAGGCACCAGAGTTACAGGGACATAGAATCATTGGGGAACACGGGTGAGACAGCTGCTGAAAGGCTCTCTGGAGGAGAGAGCCTGCCATGAATACCCACTATCGCATTACTGTCCCCAGGTGACTGTGGTCCGGAACTTGGAGACCTATGGTCTAGATCCATGCTCAGTGGCCGCCGTTCTCCAGCAGCGGTGTCAGGCCAGCACCACCGTCTCTCCTTCTCCTGGGGCCAAAGACAGTCTCCAGGTGCAGATTCAGGGAAATCAGATCCACCACCTTGGCCAGCTGTTGCTTGGTGAGTAGCCCTTCTGAGAAGACACATTAGGCTGGCTTAGCCAAGATCTTGGCGCTGACTCACTGAGTCTGGTCACCTTACCTGTATCTATACAGTCTGCACAGTGGTTCCACTTCCAGGGAGGCAAGAGTGATAGGCATTTCACAGAAACTGGACTTCAGGTTTTGAAATTTGAACTCGTCCAGAAGTAGCATTGGCTAGACAGTCTGTTGAAATGCTAGGTAGTTGCCAGAGTCGCCGGCCCTCATCAGCAATGTGACCATGGTGGGTAAACAAGTAGAACGCCATGCCGTGCTGAGCCACTTAGCTAAGGTGTACTCCAGCTTAGCTGGATTATGTGCCTTCTCGGTTTACCATATTTTCTCTTTCTCTCTTCTTTAATTAAAATAATTTTATACCAGTACGGTTGTTTTTCTGCATGTGTGTCTATGCACCATATGTGTGCCTAGTGCCCTCAGTGGCCAGAAGAGGGCGTCATATCCTCAGAAACTGAAGTTGTTGCTGTGAGCTACAGTTGTGAGCCACCATGTGGATTCTGGGAATTGAACCTGGATCCTCTGGAAGGGCAGCAGATGCTCTTAATTGCTGAGTCATCTCTCCAGCTCCTCAGTTTACCATATTTCCAAGTTACAATGGGTGTATAAAAGGACATAACTCCATCAAGGAGCAACAGTTTGTGAGCTCATGTGTACACATACACACCTGTTTATAGCAGTGAGCAGATGAAACCAGGTCTTTTCTGGCCTGAAACCAGATTCTGGCCCTTTCCAGAATCACTGCGCTCTTACCGTACACACGCTTAGCTTTCCTCCTGATCTTGCCTTCTGAGAGATCATGTGCCGAGTACCCTGCTGTGCCCAGAGCTCAGCTGTGCTGTGAGAGGGCATCTCTTTGCTTCTAACCATGCTGTAGGACTGTTGCCTGTTTTGCAGGTGGGGAAACTGAGGTCCAGAGAAACTCAGGACCTTGCCTGGAGCTCAGCTGACTCTTGAGTACTGTAGCTGGATTTTGAATCTTTTTATTCTTTAGAGCCAAAGTTCTTGTGATTCTCTCTGGGTCTCTAGCCTCTACTCTGTCCTTCAATTAAGCCCTCCTCCAAAGTCTGCCTGAGTCACCTTTATGAAATAAATATAATCCCGTCACTCCCTGTACACGGCCTTCTGCTTTATACAGATAAAACAAAGGGCTTGTTCCTTGCTTTCAGGAACAAGCCCTCCCAGCCTGCCCTGTTTTTCCAGCAGGCTGTCTCCATGGCTCCCTTACACATTCTGACTCCATCCCAGCCAGTTCCCTGCTGCTCACACACACCCTGGGCACTCGACATCTACCTGCTTTTACCTGGCTGTCGCCCTGCCATATGCGCCCTCCCATTGCCCTGGTCTCCTTCTCCTCACAGGCTCACTGGCTCGGCTCAGGTGTAATGCCTCTTTCCCTTTGACATGGTAAAAATGACCAACGTTAGCGCTTCTCGATTGTGTTGATGTTTCTGATTAGTGTCAGGAGCTTGACTGTTTTTTTCTCTAATGTCTGAACCCTCTGCAAAATAGAGCTTGAGATAGACCTTGAGATTTCATGCCTGTCTCACATTCAAGAGACTGGCTCATAGCACATGCTTAGTAAGAGTTATCTTATGGCCTATGACAGTACCAGCAATTAACTTCCAAAATCGAGCTCCTTTTTGTGAAGATCCCCATGTGCTGGAATGGGACTAAGGAGGGACAGAAGAAAACAGGAACACACACCTGAACAGACAAACACCTTCTCTCTTAGAACATCTAGATCAGCGGTTCTCAACCTGTGGGTTGTGACCCCCTTTGGAGGTTGAATGACCCTTTCACAGGAGTTGCCTAAGACCATCAGAGAAAACAGTTATTTACATTATGATTCATAACAGTAGCAAAATGGCAGTTATGAAGTAGCAATGAAAATTTTATGGTGGGGGGGGGTCACCACAGCATGAGGAACTCTATGAAAGGGTCCCAGCAGTAAGAAGGCTGAGAGCCACTGATCTCAATAGTGGCTAGCAGAATGCAAATGACCCAAGTACACCCTTCACGTGACCTCAGCGTGTGGTAAATGGTTCAACCCAGAAGGTGTCACCAGACATGAGCTTGAGCAGGATGTAGAAGGTGGATCAGGTGTTGGAGTGACAGATCCTTGCCAGCAGGGATGAACACACTGGGGCTTAGTGGACAGGGAGGGGCAGTAGGGACTTGATGCCAGGCTTGGCTAAAGACTTTCTTTTTGGATTGTAGAAGAGTATCGGCTCCCTGGAAAATACATCCAAGGCCTAGAAAAGGCCCCCAAACCTGGCAAGAAGTGACAGACTCATTATATGCAGTGGATCCCATGGGAATCCAGGTTCTGAGCTGGTAACTGATATAAGCATTTTCAACATTTTGCAAATAAAAACTGTAATTCTTTACTGAAAGCTTTTATTCTAATCTAAATCTGAATCCCCTCTTATCTTTTACTTAGTGAAAATGTTCATGGGTCTCTGTGATTTAGCTCATGCTCTGTGTTAGAGGCAGGGCAGCCCATCCAAAGTACAGCAGGCAGAGCCTTCCTGTTTCTAAAGCCCCTCTACCAGCTTCCTGCTTCTACCACCTAATTAACCTCCTGGGCCTGTCAGTCCCTTTGTGTCTCTGGAGTGTCAGTCCCATAGAAAACAGAGCCTGGCTATTCTCTGCCATCAGTCACAGCGACAAAAAGAATTAACTCTAAGCTGCAGCAGAATTTAGGCCAGTAGACATAAGAACAATTAAAAACACAGAACATGGGTTTTATGTGACTGCTTCCCCAGCTGCATACAGCATGCTGCTACTAGTGGCTAAGTTTGTGGTATTACTCCAAGATGGTAGCTTTGCTGTAATAAAGTCTTAGATGACAAACGCCTTCCTTAGCCCAGCTTCTTAAGCTGCGTTCATGGCAGGGCTCTTCAGTGTGCAGGGGACTCAGAAACTCCCTGAGATAATGCAAAAGGGAGGAGCTGTGTGTGCTGCCTGATTGCAGAGGAGTCACTGGATGCCACAAATATTTAAAACCATCGCTCTCATTCTACCTTGGTTTGTGCAGGTCATTTCTCTATCTAGGGCTCTCATGGAAATAGTAATAAGAGCTGCAATTATAAATTCCTTAAGAGTGCTTGAATTTTACCATTAAGAAAGAATTACAGTCAGGCGTTGTGGCACATACCTTAATCCCAGCACTCAGGAGGCAGAGGCAGGCAGATCTCTGTGAGTTACATGGAGAAATCCTATCTCAAAAACAACAACAAAAAAAGGATTACTTTTTTTCTTTCTCATCTTTTTAAAAACTGAGATTAAAGAGGCTTGCTTATCTATATCAAATTACTCATTTTAGACCAAGAAAGGAAAGAAGAAAGAAAGGGGTGGGTGTGAAAATGTGTGTGGTAGCCCACCTCTTGCTCTGGATCCAAGAACAGGTGTTTTCACTGGAAGTAAACTTGTTTTTCTTTTTTTGGATCTTTGAGATAGGGTCTCTCTGTGTATCCCTGACTGTCCTGGACTCGATCTGTAGACCATGCTGGCCTTGAACTCACAGAGATCCTCCTGCCTCTGCCTTCAGAGTGCTGGGATTAAAAGCATGCACCACCGCGCTCAGCCGGAAGTAAATCTCTTAATCTCACTAATCCTGTCTGTGCCAGCATGCACGTAGGGAACCCGGAAGTGCCTTCTAGACGTTGACTCCAGCTGGATCCTGTCACGGCAAAGCCTCTGCATAGGCCGGTCTGCTCCTGAGGATGGTGTCTGAGCAGTGCTGACAAATGTCCCTGCTTGCACACAGACGGCAAGCAGCATGTGCTTATTTCTCACAGGCCTCATCTGCTTTGCAAGCCCGTGGAGGCTTAGTGCTGTCAGTGTAACGACTCCATGCTGAAGACACACAGCCTGGAAAGGGCATCTGTTCTCCACTGTGGTTCAGCCGGCGCTCTATGCCAGTGTGCTGTCCAGGCCTGTGCTGGGATGTTTTCCCAGGAACAGTGATATATTTGCACTGAATCATCTTCCTCTCCCCAACGGGAATGGCGTGGAGATGTGGACCAGGGTGTAGCAGAGTCAGACTGGAATGGATTCTCTCTGTGTGCTAATCCAAATGAGTGCGTCAAGGTCAGACTTTGAGCTTACTAATGCCATGCTGTACTGGATCGAGTCCAGTGAAGAACAGACTGCGTCATTTCCATGCACCTTCTGGCAGGCAGACAGAAGTTCAGGTTTACATAGCGATTGGCTGAGTTTTCTTAAGTTTCGGGGATGGGATGGGCATTTACCTGCTTTCCTTCCTCTGAGCTCTTCTATAACTCCTCTTCCTTCCTCTCAAATGTATTGCCTTTTTTTCTGTGTGTGTGTGCACGCACACACACACACGTGCACATGCATGCACACATAACAACTATAAATTCAACCTGCTCAGCTTGTTTAGTGTTACTTGAATGTATGATTTTAGGGTTGACCACTTGCTAATAGCCAATTAAGGGGCCCATCCCTGTGGGAAGACTATCTCCCACTCAACATTCCTTAGTTCTTTGTCTTAACAGTAGGGCCCCATGAGATTCCCCCCTTCCATGTTAGCATAACTATTGGTGTTGTCCTTGTTTATGCTGCCATGTTGTTGAGGCATTGAGTGAACTTCCAACATTTCTAGGAGACACAATCTTACAGCAGATTTCCTAGTCCTCTGGCACTTACAATATTTCTGGTCCCTCTTCTATAATGATTCCTGAGCTTTTTTGTTTTTTTTTTTTTTTTTGGTTTTTTCGAGACAGGGTTTCTCTGAATATCTCTGGCTGTCCTGGACTCGCTTTGTAGACCAGGCTGGCCTCGAACAAACAAAGATCCGCCTGCCTCTGCCTCCCAAGTGCTGGGATTAAAGGCGTGCGCCACCACCGCCCGGCGCTTTTTTGTTTCTTGATTTTTGTTTGTCTGTTTTGGTTTTTTTTTTTTTTTGAGACAAGGTCTCACTGTGTAGCCCTGGTTGATTTAGAACCTGCCTTGTAGACCAGGTGGCTTTGAACTCAGAGATCCATCTGCTCTGCCTCCCAAGCGCTGGAATTAAAGGTGTGCTCCAGCACACTAGGCTAGGGGCAGGAATTTTGTAGATTTATCAATTGGTGATGGGTAGCCCATGATCAGTTTTTCTCTGCATTTTGACCAGTTGTGGTTTTCTGTAGAAGTCTCTGTTTCAAAGAGATATTTCTTTGATGATGGGTGAGATAGCACTTGTCTGTGGGCCTAAGGATAAGTATTTAGGATGCAGTTAGGAATTGTGTTGGTGATAGTCGGTTCTCCTTTAAGATCCAGGCCTCACTAGCCCTGAGGAATTGGTGAGGTTTTTAGTACCAGACGTAAATTCCCTCTTGTTGAGTGGGCCTTATGTCAGATTGAGCAGTTGGTTACTGCCAAGATAAAGAGTGTCACTATTGTACCCTTAGGGATATTTGGCCATAGTGCTCCTTGTTGTGGATTATAGGTGTTCAAATTGGGTAGGACTGTTGGCTGCATCCCTCCCTTGGAAGCTTGAATAGCTGCCCACCCAACCTGCCCACTTTTACTTTCCTGGTTTTTGGTTTCTGCAGTTACTCCAGGTTATGTATTCACACCTGAAGATTTGGAGCTAGGAACCATGAGTGAGAACATGTGATGTTTGTCTTTCTGGGTATGGGTTACTACCCAATATGATCTTTTCTAGTTCTGTCCACTTACCTGCAAATTTTATTTTCTTTTTCGTTACAGCCGAATGATATCTGTAGTGTATTAAAGTATATGTTACAATTTGTTTTCCATTCATCAGTTGAGGACATTTGTTTCCTTGTCTTAGCTATTGTGAATGAGCCCCAGTGAACGTGGCCGAGCAGTAGTAAGCTCTCGAGTGTTTTGGGCATATGCCAAGGGGTGGAATAGCTGGACAGTACAGTAGATAACTTGGAGTCTTTAAAAAGAAGTTCTCCACGCTGATTTCCAGAGTGGCTGTACCAGTTTCCATCATGAATGAATGAAGATTCCCCTTTTCATTCTTTTCAGTATTTGTTGCCAGCCCAACTGGGGTAAGTTGTTTTGATTTGTATTTCCCTGAATGCTAGGGATGATGAACATATTTTGAGATATTGCTTAGCAATTTTTATGGTTTTTTTTTTTTTTGAGAAATCTCTAGTTCCTTAGTCCATTTTTTTTTTTGAATGGGTTGTTTGCTTTTTTAACTTTTCGGTTTTTGAGTTATTGTTATATTCTGGATTTTAATCCTCTGTGTGATGCATAGCTGGCAAAGGTTCTTTCCAATTCTGTGGGCTTCCTTTTCACTTGATTTGTTTCCTTTATCTGTGAGCCTTACTTTGTGGGTATATGTCCTTACTCAGGAAGTCTTTTCCCTACACCTCTATCGCATAGGAGCCAATCTGTTTCTTCCAGCACTTTCAGTTACAGGTTTTATATTTGGATCTTTGATCCTTTTGGAATAAGTTTTTGTGCAGGAGGATGGAGTCAGGTGATAGGAAGTAAGTCTGGGCAGGTGGCTGAGATGTCTGTCCTCATCAAAGCCTGGAGGTTGGAAGCTGAGTGGCAGGGATGACCAGACTAGGCTGGAATACTGGATGTGGGACCCAGGCCAGATCTGGGGACTGGGCATGGTGCATGGAGTAGAGGACCAGGCAGACCCACATGGCTGGACCCTGCTACCAGATGTGCAGGACCAGGCTAGACAAGAGTTTGGATGTCAGCTAATTCTTTAAAATTTTTAGGTATAAGCCTGGTGTAATGGCAGACACCTTTAATCCCAGCACATAGGGAGGCAGAGGCAGGTGAATCGCTCATTTGAGGGTAGCTTGGTCTACATAGTGAGTTCCAGGACAGCCATAGCTACATAAAGAGACCCTGTCTCTCCCCCAACCCCCTGACACACATAAACACACACATACTGTGTATACATGATAGGTGCACATTTGCCATACACACATGTAGAGGTCAGAAGAAAACTTGTGGGAGTCAGTTCTCTCCTGTCAGTATGTGGGTCCCAGAGCTCAAACTCAGGTTGACAGTCTTGGCAGCAAATACCTTTACCCACTGAGCCCACCTCAGCCCTGTGATTGGCTAACTTTAGGGATGCCTGGTGGTGAAGAGGGGCAGAACTGGATAAGTTCTGAAGGCCCAGTGCATTGCCTAACCCATGAGCAACACTGGAAGGTAGGCAGTGATTTCCATAGTTAACTATTATGTGGCTATTTCTGTGCATTTAAAGGTATTTCTTTGCTGGAAATTAGAGGGTGCCAAAATGAGGGCCACTTTGGTACCAGGTCAGCCCTCTCTGCAGTTGAAATCATCAGTGACATTCACATCTTAGTTGTAAATAATTCCAGAATAGAAGTGTTGTTCGCCTTTGTATCCAGAAAGCCCTTGCATTTTCCTGACTCAACTTGTGGTTTGCCATAAGTCCTCTGCTCTCCAGCACTTGGGGAGGTAGAGAAGAGCCAGCCACTGAGGCAGCGCCTCCTATGGACAATTTTCTCAAAAGCATTTGAATGGTAGCCTTCATTCCCAAGCCTACTGTAGAAGTAAACTTGGCTCTGCCAAGAAATGTACCTACTGTTGCCTCAGTCTCCCTCTCCTCAGCCCACTCTCCATAAGATGCTGACGTTAAATAAGAATGTTTCCATTATGAATTGTTTTTACATTAAGCTTTTATTATTCATTAAAAAACATATATAAGAAAGACATTTAGAAAGAAAATATCCTCAAAAATGAACACCCACAGAGCGATACAACCATAGAAGGCACTACCAGCAGTTACACCCAGCTCCGAGACGTAAGGAACTCCACACTTTCCAGAAGTTCAACCTTAGTGGAGGTCCTGGGCCTAACTGTGCTTTAAAGCCTGAACTTTATCATAATTTTCTGAATAAACGCCTTTTCTTTATATATAGCTATATGCCTCTGTGTATATACACAATGTATTTGTATATATATTTACATATACATGACTTTTTTTTCTTCTAAAAATAAAACAGCCATCCATGGGGGGAGGTTCTCAGCAGCATTCACAGTGTTTGCAGCAGGAGCCATGCCTTCTCCCAATGCTACAGACATGCAGGATGAAGGGGATGACTTTCCATATGTCCCTGTAGTACACAGCAGGACAGGGGCTTCTTAAGAGGGAAGTGCTGAGGCTGAGCACGAGATGGCAGATAGCCAGGGGTTTGATGGCGTGCACAACCTCGCAGAGCCGCTAGCTCATGTTGCTTTTGCAGCTCTGAAGATGACGCACAATTTGAATAAGGACGCGACGTTCTTCTGGGACAGCAGCAGCAGTGTGGACTCGGCCTGGGCTGGGGGGTGGGGGGGACGGGACTGTTGAGGCCACATGAAGAAGCTTGGGATTAAAACAACCCGAGGGGCATGGGAAGGCAAGGGCAACAGAAAAAGGCCTTCTGGGGGCTAGATTGGAACACTGCCCTGTTTGAAAAGGACAAGATTTTCTCCATCGAGTGTATCCACAGTCCTGTCTCCTGGCTGGTGTGGTCTGGCTAATTTGTTTTAAGTTTGAACTGTCAAAGAGCTGGAGTCACATGCTGTCAATGTGGTCTAATAATTCACATCTTCAAAGTCAGAGCCTGATCAGCAAGCTTGATGTGGAGGACATGTGTGACCATCACCCTGTGCTCTGAGGGATCTCCTGACCTTGGTTCTACACCACCACTGTCCTCTTCTCGCCAGGGGCAAGCCAGCAGGAGAGCTTCAAGCAAACAGACTGTGCCCCTTCTCTCTGAAAACAAAAAGGCACTGAAGTCACCAGGGAGGTCAGGTCCACAGGTTTTCTCAGTGCTGAGCTGCAAGCAGACGGCGCTTCATACCAGAAAGGACTCCAAGTTGAAGGACCTCACCAGTGTAGTCAGGGCTACTACTCAGGTAGCAGCTGGAGATCCTAAACCCCAAGGGATGGAGGCGAGGTGAAGGCCAAGGAGTAAACCAAGCAGCCCAGGCCCCCACTGCTTTCTCACTGGGCGCAGGCTGTAGACAGCTTTGGTGTGCTTCTCTGCAAAACTTTCTGGTGACTCAGCAGGAAACTAAAATTGATTAAGTGGCAGGTTTCTCTTTGGCAGAAACCCATGAGGATGACAACTTTAAATTCAAAATTTAACATAGCAAATACCAGACAGAGACATGTTGAAATACCACACAAATGTACGTATATGCCTTTGGGTTTGTGAGCACAGAGTCCGTTGGCTGATAGGAGACGGCCTGGTCAGGCAGTAACCTCTGGAAACCTCAGGCTGGCCCTAAGGGTCTAGCACTAGTGAAGAGGCACCTTGGGGCAAGGAGGACAGTCCTTTCATGAACATTTTCCTGCGTTCAAGGACATAGCTAAATGAATATGCCACATTTGACCCATAAATAAAGATACTACAAGTGGTCAAAAGGAGGAACCAAAGAATTAAATCCAGAGAAAGAGCACAGGCTCTAAAAACCTTTCTTTCCTTTTGCTGGCCGGTGTGATTGATTGTAGTTTGGTGACCAGAGAGGCAACTATTTGGCTTGTGAAAGGCCAGCAGGTTGAGCAGGGGACACACTGGTCGTTCCACATGCGTTCCAATCACAGGCAGCTCTCCAGAGCCACAGTGCAGTGGGTTGGCAGGATTCGAACCCTGCACAGACACTTTGTGCCACATCTGTTAACTGCTGGGCAGGCACAGGTAGACCCTCCAGAGGTGTCTTGAAAATAAATGTCTGTTGCAAAGTAATTAATAATAAAATGAGTCAGCGAGGGCAGGGGGTAAGCTGGTTACCCAGGCTTTCCTTGGGACTCTCGTAACGCCTCCTCCAGTTTCTGTCGGAATTTGTTGTACTTCTTCTGCAGTTGGTGGATTTTGTCCTGCTCCTCTTTTTCCAGGATAGTTAAGAAGTTCTGGAGTTCAGGAATGGAAAAGGCATCCCACTGTGGGCCATGGAGGAGGAGGAGAAAGCAAGGGAAAGTGGTTAGGGCCCTGCTGTTTACATCAGCGAGCCAGCCATACACACGTTGCAACTGAACAGGCAGGTTCTATGAATGACACAACCATCACATCAGCCACAAACGGTCAAGGTCTGGCACCTCGTGGAGTTCCCAGCCTGTATACCCGGTTTTTATGGGAAGGGTCGGCAGCAGTTGAGGTCTTTGGTGCTGGATGCTCTCCAGAGGCAGGAGGACACCTCTCACTGGGTGTGAGACATCAGGCTCCAAACCCCACTATTTGCCCACCTTCTCATGAGCCAGTATACCATGTCTACCCTAGACACCTCTCAGTTGGCTCTAGCTGGTCGGGCTGATTCCTCCACATGGGCGGAAGGAATGAGACTCCAGGTTCCTTGAGTACAGTGGGCTATTTAATGATGTGTCTGGTTTAATCCCCACGCTAGAGAATGAGCCACCTGCAGTCCACAGAGAAGTTGGGAAGCAGAGTCACAGAGCTCGCAGCCGACTAGAGCTGCCCAGCTCTCCCAACCCCAGGCCCTCAGGCCAGCAGAGCTCACCTTCAGGGGCGTGTATTCCTAACAGACTGTGCACTCAACACTACACGAGTGCTCGTGATGGGAATGAATGGAGGATCTGCCCAGATGCTCCGGTTCCCTACTGCCTCCCCTACTCTGCCAAGACAACAAAAACAACCCTCCTCCATCACTCCTTGAAGAGCACATCCCACGTATTCTGGGCTCGGAGGATCACTGCCTGATTTGACCCCATTTTTGCCAGGAGGCTGACACTGGCTAGTCCCCCTTGGAGAAAGGAAGTCAGTATTTTAGGAGAGAAAACTGGTTCAAAAATGTCTATGCCCAGTAGAACCCTGTTGGGCTTTAAGGCAAAACCAGATGAAACCTGAACACAGTTTCTCAGTGTGTGACACCCCCCCCCATGCCCTCCAACCCCATTTTCTCAAAGCAAATGAAATCCTTTCCACAGGCTCTGCCATATGCAGGTTGTAACTTGCTTTGCTGTGATGTGCCCACTGATTATCCTGGGTTGAACACTGAGCCTCTGGCAGTCCTGTGACCTCACCTACACTCTGCAGTTAGGACAGCAGGACTGTCCTCACCCAGTTGATTCTATCTACCTACCCAGAGCTGGGTTTTGAGCAGGGAGTGGACCTACCTCTACCTCTCCAGTTTCGTTCTCCTTTAGCACGAAGCTGAGAGCTTCAGTGTCAGGCCCGGCAAGCAGACGCAGGTAGAGAGGGCAGTCAGCAATGGAGAGTTTTTGGAAGAGCACTGCAAACAGAAAGAAGGGCTGTGTGCTGGTCTCAACACACAAGGGCAGGTGGGGCCTGCGCTCGGGAGTGCACAGTTCGGGGCAGGTAACTGGAAATAGACATGGTTCTTCTGATGGGCATGCCCCTGGCAAGACTGCAGCAGCTCAGAGCCTCCCATCCGTTCCGCTTGGAGAAGCCCTGCCTCCATCCCAGTAGAGCAAAGTTTGGCCATGTTTCCATTTACAGCATCTTCCAAAGGAAGAGGAGCAGTGGGTGGACTCCTTCCCATTATATAGATTAGGAGACCAGAGCCCAGGGTGTGTCTTTCCTGTGCATGCATGGAGCTGGACACAGTGGCAGGCACAAGCCGCCTGGTCAGGCACTTGTGTTCCTGCCCAGATTCCGTGCTTGGCTCTTCCATGAATCCTAACACCATACAGATGGCTAGAGCCCGCTGCCTGGAAGCCTACACATCCAGGGCTGACAGTGAAGTTGGAAACTCTCTCATACCTTGTCCGTCTTTGTGTATCCGCTTAAAAAGTGCGAACTTCTGTGGGTTGTCCACGACCATGAACTTCTTGAGCAGCCCCTGGATGACCTCACTCACGGTGGTGGTGCTGCTGATGTGCAGCTGCTTGATGGCATCAAGTGGCAGGTAGAAGGATGTCCGCTTATCCGTGGTGGCTGCGGGGTTCACGTCCTTAATGGCATCATAGATAGACTGGGGCCGAATCCCAGCAGGCACTGTCACTGGCCGTCGGAGTTTCAGATGCACTTTGATGAAGCCTGTGTAGGTGCCATCTTCGCTCTGCAAGTGGGAGGTGCACCTTGCATGAAGATTCTGTCTGCCACTCTAGGTTGTTAACTACTGAAGACCTGAGGGAGCCCACTCCAGCCAGCCTGCCCCAATTCCTTCCTGAGTCTGCTTTCTGGAGGTGCTGGAGGTAATATACTCTCCTCATGGGCCTATGAAGTCTGGTCTGGAGCCAGGTTACCAAAGTGGGTCTACTGTGGCTTCTCTCACAGAAAGTGTAGGGCAGCTGCCTCAGCCCTCTACCAGACAGGTGCCAACTGCCTTTTTTGGATCCTCACGCTAAAGGCAGAGCCTGCAGCCACCTCTCTACCTCTGAACTTGGGAGGCACTTCAAGGTCCTCAGAGATCCAGGCCAACAAACATCTGGACTGCACTTTCTGAGGCTCCTTTGTGACTTGGAAGCCCCAGACAGCCAGTTGCTGTCAGTCACCAGCAGGGGGCAGAGTTCTACTGTCCCCCTTAAAGACAGCCTCTGAACCTGTCAAGGTCAAGGGCTCTCACCAGTCTGAGCACTGTGAGTTTGACAGGCAGAAACAGGAATTGCAAATTCCCCTGGTCAAGGGCTTCCTGGGGCTCAAACTCCCAAGCCCTCTGTCATTTAATACCCCCCACCAAGATCTCACCCATGGGCATGGGGATCTGTATTTTACACTGAAGTAAGGATAGGTTAAACTTTCCCAAAGTTGCCAGAGAGTGAATATTCTAGAGCCCATTCTATTTCTCTGGGTCCCTGAGGCCACAGGAACGGAGAAAGGAGAGTGAGCTGCAAGGGAGTCCCTGCTTCTGTGGAGGGGGTGACACAAGGGATGCTGGGTAGGGATGGACAGGCCCAGCTTACCAACTTCATGCCCAGGCAGTGCCTCTCCCTGCTGTTATAGCTGTCAATCTTTTGCTTGATCTCCTGTAGCGTGGGCGGGTGCTGTGTCTCCTCCACGGCCTTACAGACATTCTGGAACGGAGAAGTGGGGGTGTGTACAGTGGCTCTCATGATATGAAAGACAGTAAGCATACCTCCAAGATGCCTCTCCAGCCAAGAAATAAGTGTCAGCATAAGAGCAGTAAGAGGCCAGCCACTCACATCGCTCAGCCTCAGGCCTCCTCACCTTTAAAATGGGAATAATACTTACTCCCAGACTGGCTGAGAGGCCAATGTCAGTGTGCCCCACACTTGAACACTGACTATGAACTTGGTGAGCAGGCAGAACTCATGTGATCATGGTTTGCTATGGAAAAGGTGCTCATGGATGGAAAAATATGAAGCCATGGTCTGTCCATTTCAAAGAAGTAGTGATAAAGTTGCAGAGGTGTGAATACATGCTAGCAGAAGCTGATAACTCTCAGAACAAGGGCACATGCCCCCTAGTCAGAGCTCATGACACTGCCAATGAGCTTTGCTCATAACAAGTGACGATATATCTCTCAAATGAAGGAACTGGTAGGGATGGGGCCGGTAGTCCCCTCTACTAGGGACAGTCAGCATTTACTGGGCCTCTCCTCTTTATGCTAAGGATTCAGCCGTCTCCATTCACGTCACACAGACCCAAACTATGTGATGGCTCATTACCCCCATTTTCCAGGTGAGAACGTCAAGACAAAGACATTTACCAACTTGCCTTATACCCCCATCAGCATGTGCAGAACAAACCAGAAATCCCACGCCTGTCCTGCTGTGATCTCCCTGCATCACCATGATTTGCTCTCCTCATATAGACCCCTGCTTTCCCCTCTGCAACCCCCAGGAAAGAAGGAAAATGAAGTTAAAGTCTCAGTATCCTTGGCAGGATGGTGCACGGTGGATCCTGAGATCTCCACCGTTCTTTTCCATAGTCAGTTCTCTGGATTTCTCTCATGTTCACAGCCACTTCCCAGTTTTGTCTTCAGGCTGCCCTGAGTGGCTTGGAATATAGGAACTGTTAGGAAAATTCTCCCAGAGTTATCATGATCTTAGAAATCCAGCAGCCTTACGGCCAATCAGGATTCACCTCTGGTACATCAGACAGCAGATGCCCAGAGAGGGACGATTTGATGTCATCTGACACCTGCTTGTGGGTTTGGTTTGGGGAATTTTACAGCAGGTCCCACATGACACTGCTACTGTCACCAAGTGCAGCACGGTAGGGCACCACCAACAGAGCTTGCCCCTGACCTTTCCCTTCAACATCCCATTTGTGGGACTTCATCACACTGAGAGCATGCCAATGCTTCCTCCTCCCTCTCTCCAGTCCTACAGAGCACAGGAACTGCAGACTCCATGACTGTCAGGAGCAGTGGGCATTGCTGGGGCTGTATGGCTCCACATTCCCAGTCCTCCACAGAGACGAGGCAACATTCTCTTTCATTAGAGGCTTTGCTATCATCTGCTCCCTGTGCACTGTTCACCCACCGCTCCTGATGGGGACATCACTGTGTTGGTGTTTCAAATGCCTTCTCTGACATATTACCTATGTTATTTCTATCATAAGATAACAAACATAAAAAAAAATAAATGTGCTGGTATCCCATGGCTAGTGAGTGGCCAAGTAGGGGTGGGAGTGAAGTCCATCTAGGCCTGGAACCCAGTTCTCAATTGACCATATGGTCATCCTAGGGGATCAACACCCCACCACATCAGTAATGGTCACTGAATTTTAACACTGCAGGCCTGAGATGAGCAGCTGGTAAAACAAGACCCAACCTGTGGAACGTTCATCTAAGCTGGCCTGATCAGTGTGTCCGGCTCTAGGGATCACAGTGGGTGGGTCTTGCATCATCTGTGAAGCTGGCAAGGAGGGATTCCTAACATCTGGAGTGGGAGGCAGCTGTCAGGATGTAGGGGCTTACCGGGATGCCCTCTTGGATCTTGAAGAATGCCCAAGAGAAAGTAATTGTTAGTGAATAAGCCATGTGAGCCTCACAGGCTGTCTTTGTTTACTGTTGACTCATTAACCTGGGACTTTCAAACTGAATCCTCTCATTTGTCTTCTCTTCTGGGACTCTCCATTCCCAGTCTCCATAAGCTGGATACATCTCTGTAGACCAGATGTGCCTGGCTCTGGCCCTGCCTTGCTTTCTGGCCATTTCCAGTCAGAATGAGCAACTTTATGGCTGCTGTTTTAATACTTCACTCTGCCCATCTCTAAGGCAGGCAGAGTGTCATTCCTGGGACATTGTCATATTTATCTACAAAAAGAGAGTTAAGAGATAGAAAACTCTAGAAGTCCCTGGAAGATCTGTTTCCAGTCAACCTCCAGCTATTTCCTTGTTGAAAAAGCAGCTATGTTGTGGCTGCTGAAGGCCTGTTTCCACACCTACTTTGGACCACAATGAGTCACAGCTGCCTTGGCCTTAGGTTTCTTCTTCCTGTTCCACTTTTTTTTTTTTAATATTCATTACATCAACCTATCCTCTTCCCTTCCCACAAGCCTGGGAAATGATGCAAGTTGCCAAGGGTATCCTCCAGATGGAGGCAGAAGGTGACATCCCTGACCTCAGTACTGGAAGGTCTGCGAGGCTCACATGGCTTATTCACCTGGTAGATGGTGAGCTCCATCTGCCCAGGAGTGTCAGCAGCCTGTGTGTGGCCAATACCATAAACCTTGCTCCCACAGAATGTCAGTGCCAAATGTCAGTACCCAGTTCAGTCTGGCTGCTGCCCACACTGAACCTGCCAGGCAAAATCTAACCTACAGATGGGATGAACTTACCAAAGTAGCCAACCAGTGAGCCCTGTCCAAGAGCTCAAAATCCACCACCAGCCTGGGAAACACCATAGTATCTAGACTATGGGTTTGTAAACTTTGGAGCACATTGGAGTTATCTGGATTTTCTAGAAATACGGTCTCCTGAACTTTCTCCTCAAGAGAGCGCCACTTTCATTCCTCTGGGATGCAGCCCAGGAACAAGAATTTTAGAAATCTCTCAGATGATTTCAGCGTGTTGCAGAGTTTAGAAACTGTAAGAGACCCTGGCAACAATTCCACCCAGCTACAGAGCTAATATTTTTGGGCCAAAAGAAAAAAGCTGGCCCCACGCTTTACCTAAAAGGCAATATCTATTGTGTGAATAAGTCAGCAACTCAGTAATTTTTTTCCAAGGATAGGGCGGACTGTGGTTTCTGTTCACCTGACACATTCTCAAGCCTTCAAAGTGGAAGATTTGACTCTCTGAGATGGGTGCAAAGTTAGAAGCCAGGAAGGCAGCACTTGTGTCTTGGGGTGTCCCAATGACCAGATAGAGTGGGGAACTCTTATGATTTAGTAAATCTAGGTATTAGCCTGTCAGGTGTCACTCTGAGAGTTTGCCCCTCAAGACAGGTGACATGGAATTAGGTCACTCTGACTAAAGCCCTGAAAGGGGCTAAGGTGTTTTCATCATACCTGGCTCATTCAAGGCTCTGCTGAACAGCTGGTTTGTCTCATGTCCTAAGCCACTCCAAAGGCTGTAACCACTCTAAGCTCTTGGAGTTATGGCAGAACGGAGGCGTGACAACCAAGTGGAAGACTGTGTGTGCAGATGCCCCTCCCCAGGATGATTCTCCAATATCTCTATTAAAATGCCCTTAATGGTCCTATAATCCCAGCCCTTAAGAGGCCAGAGGCAGGAGGATCACTGCAAATTCAAGGCCAGCCCCGTCTATATAATGAGCTATCAAGACTATTTTCTCATAGAACCAAATAAAGTAAAATGCCTTTAACAACCCCAACACAGAACGGTTTTATGGTATGTTGGATTTTGCTGTATTTTGTCTTCAAGGCAGCACCTTGAAGTTCTGCACTGTAATCAGTGACAGGCAGGAAGACTTCATTTTGGTTGTTCTACTCTAAGGAGGACAGCTCTGAGTGAGGCCTATAGCTTCTAATACCCAAATGGGTCCTGGGCAGACCAAGACATCTCCAGCAAGGTTCACAGAGTGACAAGTGGGCAGAGGAGAGTGTGCCCTACCCTCAGTGTTTGCTTGAATAAAAAGAATTCAAGGGTTTCCGCTCAAAAACGTCACTCTCCTTCTAGTATGTGTCACAGTGTTCTTGCCCATGACTTTTCATGGTTTCACTGTCTTCCCACCTGCTATCTCTTCACCAGGCAAGGCACCCCTAACCACTGCACCCCTGCGCGACAGTGGTGGTGACAGTGACCCTTTACCGCCTCTCACGTGCTTACTAGGGTCAGCATGCATTAGCTCACTCATGTCCACAGCAGACACTGAGGAGAGTTGCCACCATTGCACCCACCTATGGTCAAACAAAGTGACCCACAGCCAGACTAAAGCTAAGCTGATCGGAAGCCAACCCCCTACGCCACCTGGAGTTTATCTGCAATCCTGCTTCCATCCATCTCCCCGGAAGCTCTCCATGCAGGCTTCCCTTCTCTCCTGGATGGAAGCTCCTTCACAGCCAGGGCCATGTGACTTCTGTTTCTTCTGCGCCCATCATCAGTGGGCATGAGGAAGACAGCGAACACTTGCTCAAGAGCCTTCACCAATCCCTCCCTGACTGCAGGGGAAACGGGTCTCAGTTTCTCTACGGAGCTGTGGTGGGCCTTGGGTTTAAATGTAGTCTGCATTCTGTGAGTGAAATATCCATGTCTGTCTTGTCCATCATGGTATCCTAGAGCCTCATTCCTTGCTCAGTACGTAGTTGTGTCTCGTAAATAGCAGTGTGTGTTTGGCTTTTGACTCCCCTAGTTATTTCGTGACCTCAGGAGAATCAGAGAACCTCCAAGTCTTAGTTTCTTCTGTAAGTTTGGGATCAAAATCCTTTATCATTCAAGATTGGTGTAAAAGTAAAATTAACCGAGACAATAGGTTTAAAGGTGTTTTAGAGACCAGTCAGACCCAACTGGGGGGTTCCCAGAAAAACCAAGCCCTGCCCCTCTAAACCAACTTCATTTCTCACTGTCCTTGTTTGCTTATTCCACATCAGTCCTTAGACTTCATTCATTCCTTTCTCAACACAGGCACTGGCCAAACTTTTTCTGTGAAGGTTCAGGGAGTAAACATTAGGCTTCCGAGGCCACAGTCTATCTCACCTCCATGCTGGTAACACAGCAGCAGCCACAGAGTGGGGGTAACTGGCCCAGTGAACCTTGTTTGTGCTACACGCTCATGTGCAGTGAAACTCGCTTTGTGCAATGTGCCCATGGGTAGTAGTTTGCTCCACGGTGGTGTTTGTGCAATTTCCCTCCCTAGAATACACATGCCTCTCTTCCCTTAGCTCCATCTCCTCCATGTGGTGCCTAGTAGTCTCCTATCTGGACCCACAATGTGTCAGTTGTGTGACACTTTAATTCTTAAACCAAGGAAGGTAAAGACATTTCTAGGCCAGTCTCTTTCGCCTAAGTCACACTTCATGTGCATTTTAGTATTTTTTTCCCTGCTCCTGTGATAAAGCACCCTGACAAAAGCACCTTAAGGAAGAAAGGGTCCATCTGGCTTATACCTCCAGGTTACAGTCCATTATAGTGGGGACGTCACGGTGGCAGGAGCTTGACGGACTGTGAGCGTGTTGCATCCATAATCAGGAACAGAGCAAAGAATGCATGCTTGGTAGTGCTCAGTTTGCTTGCTCTATTATTATTATTATTATTATTATTATTATTATTATTATTATTATTACTGTTAAGACAGGATAGCCCTGGCTGGCCTGGACTCACTATGTAGGCCAGGCTGACCTCAAACTCACAAAAATCCACCTACTTGTGCCTCCTGGGTCTAGGAGTCAAAGGTGAACACCTCCAGAGACTCCAGAATCCTTTGATCAGGGCATGACACCACAGTGATGGGTGTCCCCATCCCAAGTAAGGTAATCAAGACAGCGATCCCCCAGGCATGCCCAGAAGCTCCCGGGTGATTCTAACTTCCGTCCAGTTAGCACTGTCCCACCATTTCCTGTGTACTTCCTCACCCCTCCAGTTAATGGGCTGTTGTAAGTCTACTCTCACTTAATGGGAAATCTAAGGCAAAGGCTTGGTCGTTTCCATGGAGTTACTCTCCTCCCTCCCGGACACGAGGCAACACAGTTGGCTAAAGCAGGAGTGGGTGGCTAGGCACACTGGCTCAGGGCCTCAGAGTCCTCCTACAGCAAAGCTTCGGGTTACCACACCCCACAGGTTTCTGCAGCTGCTTGCAGATATTCAATCTATACAGCAAGGACCCACGGAGGAACATTCAGAGCCTGTGTGGCTTCATTCAGCCATGTACATCCTGACTTGTCTTGTTTAAAGATTACCTCAGATCCATTAACCCAGTATCCCCAGGTAGATAGTCCCTGGATGGAACAGACTTTATGTTGGATGCCTAAGCTTCTTTGGTACTGGCTGCTGGGCTCAGCTAACATGTAGTTGTCCTCCAAGGAGGTATCAGAGAAATACCTGTTGATTAGGTGTCGGGGAAGGTAAAGCAGCCGGGGTAGATCCCCAGCACAGAGCGCACTATCCCTGGATCCCACATGGCCAGGTCCAAGAGCACCTCTTTCTGCCCTACACCTAAGGGTTCCCCGCCAAGAGCATGTGGGCTGCATTGCGGCTTCAGACTTCGGCTGGCCTACTTCTTTGTCGCTTGCTGATAAGAGTGAATACAGTACCATCAAATGACCTGTGACCTATGGCAAGTCACTTCCTCTCTCAGAGTCTTAGTTTCCTCATCTGCCAAATCATGAAGTGACACCAAAGAAACTCTAAGGCCCACCACAGGGCTAAGATTGGACACAGAAGATAGGGTTTTCGTCACCACTTCCTCCTCTCTTTCAGAGAACTGGGTGTGGGGCTGCAGACCTGGAGGACTGCTGGGTCCATCTGAGTTGTCAGTAACCATGGTCGGGAGGAGCAGGAGCCACCCGTCCCGTCTGCTGCTTTGCTCTTCTCGGTGCTTGCCACCTGCTTTCTCTTTGTGTCAGCAAGACCTTGCCTCAGCCAAGCTCAAGTAGGTCTTCACTTCCTTTCTCGCTCTTAGCACATCTGTCAGCAGCAATTTTCAGGCCCCTTGAGTGGAAACCTTCTCTAAGCCCAAGCTAGAGAGAGAGCTGCAGGTGTGTACTGAACAAAGGACCATGCAGAGCTCCTCCGGGCCCCAACGCCTTCTGCTGGGCTTGCCCTAAATGAGAACCTCGGGTTGCTGGAGGGTAGACCCCCCCCCCCCCCCCAGGCTGGGTTTGAGATGCCCTGCTCAGTGTCTAAGCACAAGAAAAGGCCACCAGTCCTTTGGGACAGCCTCAACCAGACGCAAGAGAGGAATCTCCTGTAAGATGCACGGTACAGTCCCCTCCTGGTTCTAAAGTGCCATGTTGTGGGATGGCTCCTCCGTCCCACCCATGGCAGTAAAAGGGTTCGCTCTCATCTGCTTGTGACTGTCCCTTGTTCCCACAGTAAAAGGAATAGAACTTCCTAAACTGGATTCTCCAGCAGGTCACCTACAGCAGAGCGGAAAGGACTCTACCACAGAGCCGTGTCAAGGCAGACACATGAGGGACCCAAGTGCCTCTGGAGAGGTCAGTGAACACACACCATCATGGGGTGAGAGACTGGAAAGAGACCGACATCCCCAGACACAGGAATGCAGAGGAGACGGTTAATAGCAGCAGTCAGTCAACAGGAAGCGACTGAGATGGCTCTGGGTTGAAGACTGTGAAAGGTACCTGGGAGATGAGACAGACTAGTGTATTCCCTATCCCCAGGAGTCCACAGGTCACCCAAGGAAGGCAGTCAGAAATACCCGCACTGTGACTATGGCTTTCAGGCAGCCCTAATCAGCATCATGTGATGAAGGTCACCTTGGGGAAGACCCCAGAGGACCAGCATGCCCCAGATCACAGTGTTTCTCTCTCTCTCTCTCTCTCTCTCTCTCTCTCTCTCTCTCTCTCTCTCTTTCATCAGCAGGAGCACCTCATCTGCTTGTTCAGGACCCAGAGGACAGTGGCTCTATACAGGAGGCCCAGGGAGCCCTAGCCCCAGGCACTGGTCTGAGGGCTTCATAGTATCATTGACCCTCAAAGTGACTTGACTTGGGACATGGTGTCACACCCAGAGCACCTGAGCTTTGTGATGCCCATGGGATCACATTGTCCATGTATGCCACAGGTTGGCCTTTGCCTTCAGTTCTGTGGATACCAGAAAGTCAGTCTCACGGAGGCTTATGACATGCAGTTTGTCATGGAGGTGGCATGCTTCCAAGTGCCTCACTTGTTGTAGGTACAGTGAAATTTGATGGACCTCAGCCAGTCTGTGGCTGCAAAACCAGCTGCGGCAATAGTTACTGTGTGGCAAGACAAAAGAAAGCTGGTCAGTGAGGACTCACCCAAAATGAGAGTTCTCTTTCCTTTCACCTAGACCCCTGACAAGGCTACATTATGATTTTCAAAAGTCCTTTTGTCACAGGTCCTATCTTCCATAAAAATCTTTTGAAAGCTATAATTTATGATCTTATCAGCATAATGACTATGTTAGTATCCTGTGTAAAAACAGCTTGGGCTGGGGAGATGGCTTGATCAGTAAAGTCCCTGCCGTGCAAGTATGAGGACATGAGTTCGGATCCAGGCCAGGCTCAGCGGCACATGTGTGATTGCAGCACCTGCAGACAAGTAATCCTTGGAGCGCTCAGTGGCCAGTCAGAAACCAAGAAAGACATCTGCCACCAACCTGATTTCCACTACATATATGTACACACACCCACATCAATTAATTAATTAATAATAAAAACAGCCTGGGCCACATAAGACCCCATTGACAAATAAATAATAAATAAGGATCCACTGCAGGTTGGAATGTAGATACATAAAGATTTCCAGCAACTCAACACAAACATGAATAATCTGGTTAGAAATGGAAAGGGCTTGAATAGGCATTTCTTCAAGAAAATACAAATGTTCAACAAGCACACGAAAAGACGCCCAGGGTCACTATGGGCGTCCGTTAGTTAGGGAAAGACACTGAAGTCACAACAAAACTCCCCACTTGAGTGTCTGGGAGACACCCATTGCTGCTGTGGAGTGCACCCACTATGACATGGCTGCCTGCCTGCTTCTTGTTACTGTGAAAAAGCATGGGCCAAAACATGGTGGGGAAGAAAGGGTTTATCTGGCTTGCAGCTACAGTTCATCATCAAGGGAAGCAAGGCCGACACCAAAGGCAGAAGCTGAAGCAGAAACCACAGAGGAACATTGCTCACTGGTTTGCTTCTAGTCTTATGTTCAGCTGCCTAGAGACAGGACTGCCCACAGTGGGCAATGTCAATTCCTCTAGATATTCTACCAAGAAAATGCCCACAGCCGTGTCTACAGGCCAGTCTGCTGGAGGCAATTCCTCACCTTTGGGTCCTTCTTCCCAGGTGTGTGAGGTTGACAAGTGAGATCAGCAGCCTCAGTGGTCACTGGTTGAAACTGGTTCAAATCCCATACTGTGGAGACAGTATGCTGATTCTCGAAGGCCTAACCTACAGTTACCTAGGATTTAGCAATTTCAATTCTGGACATACATCAAAAAAAAAAAAAAGCAGGGGGTATACAACATAGGAAGAAGCTACCCGAGTGTCCGCTGATGGGAGAATGGATGTGTAAAATGTACACACCTGCAGTGCAATATGTTTTAGATTTAAAAAGGAAGAAAACCCTGGGAATGCTGTTCCATGGATAAACCTTGGGAACGCTATGCTAAATGGAATAAGATGGACCCAAGAACACACACCCTGGTAGAGCCCTCCCACTCTCAGTCCCTAGAGTAATTAAACAGGGAAGGAGTTTCGGTTTGGGAAAAGGAAAAAGTTCTGGTGGTTGGGGCTGCAGACCCAGCAGCAGAGTACCAGGTCGTGGGTTCAAATCCCAGTGTCCCCCAAGTTCTGGAGATGGATGTGCTGATGGTTGGACAACAGTGTATCATGTGTCATTGCTTTAGAACTGGATGCACAGTTAGTAACAGCTGAGATGGGAAACTTTATGAGTATTTTACCATTGAACCACAGTGTAACTTCCTGGTAGAGTACCTGCCTAGTGTGCACAGGCCCTGGCTTTGCTCCTCAAGCACTGTAAAAATAAATAAGCAATGGAAAGTAAAAGACGATTCCCAGAGCCTGGAAATCTGGAGGCCATTAACTGTCTTGGTTTGTGTGGCTCGCATAAAGCTGTGAGTTTCCTTTCCATTCCATACTTCAAACATCTTAGGGCTCAATCTGGCTCCTTTCCTGTGATCAGGCTGCAGCTCTGATGTGGCTCCCGGCAGGACACAGACCAGATATCCCAAGGTGGTGAAGCAGCACAGGAGGAACGGAGCAGAAGAACATCAGTGGCAAGCCAGTCCCAAGCCGGAATGCTCACACTTGCTAGCACATCTGCCGGGACACGCTGATACTCTGGTGCCTGCTGGTGGGCATGCAGTCCTCCCTGACTCCCCTTTCCTGGGAACCCACTTCTTTCTTTACCTTGTGCTGTCAGGCTTAAGTCTCTAGGTTTTCGTAAGGGTGTACTGAGCCATGCAGAAGATAAAACAGACCCCAGATAAGGGCAGGTCTGGATTTTCTATAAAGGAAGCACACCATGTACAGACCTTGGTTACCTGACAAGTTGAGAGAAGAGAACGTATTTGGCCTCCCAGGCTGGGCCTGTTAGTGTCTCCTCTTTAAGCTCGTGTTCTAGAGAGCTCAGTCTTCAACCCAGTGTTAACAGTAAGAAACATGGGCTTAGAAACTTTCTTCCTAAACTGTACAGGGAGGTAGATGTTACATGTTCCACAAACTGAAACTGGTAAAATCCACTTCAATCAACATAAATAGTCTAAGGAGGATGTGGTGGGGCACGCCTTTAATCCCAGCACTTGGGAGGCAGAGGCAGGCGGATCTCTGTGAGTTCAAGGCCAGCCTGGTCTACAAAGATAGTCCAGGACAGCCAGAGCTGTTACACAGAGAAACCCTGTCTCGAAAAGCCAAAACACAAAACAAAACACTCCCCCCCACAAAAAAAAAACAAAACAAAACAAAAAACCCATAAATAGTCTAATTTTTTTTTAAACTTTTTGAGACAAGGTTTCTCTTTGTAATAGGCCTGGCTGTCCTGGACTTGCTCTGCAGACCAGGCTGGCCTCGAACTCACAGAGATCCACCTGCCTCTGTTTTTCGAGTGCTGGGAATGAAGGCGTGCACCACCATGCCTGACAGATAGTCTAATCTTACAAAAAAATAAAGAGAGGAGAGAGGCGCTGGCACACAGGGCAAAGGGTGGCCTGCCCCAAGTTCTGAGAGTGAACAGGATGTCTTGGCTGAATACTGATGGCCCTGGAAGAAAGGACCCAGGCCAGCATTCAGGTCCTGTTCCTGATCTCACCTCAGCAGAGATCCTTACAATTTAAACAGTTAGGAGCTCACTATCTAGATCCCCTCTCAGGCCCAGGAGGAAATGGTAAGAAGGGTTAATTCCCATACAAGTAGAGGCGAGGCTTTCTCAGAAGCAAAATCAAGGCTGACTTATATCACAGTAGGCATGCTGGAAAGGACTAGGTGAAGGGCCTGAGACAAGGGTTGAAGTGACTTGGCTGCAGCCTCAGTTAGTGGCTGGGGCTGGGATGAGAAGCAGGACCCTGCTGACAGCTCTGCCTACCATCAGATCACCCTGGGTGCTAGGAAAGATCTCAAAGGGCGGTCCCTCCCGCAGCCTTCAGATAATCACAGCAACTGTGATGAGAGTAAAGGCAAAGCAGGGGCCAGGGTACCTGAGTCTGCATCTAGCTACTGAACTGTTGATCAGGCGTACATTCCTTTACCTTGCTGGCCTTTAGTTTCCAGCCGAGGGACTTCTCAGGAATCTGTCATAGGGGCTCAGATTGCATTCCTATTGGAGAGATCCCTGAAAGAGCAAGTGTTTCCAAAACAGGACTCCCAGACTTCAGAGTGTCTGAAAAATCTCCCGAGAAGAGTATTAATTCCAGGGTTCTGCCTGCAAAGATTCAGAAGCCAATTGGTCTCTTAAGTCTCTTTATTTCCCAAAAAGTGACTCAAAGAGTAATCCCCTTGGAACCACTTCAGAGGCCCAGAGAAGTGCTGAATATGGAGATTAAAACCATCAGTCCTCACCAAGGCTCCCAGGCAGATCAGGGTCAGAGAAGCACAGGTCAGAGATCACATTCTTTACCGAGAAAGTGTGACCAGAGCTCCCAAGGTGCAGAGAGGAAGGCAGAAGAAGCACGGCAGTGACAGCTAAGGCTTTCCCACATGATTCTCCTTGGGGTTAGGTGTGGCCTTGTGACAGTTCTGGCCAATGTCAAATGGGTGTAAGAAACAAACTATATTTACTTAAATTTACGTGTGTGTGTGTGTATACACACATACATATACAGTGAAGTTATGTGACTTGGGATGATAATGCACCCTGCAAGAGCCACAGACTAACAAAACCCCGCTGCCCAGCATGGGACACCTCCCTTTGAGTTGTTGGTCAAGGGAGTTGAAGAAACTCCTAAATAATATAGTGTATTGCTATTGCCTTGGTTGCCTCCCAGAACTTGGAGGTAAGACCCTATTGCTAAAGACACCAGACACTTTGGATGCAGGACTAGAAGGAACTGAGCTAGAACTGATCTAATGCCTTCTCCCTAAGTACTGGATAGATCTCATCGCATCTGAAGGTTCTGTACAAGCGGCCAAAGGAGAAGAGCAGTTGCTAATCCGAACGAGCTCTAGAGCCTGTGGACTGTTAACGATGGTCAGTATTGCAAGATGTCCCCCAGGGTGCAATAGTGGGACCCTGACATCTTGGGGGGCAACCAACAGCTGTCTAATTAGACTTGAGACCAGTTCAATAAGAGGAAACTCATGCCTGGCCCTGTAAACCTAAACAACCACCCACAGATGGTGAGGTAACAGAACCCAGAGGGGAATCCACCACTGCCGATTTCCTACACCAGCATCGTTCCTAACTGCGTTCTAGATGTTTGTCCTTATACCCACAGACAAGTATAGCTTTCACCTCTCATCAAAGACAATTCTTGGGCTGGAGAGATGGCTCAAAGGTTAAGAGCACTGGCTGCTCTTCCAGAGGACCTGAGTTCAATTCCCAGCCCCCATATGGCAGCTCACAACTGTCTGTAATGGCCAGGCGTTGTGTAAACACCTTTAATCCCAGTACTTGGGAGTCCAGCACAGCCAGGATACACAGGGAAACCCTGTCTCAAAAAAAAAAAAAAAAGACAATTCTTTTTTGCAGCAGACAAAGGATGTTACAGAAATCCACAATAGTCAAAATGCAGAGAACAACAGAGTGCAGGATGCCCAACCACAATTGATACAGTTACCATACAACCCCTAACACCTAAGGGTCTGGGACACCATAGAAGAATGGGTGGAAGATTGGAAGAACCAGAGGACCGAGACCTCTGCTCTGAGACTGTGTCTTGTGTATATCACAGGGGAACTGCACTCATGAAATCTCCAAAGATGGCTCCCTGAGCAAGACCTGTATGATTTCACCACCAACTGTGGATGGGGGAATCTTACAAGGCTCCACTCCTACGTGAAGGCAATTAGTGGCTGCTGACAGCAGGAAGATGGGCATTCTCTGGCTGGTCTCAGGGCTGCCAGAGTTGTCTGCTCTGCCTGGAGTGCCACAGGCACTGTTGCAAGCAAGGGACAATGGATGGGATGAGGGATGGAACCAGGAGTTGTATGGTACCCTGTAACATGCTTCCTTCTGGTGTTTTCCTTGAACAAAAAATATTCAAGGGTTTCAAGGCAGTCCAAAGAAAGCCGGGTTGTGGGGGGTGCTGGGGAGCAGACTATGCTCAGTATAATCCTAACCGAAGTACAGCCCACCTTCTGTTCTCCACATCCACAGAGAACACACGAGGAGAGTTTTTTCAGCTAGTAAAGTCTTTCCATTTTAGGATAAACACTGAAAGTAGGTCTTAGACAATTAGTAGATTACAGTGACCTCCTGCCACCGTACAGAGTCAAGGTCCCCTAGGCTATGGTGTCTTGGAGGGATGGCAAGGGCCTTACAATGCCTTATCCAACCTATGGCTGTTTGGGACTTTCCAGAGAAGACAGAGCCTGAGTCTGTCCTGGTCACTCACCGAGCAGGAGCCGTGCTTGTAAGGGAGTTTGACACAGTTCAAACACTGCCTCACCAGATACACACTAGTGAAGTCCTCCCGCCTTTCTCGCCTTGCTGTCCTCATCTGCCAAGTGTGGCACTCTGGCATTGTTCAAGAAGAGGCTACGTGCCAACTCAGAATAGCCACCTTGATGGTCTTCTAGGGTCCCAGAGTTCTGAGATCCTAGATCTGTTGAACATGCAGACATCCCAGCATCTTAGCCGGGGGTAACTGCACAAGCAGTGAAGACTGCCTGTGCTCTCGGGCTGGTTCTCCTTCAAGCCATCAGAAGTCCCATTTTGATATGTACCACCCAGAAAAAAACAAACTGTGCTCAGTTGGGGGAGGGTGAGTATCCAGAGAGTAACACTTCAGCGTCCTGAAGCTGACTAGTGTGACTCAAAAGGTCCCCAGCCTGATTCAAATGTAACACATTGCCCCAGGAAGCTACCATCTCTGCACAGGAAAGAGCAGGTGGGCCAAAGGTGGCCCCTTTCCTCCTTGCTGTCTCCAGGTACCTCCTTTGTATAAAGAGGGTAGGGTCTCAAACTCCTACTGAAGAGGCTGTGGGACTGCTTCAAGATTAGTCAGGGACAACTCCCAGGGGATAGCGCCAAACAGCAGCGGGGCTTCCCTGCAGTTCTGTTCCACAGGCACAGACTGAGCAGCTGATAAAGGGTTATTCTGACGAGGCTATTTGTAGAAGACTCTTGACCTTTCCCGAGGGGACCTAAGTCTCCAAGTGACAAGGAAACACGCACTCCTTCCCTTTGGGACAAGAAAATTCTCCTAGGAGCCCAAATGCAGTTTCTCTTTGAGCAGGAGAGAAAGATTGCTTAGGGACCACAGTGGGGTCAGGATATGGCAGTTCACTCTGAAATCCTTTCCAGAATGACTCCAAGAGAGAAGGGAGAACTGGGAAATTTAGGAGAGGAATAAACAACAAAACAAAATGCCACTGATAAGAAGAAAAATCATAAACTTTGGAAGACACACTCTCAGCTGTGCGTTGTCCCACACACCTCTTTAGAGCCAATGGGACCACTTTAGAGCCCAGTCACCCAGCCTTACCCCACCACTGGCTGAGCTGGGTGCCAAAGGCCAGTCTAGCACTGAGAAAAGCTAGCTGTCCCTGACCTCAGTCCTCAATGTTCAAGGAGATGTTGGGTCATGCTTACCTCCCTTCCTTCCCTGGAGGAGTTACCACTTAACTGTCTTGCCTGGCATCTTGTTGTCCAGAAAATGAGTCTCTCAGAGGGGATTCCTATCCTTATTAAGAGAAGATAAGACTAAATGGTAAAGAAACATACAGAGGACCCAAGACATGAAATGGATTCAAGATTCAAAGTTAAGGAGCACCTCTTCTGGGAAAACGCTGCAAAGGGTGAACTGAGAGGGGAGGGTGTCTGGGCTTGGAGCAAGCCATCTCCCCACGGGCGGGGGTGCGGGGAGGTGGGCAGTGGAGAGAGGAAGCCATTCCCCTTCCTAGGCCCATCTCAGCAAATTTCTTCCACGGCTATTTCCATTTTTCCTCAAGAATACCAGGAACGGTTGCCCTTCTCAATGGCAAGAGTGGAAAGACGTTCTTGCAGCACTCCTTTCTCACTCGTTATGCAAAATGTTTACCCTCCGGGACCAGCCTGGTAGTGAGAAGCAAGCCAGCAGCTAAACTTTGTTTTAAAAACGGGAACCACTTCTTCCCAGGCAGCAAAACTTGCTAAAGCAATAAAACGTCAGTTGCCTATCAGAACGAGCCAGAAGGCTTTTCTGATTCCCCATGCCCTCTCAGTGTTTTCTATAGCTCCTCGCAATTCTGCTTGTTGTTGCAATTGTGAACCTGCTCTTGACCTGGGGAGGGGTTCACAGTGAAGCAAGAACCCCAAGAGAGGGTGGGACACTTCCCCTCTGCAATGATGTTTTTCTGCCTGAGGCCTACCTAGCCATAGAAGGAACTACTGTCATCCTGTCCCCCACCCACAAAAGCAAGTACTCGGTTCCACGGGTCTGTCTTTGGTTAATTCTAATTGGTAAAGGCCTACTCTCCTAATGATGAGCTTTCCATACACCTGTGAAACTGTCTGTCTACAAATGGGCCCTTGTAGGTAGCCTCTCTAGTCCTGGCTTGGAACTGGCTGCCTAAATAGTTCAATAAACTTCTCACTTTTGCCTCTGCCAACACATGTGGCAGCTGATGAGACTCTGTGGACACCCAAGAGAGAATGGCCAGAGGACCAGCCTGGCCCGGTATCCAAAGGCCAGCATGCTTAAGAAACACACAGACCCTTTAGATTGCCTAAGCCTACTCGGGAGCTAAAACGGTACTATGACGGCAGCCTAGGCAGGAAGGTTGTTTCTAAAAGCACTCTGGACTTCTGCAAAGTTGCTAGACTAGGTTTTTAAAATGGTTTCTAGCCACATACAACACGGAAGTCTCAACTTCTATCTGCGGAGGGCCTGGGTGCCTCTCTTTCCCATCTATAAGGTGTAAACTCAAATTGGGAAGGGAATGAGACAGAGAGGGGGCCAGTTACCCATTCAGCCACAGGTGAGCACACAGCCTTCCATAAATCCGTGAGATCCTCAACTTCTAGAAAGCCATTCTGAAAGCTCTAAGGGCAGGAAATACTGAAAGGATTGATCAGAGTACACCCCCACCCCCACCCCGAAAGCCACTCTATCAGTACATGGCTCTGCCTTGGGGAGGGAGGATGCCACACAGTTGCCTGCATAGACCACAGAGCTCATTTCCTCCCTTGAAGGCGGTTGTAATCGTCAAGTTTACCTTTGAAGGCTGTTTGCTGTGTATATTCCTGAAGAAGGTGGTCTTAGCTGTGAAGAAGCAATCTTCGAGCTCCTCGTCCAGGCTGCAGTGCCCAATGCTCATGCTGCTGTCCACCGTCATTGGGCCCCGCCCGAGTCTGAGCTCATCTGACTGTGGAGCCGGGGCTGTGCCAGGGGCCCTTCGGGGGTCCTCAGGCACTGGTGCTATAATGGGTGACGGTTACCAGGCCGGCGGCTGGGCAGGCAGCCTGTGCTTTCTTTACCGGGTCTTCGGCCACCTGCACAGCCTGGGGCCCCCGGGATCCACACACCTCCTCTCTAATGCTGCATCTGACCGTTACTTACGTCTCCCTGCTGGCTCCCCGCCCTGTGTGCTGACGAGCCACCCCTACACCTCCCTCCCAGGGCCTTTCCTGTACTGCTCTGTGTGGCTCTAAAGCCACTTCCTCTCGAGAGGTTCCCCAAAACCCCGCTGGCTGTCATTCACACCACCCCAGCTGAGTGCCAAGGACCCCTGGCAGGGATGCCAACCTAGGGACCAACCAGGGTGGACCTGAGGGAGACAATTCCCTCTAGCCTTTCCTCCTCTTGTGGAAGCAGCTTTTCTCACTTGCAGTGGTGACAGCTTTGGAGTTACGCTTCATCCCTCCACTACTCCTTCTTTCCCTTCGACTCCATCCCCCCCACTCCACTATCCTTCCCCCTTTCCAGGAACTAGGTCGGTCAGTGGTGAGAGAAGTAATTGGAGAGGGAAATCATTATCTGGCCCGCCTGGAGAAGAAGTAATATTTTAAGTTGAAAAGGCCAGAGGAAACCGAAGGGTCTAATGAGCACTTGTAAGTCCCAAGTGAAGTGATGCAGGGTGGAGCAGACCCACCCTTCCATCTACAGAACTCCACCTTCAAAGAGCCGGCAGACAGCACCCGGTTATTTACACATTTTCCTGGCAGTCTGGTGAAGGAGGTTCTTTGGCAGATCAGGTCTTTCCTATACTTAATTCTCCAGTGACTAGGCAGGCTAGAAGGAACACTTTTCTTATTTGGGACTGGATCCTTCCAGACCACAGTTGTCTGACAGCAGTTTGGGCTACCGTTGTGTGAGCAGCAACTACACGCCCTGGGTGGTGGCATACAGTCTGCCATTAGTTTTAAACATTAAATAGAGGCCATTAATTCCATTTCGTGGATAAGGAAACCAAAGCTTAGAGTCTTGCAAATAGTTCATGTATGATAGGGCCAGACCAGATCTGTGACCCTAGGGTCTATTTGCTCTAAGTCACCATGATGTTCCATCCATCAGCTGGGGTGAGACCGCTTGGTGGGCAATCTGCCTCCTTTAGATGCAGAGGAACCTGGGGCCCCAGGAAATGAGAACTGATGCTTTGGAGAGCACCAACCATGCTTACAGAGTCTGATGGCCTGTGGACCCTAGGGATGGCCTGGAGATGGGTTGAGAAGGCTCTCGGGACCCAAGTCTCTGTGACTGTTCTTACAGTTCTGAACTAATCCAGTGCTTGGGAAGCTCGGGCTGGCAGAGGGTTACACTCCCCCACCTTAGACACCGAGGAAGCTGCACACTCCACTTTAAACAGTGGTTACTTTGTGAGAAACCTTCTCCCCCCTCCTCAGCCCAACGTGTAGGTAGGTGCTCAGGGGCTTTAAACCTGTAGCCTAGTTAGGTTCGACCCTAACTAGCCGGCAGATACCAGCACCCTGGGCTGGTGCCGTTAACGCAGAACCTACCATGCTTCTAGCTTCCTCTCCCTAGAAGGAAGATAAGTTAAAAGCAGACAGCAGGCTAGGGACTGAGGAAGAGCGAAAGTACTTGGGAGGGTTTGGTAGGAGTCAGGGAGTTCTCCCTGGGATGGACTGAAGGTAGGGCTTGGCAGCAATCTTCATGAAGTGAGAGGTTTTCCCCAGATTCAGTGGTTCAAGTCAGGGATGCTGGTGTCCGCTTCCAAATCTGATGTTGGTAGGATGAATGCTCAGAGGGCTCTTGGTGACCGACCCCCAGGCCAGCTGCAACATCCTACCTTCTTTGCCCAGCTAGGAAAAAAACCCTCACAGTTTTAAATAACACCAACCTCCAGGTTCAGTGGTGGCAATCTAACACTCAGGAAACACAGGCCTCAGATCCTCTGTGACCACACGGTGTCCTCAGGGTCACCCACAGAGCTGTGCCACTAGGGTGGCACAACATTCAAGATGTGTGATCTCAAACACGGCCAATAACAACTTTTCAAATACCGGGCTCAAGCCTCCCGGGAGCCAGCACAAGTCCCTTCTTGTACACAGGACATGGGATGCCAGAGATGAGGAGAGCTCTGTCAGGGTCGCTGTCTTCTCAGAGTGCCGCTCTGTGTCACTCCACACACTGTGAAAGCTGATGCTGAATGGTGCTTTTCTGAGTTCTTCACTTAGACCACACTATGACCTTGAGAGCAGATATTATATGACCATTTTACAGGTGAAAAAACCCCAAACAATAGAAGTAACTTGTTCCATCCCAGCCCGCTGCTCTCAAAGCCTCCTGACTCCTCGTTACACTGTTTTTTTTTCATCTGCCCCCACAATAGACTCAGAGTCTGAAAGGGAGGAAGCCCGGCTGTTGCTTGCAAGCAGCTAGTTGGGACCATGGCATTGAATAATTAACAATAGTGGCATCGATTGGCCCTGGGAACGGAGGGGGCGTGGAGGAGCTTGGGTGGCAGGATTTAAACTTCGAAGGGGTAAACCACAAAGCATGGGAACTGCCTGATCTTGCCCATGGGGGCAGGGCCAGAGCCTGGGCCAGGGCCTGGACCCGAAGTGAGCAGAGCCCGTCGCTGCAACTTGCAGGTTGTGAAAGCTTGGTGAAGTGATGAATGGCCCACTTCCCTGACTCAGTGTCGGATGATGAAAGACATGGTTTTAAGCTTTCCTCCTTTCTCACATGTAATCCTGACAGGAAGCCGGAGCCCTTGTCAGATCCATCCTGGGGTTCTGCATGTTGTAGACAAGCAGTGATACAGGGAGGGAAGCAGGAATTGGTGTGTTTGCCCACATGGGTCTACACACCACCTTCAGGCCTGGGGCCCTTGGAGTCCAGAGGAGGGTGTCAGATTCTTTGGAACTGGAGCTACAGATGGTTGTTAGCTGTCATTGGGGTACCAAGAATGTAACCCAGTTCTCTGGAAAAGCCAGTGCTCTAAGCCTCCGAGCTATCTCTCCAGCCCCAGGGACTGGTATTTTTGCCCTAGCCCCAATTCCTCTTGATTAAGCATCTTGAACAACTGTGGAACTCAAGTTTCTGTCCAGTTGAGGGGCATCAGGGCTGAAGATCTATTTAAGATACGCCATCACCAACAGAAGCTGGACATTGGGACAATGTGCTGTCCCACCCCAAACACACATTTTGAAATGAACATATTGCACATACTGGATGTGCATCGTTTTGTTTAATCCCTCCAACCAGCACACGAAGAAACTCTGTTATTATCTGTTTTACAGAGAGGAGGAGAATCAGGAGGTTTGATACAACTTGCCACTTACTCATACATGCCAGTGAATGGTGGAGATGAATCAACCCTCTGGAGTTTGATTCCAGACTCTGTCCTTGAACTCCACATTCTGTGTCCTTGTGGGCTAGCCCCATGACTTCTGCCGTAATAGCAGCACTGCTTGACACTGCCCCTCATAGACAAGGTAGAGCTGCTCTTCCCATCTACCTGGGCTTCTGTCTTACCTTCTACTGCCTTTCTTTGTTGTCCTCTCTCCCAGTGTGTGTCCAGGAGAGGATTAGTGTCTCATCTCTGCCAATGGTTTAAGTCACCTCTGACGGACACGTTGCTTGTACTTCTCTCTGCCAAGCAGTTCTGGGCAGAAACGTGCAGCAGCCTTGTGTATACCCGGACATATCCACCCATCTTAGTTGCCGTTCTACTGTTGTGATACAGCATCAGTGACCAGAAGCAACTTTGGGAGGACAGGATTTGTTTCACCATATGGTTTATAGCCCATCACTTAGGGAAGTCAGGAGAGAACCTGGAGGCAGGAACTAAAGCATGGCTCATGGAGGAACACTACTTACTGGCTTTTCCTCAACAGTTTGCTCAGTCTTTTATCTTATACAGCCCAGGACCAGGGGTCGAACCATCCACACTGGGCTGGGCTCTCCAATATCAAGCATTAACCAAAAAAAAAAAAAAAGACCGCGCAGATTTGCCTACAGGTCAATCTGATGAAGGCATTTCCCAGTTGAGGTTTCCTCCTCTCAGGTCAAGCTGACAAAGAACTAAGCAGCCCCTCACAGGAGCCTCACTCTTAACAAGTCTGATATCCAGCTCACTGTTTCTTGGTTGACCCTCCACCTGCTCATTTCTTCCACCCTAAATTACCACACAGCCTCCTAAAGTTCCCTTTGTTTCTGCCTCTTGCCCCTCCACACTCCACAGGCCCTTATTGTCAAAGTTGCTCTCCCAAGACCAAGCTCCACCCAGGGTAAGTTCTCCATCACAAAATCTCCCATTCAGACATCAACTCCTGGTGCTCCATCTCTTCATGTCATGGCTCTGTCTGCATAACCAGGTGTTTGGGTCTGGACGTAAAGGAGACAGGCCCTGCTTCTCGCAGCAGAATCTACGGAGATATGAGCTGTATGTCATGTCAAAGTTACTGTGCCCTGACATGTCATGCGGTCTCAGGTAACCCTTGGTACCCTAAAGTACTTTGAAGATACACAGACCAAGGCTCAGATTCCAAACCCAGTACCCTCCGGTTACCGTTGCTGTCTTCTCTCCACTACCGACACAGTATTCAAAACTCTAGAGTGGGTCCCTCAAGGTCCTTCCCATTGCATGCCTGGCCTGCAAGTTATCTGCAGCCACAACTAAGTTCCCTCGTTACAGCTCTGCAAAATTTGACTTGTGTCCTCAGAAGCCAGCCTTCCCTCTCGGGCTTCCACTTTTGTTATTTCATGTTTGTCAGAATCTTCTTCTGGGGATTGGGGAGTCAGCTCAGTCATTAAAAGAATAATAAAGGATTAAACCTACGTTCAATCCCCTACGTTCAATACCATGCACCTATGATTCCTGAGCTGGGGAGGCAGAAACAGGAAGGTCTCTGGGGCTTGCTGACCAGCCAGTCCAGCTGAGCTCCAAGTTTAGTGGGCATTCCTGTCTCAAAACTCTAGGTAGCCAATGGCCAAGGAAGAGACCTGTTGCCCCCTCCTGTCCTCCCGTGCACATGCACACACATGCATGAGCACTCTTCATATGTACCCCTATACATGCCAACCCTGACACACAGGAATAAGTAGCATTCTTGAGGAATGGCCCTTGAGGCTGTCAGCTGGCCACCACAACACGCACACATACATAGATGTGTACATACACACACACACACACACACACACACACACACACACACACACACCCCTTCCTCTGTCCTCTGCCTCCTGTTCCCCAGTGATGACCACACTTCCTACACCTTCCTCAGAAGCACCCTTTCCCAGATGTCTTATTTAAGTAGACCACTATCTGCGTCCCTGGGGTGGCACTTCTGAGCATGACATGGCTGTGTAAAGCAACGAGCTCAGTTTTTCCACTTCCTGTCTTACAAGATAAGCATCTGTGTACCATTTAGTTTAGACTCATACAAGATTCACTTTCTCGGAGATGCTAGCCCACACCGCACTTCTCTTGCTTGACTGCCAGGCTAACAGATCTGACAGAGTCTGAATCATATAAACCCTGAGTGAAGTTGGATTAACTCAGTCACATCAAGAAGCCGATGCCCTGGAGAACCCATGGTGAGGTTGGGGTCAGGTCTAAGTCTGTGCCTTCTGCCGTCCTTTTGTGACACTAGAGAACGTCTCTATTCAGCAACCTTCTCCCTTGGGTGCCCCTCAGGTGCAAGGTTAATCTTCCAGAATCTGGGGTGGGGTGGCCTTCTACAGTGAGATAACAACCCTTGTGGTGCCATCCACAGAGAGGAAGGTCCTGCTGCCACAGGCCTCAGTGCTTCGGGAATGACCTACCATCTCAGACACCCACTGCTCACAGGCTGTGGGGAGCACAGAGAAATGCCTCCAGGGCTCCTGAGCTTTTAGGGAAACAGAACTGGAGTTCCATCCCTCGTCAGAGGCAGGATCTCAGGCACGTTTCTGTTTTGAAGGGATCTGGCTCTGCCACCCTGTGCCAGGCAAAGTGGCCTTGGGAAGCTCCTGTGTGGGAAGGTTCTGGGTGCAGATGACTGGTTAGGTAGCCCTTCTGCTTCTGAAGTGATAGGGAATCAACAAAGATGCCGCAGCCAAATGGAACCAGAGTGGGGTGGAGGGAACTGGCTGGAACTGGCTTTCCTTTGGCACGCAGATGGGCTGGCGCTCACCTGGTTACTTCTGAAATTCCCTGGGGGAGACACTCAGTTCCCTTTTTAGGAAAAGAGTAAGGACAGAAACTTTAGGAAAAGAGTAGGGACAGAAATGGAGGTTGAATTATGAACATAGAAACCATGGAAACGATTTCTGAGAGAACAGGTGGGGTCTAATGTACCAGCCCCTCATTTTCCAAGTCTGCCAGAAGAGACTGAATTGAATCTTGGACTGAATGCCTTTCCAACATTCATCCAATGTCCACAAACTACAGGTGGTGAGTTGCCTCCATTTTACTGTGGACGTAAATGCAATTGGTTGAAACCAACCTATAGCTTAGATGCTAGAATTAGTAGAAATCACTAAAAAACCATTATGAGGTTCTTCTATTTATTCATAAAGGTAAGTAGAGACATAAAACATATCTAAAAATATGAAATCTAACTTCTAGCAATGACATTTGCAATAATTTGGATGAGAAAAGTACTGACTGGAATTAATGGAAGGGGATGGCAGAAGACGCCATCTACATCCACTTATTGCTTGGCCACTAATTTATCAAGGTGCTTCAGTCAGGTTGTAGGACTTTGGACACTAACTCGCTCTGAGACGAATTGCTTCTCCCAACATCGGAATGAACTTGAGAGAGCATTAAGGATTGGGTGCCAGGTGGAGGTACCAGATCTCCCACCGCTTCTCCCCCTGTGTGTTCATGTGTGATGACAGTGTGTGTGTGTATGTATGTATGTGTGTGTACCTGTGTATGTGTGTGTATGTTTGTGTATGTATGTATGTGTGTACCTGTGTATGTGTGTATGTATGTATGTATGTATGTATGTATGTATGTATGTATGTATGTGTGTATTATGTATGTGTGTACCTGTGTATGTATGTATGTGTGTATATACGTATGTATGTGTGTATGTATGTATGTATGTGTGTGTGTGTATGTGTGCGTGTATGTATGTGTGTGTATGTGCCACAGAGCACATGTGGAGTCAACCTCAGGTGTCCATCCTCACCTCCAAGTCTCTCTGAGACAGGGTCTCTGATGTCCACTGCTGCATATGCCGCTAGTCTGTCAACTTCTGTGGATTCTCCACCGCCCCTGGGCACACAGGATTACACTACTGTGTCCATCTTTCTGTGGCCTCTACGACTTTAAACTCAAATCCTCATGCTCATACAACAAGCAGTTGACACACTACTTTATCTCCCCAGCATAATGCACTGGGCTCTAAAGCAAGACTCAAAGGGGCCAAGGTGTTTCCAAGCATCTAGAGCACATACTCGGACAAAGCTCAAAAATATTTATGGGAATATGAAATATCATATTTAGCTAAGGTCAAGCGTAGAACCATAGGACTACAAAAATATCAGTACCCGACATAGCAAAATTTGAAATGTCTAACATTCAATAAGAAAGTACTAGAAATTCAAATTAGCAGGGAGGTATTCCCTTTTTATAAATTTTTTTTTCTTCAAGTTATATCTCAATCACAATCCCCTCCCTACTCTCCCCTCTGGTCCCACCCACCCACCTTCTTCCCCCTCACACTCCCCCATCCTCTTCCTTTTTTTTTTTTTAAGTTTAAGGTATATCTTTTTCCCCCAACAGCTCGCCCTTTCAGTCCAACAAATGGTTCTTTCTCTTATGACAACAAATACAATACAAAACAACAAAAATAGACCACAATTATGAGAATTACAAGGCTTAGCATACATTCCCAATGTCCAGTCCACATGTATTTAGCAACTGACTTTAACATTCTACCATGCAACCATCTCCATGATTTTAAAGATCTATATCCAACTCAGCTTCCATCCTAAGTTCCATCACCATCTTAAAAACATCTTCTTAGATCCACAACACTCTCTTAATTCCTAAACAACTCAAAATTTAACTATGAGACTATAACTATCTATTCTTCAACCACATCAGAGACCTGAGAAGGATAAATATATCTGATTATACCGGAAGTACAGGGCCAGCAGCTTCCAAGACTAAGAAATTACAGACAACTGGCTGCCTGGAAGCAGGGTATTATCCTTAATGAGGAGAAAATGCAATCCGTTGAAACCAATCTATAGCTTAGATGCTAGAATTAGTCAAAACCACTAAAAACCATTATGAGGTTCTTCTATTTATTCATAAAGGTAAGTAGAGACATAAAATATATCTAAAAATACCAAATCTAACTTCTAGCAATGACATTTACAATAATTTGGATGAGAAACATACTGACTGGAATTAATAAAAGTTAGACATTGCTAAAGAGAAGGTTAATGAACTTGAGGACAGGCAGTAGCAACCACCCCAGGGAAATGAACAGAAAAAGAACTCCAAAAAGACAAAGCAAATACAAAAAGCCAAACGACATATCTGTAACTGGAATCCCCCAGAGAAAAGCAGTCAGAGAGTATGAGAACCTGAAGAAATAATGCCTACAGTTTCCCCAATTTTGATGAAGACATAAGCCCACATAGCCAAGAAAGTGAATGAACCTCAAGCAAAAGAAACTTAGAGCAACAAAGAGCACATTATACTCAGATTATACTAAAGTTACAATGAAGAGTGGTGGTGGTGGTGGTGGCTATGCTCACCTTTAATCCCAGCACTCTGGAGGCAGAGACAGGTGGATCTCTGAGTTCAAGGCCAGCCAGGTCTACAGAGAGAGTTCCAGGACAGCCGGGGCTACCGGGAGAAACCCTGTCTCAAAACAAAACAAACAAATAAACAGAAAGCACGAGAGAATCGTACACAGCACAGGAAGGAGAACGTGTCATATACAGATTCAAGACACAGGACACAGGACAGAAGATTTATAGGTGAAAACCATAAGAGTGAAAATCATGGCATGATGTCACTAAAGTAATAAAAGAAAAAGCCTTTTTCTACTTAGAATTTTCAACTCAAAAACAAAGACGAAATAAGGACTTTTTGAGACACTGGAAGCTGAAGGAACGCACCCACACGCACACCATACAAGCCAGGGATGTAGCAGGCTATGCCATCAAAGTTTGTGTCAGCACAGTCCAGGGCCTTTACAGACTGACAAACCCCTTTTCTCAAAACACATCCTGCTTGCTAATAATACATGGCTGTAGGAAGACACAAGCAGTGTTGAGGAGACGGCTCCGTGAGCAAGAACGCCTGCCCTGCAAGCATGAGGAACTGAGTCTGAATCCTCAGCATTGAACACAAAAAGCCAGGCATGGCTGTGCATGCCTGAAACCCCAGCATGAAAGGGTGGAGACCGGAGGATCCTGAGAACTCTGTGTGTGTGCACGGGTGTGGTCGAAAAGACTCAAGCTTGGGCTGGAGAGATGGCTCAGAGGTTAAGAGCACTGACTGTTCTTCCAGAGGTCCTGAGTTCAATTCCCAGTAACTACATGGTGGCTCACAACCATCTATAATGAAATTTGGTGCTCTCTTCTGGTTGCATACATAATAAATAATCTTAAAAAAAAGAAAAGACTGAAGCTCATGCAGGCACACACACACACACAAAGAGTAAATAGCTAAAAATAAAATAAAGAGAAAAGAAATACTAAGCTTATAATAATTCAAAGAAAGTGCGAGGCGGGGAGTATTAACTCAGTGGTGAAGCCCTTGCCCTAAGTTCAATCTCGAAAAAGGAAAAAGAAGGGTCAGTAACTATGCAATACCAGAAAGTATTTCGACTCACAGAATGTTACCAGGGATAAAGACAGCTACTCCACAGTGATAAAGGGGCCAATAAGGGTATAATAATCCTAAAAATGTATGCACCCAACAATGGAGCATAGTCAGGTAAGGTGCTATGGCCAGTAATTCCAGGACTCAGGAGGCTGAGGCAGCAGGGTTATGAGTTCCAGGTCTCACAAACAAACAAATCAAGGGCTCAGTGACAGAGCCCTTGCCTCGCATGCTGAAGGCCCTGGGCTCATCACCAGCACTGAAAAACACCAGGAATAGACATGTCTCAGATGAATGAACAATCCGCCAGGAATCTTTGTAACAAAACCAGGGCCTTAAGCAGGACATGTTGTGCGCGTTAGTCTTGGAGGAGGGCAAAGACTATAATCAAAATCTGTTGTGTGAAAAAAAAATCTAAAAAAGAAAGAAGGAGGGAAGAAAGGAAGGAAGGAAGGAAGGAGAGAAAGAAAGAAAGAAAATATCCCCCCATCAAAGAAAAAGAAAGGGAAAAAAAGCCTTTGTCCTTTCAGACTCTTTTTCCTCCTCTCTGGCTCCCCCACGTGGTGGTCCTGGGCTCAACATGGACAGTGCCACCTCCTCTTCTGAAGGGCCAGGGAAGGCAAGGCCTGGAATGGAGACAGTGTGCTGCTGTGGGAGGGTAAGACAGTGTGCTGCTGTGGGAGGGTAGTTCAAGGCTAGGAGTCAGGAGATTTGGAACTCCCGCCAACTGAGTCAATTCTGGTGCAGGGCTCTACCAAGGAATGACAATGGTGAGGGCTATGTCTCAGTGTTTGGGGTGGGAATGTAGGCAGAAAGGAAACAGAGACCTGCTAAGTTGAAAGGCCACCAGCCCCGTGGATCAGCTCTGGTGATTTGAAAGCCTTTTGTCTATTGGGTGAAAGGGAACAGTGGCCACCTACACAGTGGCACAATGACTTAGGCCCTTATGGCTAACAAAACGAATGAAGCGTCTGCGGAGAGGTAGCTCGGTTGGTATTTACGTACCCAACAATGGAGCTTGCCACACAAACATGAGGAGCTGAGCCGTGGTTTTGAACTTGGATCTATGGCTTGGGGTCTCTCCACACCTTCCTCTTGAACAGCAGGTCGCAGAAGGAAGTGATTTGCCGCTTCCCTTAGGACACCTGGCCATATCTGAACATAGTTTTGGTTGTCAGATGGGAGGATGGACTTTTACCTACTCCAAAGGTTTGATCCCAAAACCCATGTAAAAATCTAGTGGCACATACTTGTGACCACAGCACTGAGGTTGTGGGTCCGGGAGCTCACTGGCCAGCCAGCCTCACTTGATCAGTGCGCCTCAGGTTCCAGTGAGACTGTCTCAGAAAACAAGGTGGACACCCCTGAGAAACAATGCCCAAAGTTGATCTCTGCCCTCCACATGTGTACATATGTACCCGCACACACATACACGAACAGAAATAAAATTTAAGATGCTTGTATGCAAAGAGAACTGCGAAATAAACAATAGGCATGTGGAACAAGGCTGGGGCCAGCAAGATCCCAAGCAGGATTATGCCAAGAAAGCGCCTGGGGCGTGGGAACCGCCATGGGAGGGGTTGGCCTGGCAGAAGAAGACTCAGGGAGTCTATTGGGTAGAAGAAATGGGGAATGGGATTTGAGTGACAGGGATGTGCTTAGGTTTGTCTCTTATAATCTGTATATTCCGAGTCCAAGAAAAGTGTGTCAACAGCCAGAGGGCCAGAGCTGTCTGTTCTGGAGAGCACGGTAGGATGACAATCAAAGTGTACCCAAGCACAGCATTTTTTCTTGAGCAGGGGGGCTTTCACAGAAGCAAGGGAGTAGCTAGGTTGCTTCATTGCGGGCGCCTCTGGGAGCCACTGAGGGGGTTTCATCACTGGGGTTACATAGTAAGAGCACTTTTAGAGCCACCAGAAATATAAAACACTTCAGGGTACCCCGCAAATGCAAGAACCACAGCTGCTCCAGCAATTTGTCCTGCTTCTCCACAGCTAGTCACAGTGGGACTCTCTGGCAAACAGGCTGAATCTGAAGTCAGGATCTGGGTGCAGGAGGCGTGTCTGATCACAGTAAGGGTGTCCAAGGGAAAGGCATCCAAGGGATGCCTTGGGAATGGCTGAAAAGCCCGTTTGTGAAAAGCAGCCGACTATCAGGCTCTGAGCCATCCTGCCCCTCCCACACCTGCCTTCCCTTCTTCCTTCCTCTGCTGAGACAGTCAGAAACTGGCCATTATTGCTTTTAAAAGGCAAAGGCCAAGTACTATCTGTAGGATGATCTCAGTCATATTTTGAAAAATCTATGAAGGGCTGGGAGTTGCAGCTCGGTGGATCGTAAATGCCTTGTTTGAGGAAGTGCACAAGGCTCCAGCTTCAGTCCTTGAACCACACACACACACAAGTGCAAATGCTTGTATGGAGGGACACATGAAAATTCATATAAGACTGCCTCTCTCCAGTTGCTGACAAGCCTATGCTCTTCTTTCCCTTAAATAGCAAAAAGGAGAAATGTCACCAGGATGAGGCCTAGCAACAGACATGGGCCCCACCTAGCTGAGCTCAGGCCCAAGCCCTGCCTTGATAAATCCTTAGGAAGATGGCCAGAAGTTAGTTCAGCCAGGTGACAACAGCCAGGTGAAGGCAAGTACCATCCCATCCTCATATGTAACAGAATCCAAGCCAAGGCGGAAGTCAGCATGAACAGGTTTTTTAGATGGGGCAAAGAACACAGATCAGGGCCTGGCTTTCCCCACAGAGCCTAGTGGGATACTCCACTGAAGGCTAAAGCCAATCCTGTCCAAGGCACATGCCACAGCACCCAGCAGCCTGGACCCATACAAGTTGTCTGCTGCTGGGGGCAGCTGGCACCATGTGGGTTACTTACAGCTCTATGATGTAGCTGGGCTGTTTCTGTGATAGGCGTCTATGACTCGGTTAGCCAGAGGATCTAGAATACCTCTTCTTCCAAGGAGGACAGAGCTCTGTTGTCTGATACACCACTGGAAAGTGTCCCTCTAGGCCATCATTCTAAGAAAGAGACTGTGTGTGCAATAAACTCATGCCCTTCCCAGCCTTCTGTCCACAGCTCTGGGAGTTGGCCCACAGCCTACAGAGGCTTTCCCACCTCAGCACAGCTGACATTTGGGGCCAGCTGTGGTCATACTGCCTTTCTGTGGGTCATACTGCAACATGGAGAGCTCTTAACAGAACCCTGGCCTCTACGCACTATGTCCGAGGTGACCACCCAAAGCATCTCCAGATATGCCACATGCCTCTGGGCAGGGGATGGACCATTTCCTTCTGCAGCCTGCTGTTCTAGACAGAGGTATGAGAGACCCCTAGGAGCAGATCCAGGTGGCAGAGAACCAGGCTCCAGGATGGGGTGTAGGTAGGGCTGGGAGCAGAAAGAAGAGGCTTGACAGTGCCCAAAGAGAAAGGAAAACTAGGGAAAATAGTTGTTCAAATATGCTTTTAGGGTGGTATGGGGGGGGGAGGTGATGGCACACGCCTTAATTCCTAGCACTCAGGAGGCAGAGTGAGTTCCAGGATAGCTGGGGCTACACAGAGAAATTGTCTTGAAAACCCAAAAAACAATAGCCAACCAACCAACAAACAAAATGACAACAACAACAAAACCAAAAAAAAAAAAAACGGTCCAAAAAGTACCCGTTTAGAGATGTTGCACTGTTGGCCCTCCCTGCTGTCTTTTAAGAGAGATTTCATTACTCGATTGCCTCGGGTGGAGCTCAGTCAAAGTACTAGGTCTAGCAAGGTTCAGGTTTCATCAGCAGCACCAGAAGAAAAAACAAAACAAACAAACAACAACAAAACCACACATACACAAGACAGAAATCTGCATGGCTCATCGGTGCTTCCCAAGTCTCAGGTGTTGGCCCAGCTGCACCCAGAGGCCTGGCTGCAGGCTATGCTAGAGTAACCATGATTCCCCAGACTGAAGAGAGAGTGTCAAATTTTTCAGTGTACTACTTAGGACCAGTTTGTAAACGCACATACCATACTTATTTTCTATAATGCTTTTTCACAGGAGAAGGCGCGGAGACAGCAGGAGAACTGGGCACGCCTGCAGGTGTGTCAGGTGTTTGAACACCACAGAACACATGCATGGAGGCTGTGGGGACTAGAGACTGCACAGGAGTCCTCCATAATGCCTGGGTTTGTCCCTTCCTCGTCTTGCTGTAAGCACAGGACAGGAAAGAGCCATTTTTCTTAACTGAATCACTAAGTCCCCTGTGTTCCTGGGCCTGGGATATAGTGGGCAGTTAATGCCTTGTTGAATTAATAAATGGGTAATATCTTAGGACACACTTTACTTCCCCGACCAGTAAGCCCTCAACTCCCAGGAAAAGGCCCACATCAAATGTCACCTCCTTGGGGAAGCCTTCCTTGATTTTTTTTCTCTTAGCAGAAACAGTTACACTGGGTACCCAAAAGACTTGGCAATACTTACTGCACACATCCCAGGATCCACCAGTCAGTTGTGTTACAGTTCCCCTGCCAAAATGTAAGCTCTTTCTCTGCAGACCATCCTGATGTTATCATTTAGTATGCCTACCCTCAACAGCACTTGATACATAATAGATAATCTATAAGTGTTTAACACAATAATCAATGCACACTGTCCTTGGCCTGCATCCCGAACCCTAAACATTACAGTTCAGGTGCAAAGTCACTCATGTGTTTTGCAGAACTCAGAATCATGAGCCATTGAGGACACCATCATTGCTTCAGGCAGAAAAAGAACATATACGCAGCCCCTTTGAAGGCTGGTCTGAGAAGTCTGAAAGGATCAATGATCTAAAAAGGGAAAACAGCCGGGCGGTGGTGGCGCACGCCTTTAATCCCAGCACTTGGGAGGCAGAGGCAGGCGGATCTTTGCGAGTTCGAGGCCAGCCTGGTCTACAAAGCGAGTCCAGGACAGCCAGAGCTGTTAAACAGAGAAACCCTGTCTCGAAAAACCAAAAAAAAAAATAAAAATAAAAATAAAATAAAAAGGGAAAATGACACGTGGAGCTTCAGGCCCATCAAGGCCATTCAGACCTTCTAGAAACTTCTCTAGGACTCACCCTACTCCCACCTGCACCCATACCTGGATCAGATTGCATGGAGAAATCTGCAGGGTGGACTTCTCTCTGTCACTTTCTCCAGACTCCTGTGGAAGGGTATGTCTGAGGCTCCATCTGGCCAGAGAACAGCTTGTATATATGGAATTGTGTCACCCACAGGGGCTGCTCTCCAGCCTGGCCCATGGGTCCCCCTGCTTACCTGGCTGAAGGTCGGGGTGAGGGTGCTTTCTGGAGAGCGTCTATCCAGGGCAGGACCCTCCTTCTGTCTGCAGTCCAGCTGGATCAGGCTGCGGCACTCCGGGTGGCAGGTAAATTTACAATCTAGAGGGAGCGAATCAAAGGGATCAGGGGTCAGGTGGGTGTCTACACCTTTCATCCAGAGAAATTCAGGGTTGCATTTAGCGCTGACGGGAAGAGCAGCATAGCAGAGATTCTGTGGCCTGTGTAAGGGTGTGTAAGGGTGTGCAAGAACACATGGTGGTAGCTAGAGCTTCACACCTGAGTAAATTGCCTCCACCTGCATTATGGTGGACCCATAATGTGGGTCCCCACATTCATTATTGGGACCTGGAGTCTTCAGTGATTTCTTCAACAGTCAGACCATCTGGCTATATTCTGTGTCCATTACACCAACTCATACTGATAACCAGAGGCCACGTATCCCAGGGAGGGCCTCCCTTTGTCAATCTGTAGGACATAGGTATTACCCAGCCTGTGATGTAAAGATGTTTACATGGGCATAAGAATTCTGGAAGAATCAAAAGTAATCCAAGGGCAGAGTCATTATCATAAGCATCCTCTCTCTAGCCCTGTCTAGACCAGAAATGTTAGGGTGGTTCTTGTAACCCCACTGGAAGTCTACTGACAATATCCTAAACTAGGGGAAAGGCACAGATCCCAGAGGTGGCATTCTCTTCCATGCCAGGAGAGACTCAATGTCCAGAATTGGAAAGAACCTTTAGACTTTCATCTAGGGACTTTCTCAGACATAGGAAACTCCCAGAGATTGCAAATGAGGCACCCAGCGACACAGATCACAGATGGCAGAGCCCGGGCTGCTGTTTCCTGTGTTTCTCAAGACTCCATCTAGCCCCTCCTTGGCGAAAGGGAAGGGAAGTCGGGGGTGCCAAGATGCAAAGAGGCACAACCAGGGCGAAGGAGGAGAAAAGGATAGGAGGGTAGGGCACTGGGAAGAGAGGGTAGAAACAAAAGAAATGAGTGCCAGTGGTCAGCAGGCAGGACAGGTCCCACAGATGGTTGCTATGGCCCTTGTCCCAGCTCAGTCAGAGCCTTCCATGTACCGGCTTCCCTGATTGTGAAGCCAGGTGCCTGAGGTGAACCAGGGCAGGTGGGTTTTGCGACCTCAAAGCCTGGGCTTGCATGGATAATCTGGAAGTTGGTGAGTCACTTTTAGTTGGTAATATCCAGGCACCCTGAGAATCCCTTCCATCTAACAAACTTCAAAATTTGCCACCTTTGGTCTCTTTTTCTCCACGCTGCTGAGCAACAAACTTTACCTTGGGGTCCTGAGGCAGCTGGTTTTCTTCCCACTCAGTTGAGGAATTCCAGAACATAATTTTCACTGGCCCCAGATGCCTCCTTAAATCTCCTCAAATGAGCCCCTAGGTTGTAGTCCTTATATAGAGATCCTGACAAATATAGGGACACAGAGATTCCAGAACCCAACATCCTCCTTCCTCCATGATATGACTTCCCATCACTTTCTGGGGTGTCTTAGGGTGCATACCCTCAGGCCCTGAGGTAAAGCCGCCAGCAGTCCACTCTCTAGCCCTAGGTTCTTGCCTGGAGTCATCGTAGTTCACTTTCTGTTGAGGTGATTAAACACTAAAAGCAAAAGCAGCTTGAGGAGGAAAGAATGTATTTTAGTTTATAGTGTCTATCATGAAGGGAAGTCAAGGCAGGAACCTGGAGGCAGGGACTGAAGCAGAAGCCATGGAGGAGTGCTGCTTACTGGCTTGTTCCCTGTAGTAGCATGAATGAGAATGGCCCCTCCCCAGTTGGTGAACTGTTTGGAAGGAGTAGAGGTGTGGCCTTGTTGGAGGAGGTGTGGCCTTGTTGGAGGAGGTGTGGCCTTGTCGGAGGAGGTGTGGCCTTGTCGGAGGAGGTGTGTCACTGTGAGTAGTCTTTGAGGTTTAAAAAACCCACCATGGGTCCAGAGTTTGTCTCTCTCCACCTGTGGATTAGGATGTAAAGCTCTCAGCTACCACTGCAGCACCATGCTTTCCTGCTTGCCGCCACACTCCCTGTCATGATGATAATGAACTAACCCTCTGAAACTGTAAGCAAACCCCTAATTAAATGCCTTCCTTTACAAGACTGTCTTGGTCATGGGTGTCTTTTCATAGCAGTAGAACACTAAGACCCTCTTCATAGCTTGCTCAGCTTGCTTTCTTATACATCCCAGGGCCACCTGCCCTGAGGTGGCACCACACATAATGGCTAGGCTCTCCCACATTAATCATCAATCAAGAAAATATCCCACAGATTTGCCCACAAACCAATCTGACAGAGGCATTTTCTCAATTGAAGTTCCTTCTTCCCAGAGGACCCTGGCTTATTTCAAGCTGTGGGGTGGGGGCTGGGAGGGCATGACAACCAAAAACAGTTGTAACAGGTAAGGTCAGCCCTCTGAGGCCATGTCATGGACATTCAGGGTCCCAGAGGTGTCTTGGAGCTCCAGTGGCTGACACACAGCTCAGCAGGGATAGCTAACCCTCAGTGGGTAAAGGGCACAGAGGGTTGTGTGGACCAGGTTCACCCAGAGCATCCAGAAACAGCAGGACTTCTGATAATATAACGCTGAGGACAGTACCCATCAAGGGTGGGACTGTTTTGGGCTCTGCTCTGGAACACATCTGCGTGGCTCCTGGTCATGTTCTGAGTGTTGGCTGCTCCAGAGCAGAGAAGCGGGAACGTGAAGAAGAGAGTGGGCTAGAAGCTTTGCCAGATCCAAGGTAGGGGAGAGCCACTGTCTTCACAGCGGAAGGCCTCCAGTGAGCACAAGGTTTCCTCTCTTCCCCTTGCAGCCTTGCATGGTTGACACATTCTGCCCATCTTTGATACCTGGGCTGCTCTCTTTGACATACACACATCTCAAAACCTCAGAAAGATCTTTTTCATAGTCCTGAAACTGAACTGACAAGCTGGGAATGGAAGATTCCAGGAGCAAGTTTGGAATTTCAGGAAATGTGTACACCACCACACTCGTCAGAAAAGTGTATGGTGTCACATACCTAATCCCAGCACTCAGAGGGCAGAGTTCAAGGCCAGCCTCGTCTACAAAGTGAGTTCCAGACCAACCAGAGTTACATGTAAGACCCTGTCTCAACAGAACAAAGCAACAACAAAATGGAAACAAGAAATGCACATGAGAACAAGTAACGGCTTTCTCTAACAAGACCATGTAGTCATGGTTGCAGCAGGCTGCTAGAAATACATCTTCATATTTCCCAGTCCCTGGAAATGCCAAGCCTGGGAATTCCAGGCCAGCATTGGTGACATCTGAGCCCCTGTACCACCAGTACACACAGAAAGTGTCCTGCAGGGCTGCAGTGGGCAGTGAGTGGGACAAAGCTCCATGTCCCAAAGCCTTGGCCATGTCCCAGGGAACCCCTAGGGCTAACCCCACAGACCTCTCAAGGAAGCTCATCACTGCTACCCAGCCCCTGTCCCAGGGATCCTATTATATTCCATAACCTTTATCTGGTGTTCAGTTTGGATGCAGGAAGACAGATCCTGAGAGGAACTGGGCCACATAGATGCTACCATCTCTGCAGAAGCACCCATATGCTAGGCCGGGACTGCCACATACTCTGCTAGCCTAAGGTTAAGGACAAGTAAAACAGAACTCTCAGCCAGGCAGTTCTGGCATATGCCTTTAATCCCAGCACTCAGAGCAAGAGGCCGGTGGATCTCTGAGTTCAAGATCTGCTTGGTCTACAAAGTGAGTTCCAGAACAGCCAAGGCTACACAGAGAAACCCTGTCTTGAAAACAAACAAACAAGCAAGCGAACAAAGACAGGATTCTCAGGAGCCAGGGAACAGACAGAACAGATAGAAAAACACAAATAATGTGAAAGCTGAAAATCAGTCCTTACTTTGCACAGATCTAGGAAGCTGGCTCAGACAGATACCTGGAAGCCAAGGCAGGCTTGGGACAAAGGAGTCTGTTTACAAGGTACGGGAAGAAAGGAGTGACTACAGCCAGCTCAGGTACCCTCATTAGAAGGAACAGAGGAGACCAGGGCATGCCATCACTGAATAGCTAGGACAAAGGTCTCACCACCAAGTGGTAACACATTAGGGGCCAACACTCCCAAGCTCTAGCCAGAGTTTCTTGGCATTGTAAGTAGTGTATACCGATTGTTCAGAATGATGGTTTTATTGCAGCACTTTCAAACATGCGCACCATGTTCTGTCTTCTTGCACCCCTGGAGAATCCCACTTCTTTCCTCTCCCTTCCCTCTCTATGTGATATAGACTCTACCCACGACAGAAAACACGATATTTGAGTGGCACTTACTTCACTCAGCATGATTTCCAGTTCCATCCATTTCCTTATAAATGGCATCATTTTGTTCTCCCTTAAACCTGAATGAAATCCCCTCGTGTACAGACCACCCATCTGCTGGTGAGCATCTATGTTGACTCCATTACCTGGCTACTGTGACCAGAGCAGCAATAAATATGGATGTGCTGCCATTTCTGCCATTTCTGGACATTAGTGTTGTCAGCTGTAAAATGCTTATCGTCAGAGCTAGTGAGATGGCTTGGTGGGAAAAAGGCACTCGCTGGATGACCTCAGTGTGGCCTCCAGAACCCACATGGTATAAGGAAGAGCACTGATTTGTAGGTTTCCTCTTATCTCTCCACATGCTCACCGTTGCCTTCAGCAGGAATTGATTGCTTCAAGTTGTTCGAAGGGTCTTGCTCCCTCTGAAGTGTGAATGGGAATCTTTCTTGCCTTTCATGACCAAGACAGTCTTGTAAAGCTTCTGATGTCTCACAGACAGTTGCACATTTGGCGGCATGTAGCTGTACACCTCCAGACTCGGCTGGCAGCTTCTCACAAACTTCTCGTGTTTCGGTGTCCTTTAAAAGAACCTCCTGGTCAGACTGAATCAGCGGCCCGCCCTACTCCAGGAGGAGCTCATCTTGACTAATTATATCCACCGTAGCACTGTTTCCACATAGGGCCCCATTACGAAACCCTGGGAGTTAGGCCTTTTGGCAGAAAGTGCAGATGAACCCCAACACAGACCCCCGGCCACAGGGTGAACAGAGCGCTTAAGCCCAAACGGATGGAGGTCCCCGTGGACACCAGCTCCAGAGATCAGTGGTGGGCTGGAATGCCAAGGGTCATGAAAGGCTGCACTGAAGCTGGGGCCACCTAACTACCTCAAGAGCAGCCAGCGGCCCTGCTCTTGGCTTTCGCTCACAGGCTACCATCTCAAACAACAGAGTCAAGCTCAGATGCCATGAGGACCTGTGTGCGGCAAAAGCATTCCATCTACTGACTGAACTCAGAGGAGGAGAAGCCAGCAGCAGGAAACATATGGTAGGAGACTATTTTCCCCAAATGCAGAAGCTGCAAATGTCCTCTTAATCTCCAGAGCTGCCAAAGTTAGTTTGTGTCCCATCCCAGTTCTCAAATGCACTATATGCAAAGTGTTCACACGCACAAGGCTCACACACGCTCTGCTGTGTAATGGGGAAACCCAAGTGGCTCATGTTTCTGAACCAGATGTGTTCCGATGAGAAGAATCCCTACACAAGCTACAGAGATAATACAGTGTTCCTTCCTTAGCCCTCAGCTCCTCCTGCCCAGGCAGAGACATGGAGTGAGGGACAGGCAGGCCCCCAAGAACACAGGACTTAGTGACACAGCCCTCACTGGCTCCTTGCAGCCACTCCAGTCACCTGTGTGGACAACCAAGAGGAAGTGGACAGCCTCAGACTTCAGAAGCCAATGCCAACCCTCAGGCATCCTCAGCCCTTCTGAGAACAACTACACTGTCCCATTTCCTACCCCATATTTCAGGACCAGCCCTACCTGGCCTGTACTGTGTCAAAATGGAGACAGGAGACTTTGTGGCCTCTGGTCTCTCTTCAACCAGCTCTGACAGGGTCTAAGTAAGCTTGCTGAACTCTGAACATTAATCTCAGCTATAAAATGAGAATCACAAGAGGCAGTTCCCGGAGCCATCCTGAGGACTAAATGGAGTCCTACTATCTAGAATTAGCGTGGAACTTGGGAGCCCTAAGCTAATATTCCCCTACCTGCTCCTCTTTCCTCTACTCCACTCTGTGAACTTCTTTCTCACCGTACCAAGCTGTGGATGGCCAATCCAGCCTTACCAACACTCTGCCAGACACATGGGTAGCTTTTAGTTTTAAGATAATGTATCAGGTACTATAGGGAAATCTGAAGAGACAGTGGGCACTGAGAAATCTTATTTACAGATCTCAAGTAAGTGAGGGTTGTCTTGGTTTTCAGAACAAGTCTGGGTGGTTGTCTTGGTAAAGTCGACTCACCAGGGGGCTTCAAAGGAGTCTTACATAAACAGACAGTGCCTGTGTGTCTCAGCATCTGTTTCGATCTGCTGCTGGGTAGGTCTCTCAGAGGACAGTTATGCTAGGTTACTGTCTTCTTTCTGTCTGTGGGTTGTAAGATGGTTATCCTGAACTATATGGCTAGTATCCACTTATAAGTGAGTACATAACATGTATCTTTCTGGGTCTGGGTTACCTCACTCAGGATGAGCTTTTCTAGTTCCATCCATTTGCTTGCAAATTGCATGATTTCCTTGTTTCTAACAACTGATTAGTATTCCATTGTGTAAATGTGCCACAGTTTCTTTACCCATTCTTCAGTTGAAGGGCATTTGGATTGTTTCCAGTTTCTGGCTATTACGAATAAAGCTGTAGAAGAGAGGGAGGAAGAAAGGAGGGATCCAGAGGGGACAAGAACTCCACATGAAGACCAACAGAATCAATCAAACTAGGCCCCTGGAGGTTTACAGAGTCTGAAGCATCAACCAAAAAGCATATATAGACTGGTCCTAGGCCCCTACACATATGTAACTGACAGGCAGCTTGGTCTTCATTCAGTCCCTTAGCAGGTGAACTGGGGAGGCTGCCTCTGACATGGACCCTGTTGCCTGTTCATGGGACACTTTACTCTAGCTGGGGTACCTTGTCTGGCCTCAGTGGTAGAGGGTGATCTTAGCTCTGATTCGGTTTCATGAACTGGGATGATGGGGTAAGGGCTCCCCTCAGGAGAGGAGGAAGAGGGTGGGAGGACAGGACTGGGTGGGAGGAGGGAGGGGGCTGTGATAAGGATGTAACTTTTACAAATAAATTAATTAATAAAAAAATAAAATAAATCATAGTGCCAGCAGAGGAAGGAAGTGCCTTGCTTTTAGTTGAAGTAGAGAGCCCTGAGTGCCATGATAAGGCCCCAGGCCACTGTGCTAACACCTGAAAACCTCAGTCCCCTCATCAGTCCTCCTCAGTACCTACCTCACAGGACCTCATAGTGTGGCTAAGTTCTGTGAGACCGTATGTGGCACTGAGGCTGGATAAATGCTATCTATTCTTATTAGCAGGATAAAACCAGAGTCCAGTGTGGCCAGCAGCCACGGCATCCAGAATCCAAAGGCCTGTCTGTACATATCCCCTCAGTGCTGCCAGCCTCACTGAGGCTGGATAAATGCTATCTATTCTTATTAGCAGGATAAAACCGGAGTCCAGTGTGGCCAGCAGCCACGGTATCCAGAATCCAAAGGCCTGTCTGTACATATCCCCTCAGTGCTGCCAGCCTCTGGACCTCTACTGAGGCCTGAAGCAACAGGTCCTGACGCCTCCTCAGAGCCCCTGCCATCCCCCCCCCCCCAGTCTAGGCAAGATGCCCAATTCTCAGATACTCAGGAGGAGACATCGGGTGTCCCCTAAAGCCAGATGAGGTAACCTTTCTGGAGAGGCACCTTGCTGCCCTGGGACTTCCCTTCTTTTCTGATATCTCATCCTCCCTCCCACTTTGTTTTCTAAGATTCTGCTCTAGTTTTGGAAAAAGAAAGTTGTTGATCATAGTCATGATTGCAGGAGAGGTGCTGCTGACTGGCAGTTTACTCTGAATTGAAACATTCCCTCCAGGAGGGAGGGAGGGCTGGGGTGCCCACGACACTCAGGGACGCGTGTCTGGGAAAGTTGAAACTTGCAAGGTTTAGCAGGACACCTCCCCAGGGTTATAGACGCAGAAAACTGGCCAGGGCAGGAGACTAATCATCCTCTGTGGCAGAGAGGAGATTCCCAGACCAGCTGGCTGCCTGTGAGCTAAGCATAGAGCTTAAGGACTCAGTTTTTGTAACTTGTCACCTGTGTCAGGTAGCAGCTGCCTTTGCGTCATTCCTGCCCTGTTAAAGTAACCCCTCACCCATATTCTCACGAGTGACTCCAATAAAAACTCAGTGTTTCGCCACGCTTGTCTTTGGTGATGTTGTCACTGTCCTGGGCTCCCTTTCCTGGGTGAGCACACTGTCGCATTTCCCCAGGAAAAGTCTGTCACAAAACAGGTGTGGGAATAGGAGGAAGCATCCTATTGGAATGTGAGGTACCAACTCCTGCAGAGACATCTCCAAAGGGTGTGTCTACTACCTAAAGAGATCTCACTCAGATATCCTTCCCTCGGCTCTTTATCACCACACATTGTCACAAGCCCATCTTCAGCTGACCCACTGCCGTCAGCACTACCGTCACGGCCTATTTCTCCACGGACTGGGACGCGGCTGTCATACGTGATGCAGCTCAACACTGGTCAACACGAAAGAGAAAAAGGCTGTGTTTCATGACTCCAATCACATAAAAATACATGCATACTTCTATCTACGCCATCTGCAGAGATGTGTCTGCAAGGAACGCCTAAGGGATGGGATTTCAGGTGTTTAGCCTCTCTTTACAGCATCTAAGTTGTTTGTGTTTTTGTGGTGGATATATAATTTTAACTAATGGAAAATATACCATATGTGCTGGCTTAGTTTTATGTCATCTAAGGTCATCAAAGAGGGGGGAGCCTCAACTGAGAAAATGCCTCCATTAAGACTGGACTGTAAGCCGGGCGGTGGTGGCGCACGCCTTTAATCCCAGCACTTGGGAGGCAGAGGCAGGTGGATCTTTGTGAGTTCGAGGCCAGCCTGGTCTACAAAAGTGAGTCCAGGACAGCCAGGGCTACACAGAGAAACCCTGTCTCGAAAAAACCAAAAAAAAAAAAAAAAAAAAAGACTGGACTGTAGGCAAGCCTGTAGGGCATTTTTCTCAATTAGTGGTTGATGGGGGGGGGCCCAGCTCATTGTGGGTGGTGCGATCCATGGGTTGGTGGTCCTGGGTTCTGTAAGAAATCAGCTGAGCAAGCCAGTAAGCAGCACCCCTCCATGGCCTCTGCATCAGCTCCTGCCTCCAGGTCCCTACTCAATTTGAATTCCTGCCCTAACTTCCTTCAATGATGGACTACAATGTGGAAACTGAAGCCAAATAAAGCCTTTCCTCTCCAACTTGCTTTTGGTCATGGTGTTTTATAATGGCAATAGTTGTCGGAACCACAAAGGTCCTTGCGCCTAGAGACAGCACTTGGGAAACAGGGATATTAAACACAGAGGTTGTCTTTTTTGTTTGTTTGATTTCTCGAGACGGGGTTTCTCTGTGTATCCCTGGCTGTCCTGGACTCACTCTGTAGACCAGGCTGGCCTCGAACTCACAGAGATCTGCCTGCCTCTGCTTCCTGAGTGCTGGGATTAAAGGTGTGTGCCACCACGCCCGGTTTACAGGTTGTCTTTTTAAGGGGAAAGATGTATTAACTGTTTTTCCACCCAGAAGGTTGGAAATGGAGATAGCTAATAATAGCCTGGGGATTTGTGATCTGTAGGGCCAGGTCCTACTGAGCTCCCACAACCAGGACCGGAATGAGTCCTCCATGCCATCTGTATGACCAAGATCTTCCCCTAGTCCCTACGATAACACATGAAGCCTTTCTTATAGCCCATGTTCATGGAAGAAGTAACATGTATTTTGAGAAGAGTTTTAATGCAATTATGACTCTGTGTGCACATAAGATTATATTTTTTTTTCAAATTGTGCTGTACCTAAAATAAACTGCCCAGTGTCAGACTCCAGAGGTTTGAACCAACACCAGCTACTAAGTCATGTTGAACCTGATTCCTACTTGCTTCATGCAGATTGTTACTCTGCTGGCTGTGGCGTTTGCAGACACCCACACAAAAAGTGACCCTAACTAGGACATCACGAAGAGGTAAAAACTTTGTGATGATGGCTGGTGTCACTATTCACTGCCAGACAGAACTTCTACACAACTCTACATGGTCCATACTGTGCCTGCACAATTTACCCTTCTACTCCTTATTTTTTTTTAAGATTTATTTATTTATTATGAATACAGTATTCTGTCTGCATGTATGCCTGCGGGCCAGAAAAGGGCACCAGATCTCATCGGAGATGGTTATAAGCCACCATGTGGTTGCTGGGAATTTAACTCAGGACCTCTGGAAGAGCAGCCAGTGCTCTTAACCCCTGAGCCATCTCTCCAGCCCCTCTCCTCCTTATTTCTAAAAGTAAGGAATCTTGGAGCAGTTGGAGGTTTGTGGCAAAATCAAATGGGAAGTACAGTTTCTTTATAAATCCCCCCCTGAGCATGCATGGCCTCCCTATTATGGACTCTCCCACCACAGGGTGCATTTGTTACAGCTGATGAACCTATACTCATACTTCTCACCACCCAGAGGCCGCAGTTTACGTTGGATTCACTCAGTGCTGTACATTCTGTGGCTCTGGACATGTTCTCATGGTTATGGCAAAGTAGTTTTCCTGCCTTAAAATTCTATGCTCTGACTGTTCACCCAGCTCCTAATTTTAACAGTCTTGTCTTTTTCAGACTATCACAAAATTGGCATAGTACAATATGTAACCCTATCGGATTGGCTTTTTCACCAAGCGAGATGTTTAACTGTCCGATAATGCCCCATGGTCTGGGTGTACCACGCTTATTTTTCGCCTGCGTGGAGAACGTCTTGTTTGCTTCCAAGTTTTAAAAATTCTAACTAAAGCAACTAGAAGCATCCATGTGCAGGCTGTGTATTGTACAGACATGGGTTTTCAGCTCCTTTGGTCAACCTCTACTCTAGAGTTACAGCCAGTGTGAATCCAAGAGGCAAGGTTACTAGTCGGCAGCCTCACCGCCAGCAGACAACGGCTGGGCTGTGGAGAGCCATCATGCGTGGCTGCCCCACGGCAGTCCTCTGTGGTCATGCAGTAGCATACTCCTCAGGGTGGCATTTCCACTTCATCCTGATTCCCCTCCTCCTAGAGGCCAGGGGTAGGATCCAGCCCGAATGGGGTTGTGGGCGAGGAGTGTATGAGTTAAAGGGCTGGACTTAGTGCTTTTCCTTCTACTCTAGCCGGAAGTAGCCCTCTGCACCCTGCTCCTGGTGGCACCGGGATGGACAGGGGGCTCTCAGCACCAGCTGCTTTGCAGAATGGCACTAGTGCACCCACCCATCAGCTGTGGACCAGCTGCAGGCCCTTGGAACACTCAGCCTGGCGCTAGTGGATAGATAGATATAACTGGAGTCGCCCTTGCAGTCACATGGGTCAGAGTTTGAACTTGAAGCCTGCCTCTACCTGGGTGTGAGATGTCTGAACAGTTCCTCTCCGTTACACTTAGAACTCACTTAGCCTCAATTTCCTTGTCTGAAAAATATCGGAACCATAGCTTTCTTGTTGGGAAATTTTCTGAACAATGAGAGGAAGTTCAGATAAAGCATCCAATAGTACCTGGCACTTAATAGGTACTCAATAAACAAGCAGCAGGTGTTTTCAGCCCCGTGGGAAGCTGGGAACCCAGATTTTTGTTGATTCAGCATGTAATTAACACTAGTCAAGAGTTTTATACATCTCAGTCCATGCTGGGCCCGAACTCACACACACAATCCTCCTGCTTCAGCCTCCTCGGTGCTGAGATTACAGGCTTGTGTCATTATGCCCAGCTCCAGCCAAGGTTTTCTTGATTTTCAGGTCCTCTTCTGCTGAAGTAATATGTTCAGAACAGTTCAATAACTCTCCCAATCATCAGAGGTACACTATTACTTCTGCTGGTGGCTGGTCCAATGGAGCGAGGCAGGTGAATGGAGGAATAGGTCTTTCGGGCAAGTAGGAAGGTAGGCACGCTGCAGCCGCCAGGCCTGGGGGTCTGCAACCCCAGTCAAAACCAACACAACCTATACATTGTTCACACTGCCGGTTAAACTCCTAATGAGGTCAGCAATGAGAGTATGGAATCGTCCTACCCCAGGGTCAGGCAGCCAGTTTGGGAGACCTACATCTCAGCCTTTCCAGGAGGAGCCTGAGGCCTCAGCCTTCCATGTATTGCACGTCCTTGTCTCAAAAGGCAGACCACCCTTAACAAACCACTACATACCCCAAACGTGGGAGAGAAAGAGACACAGACAGACAGATATACACATGCACACGTGCACACACAAATACACATACACACACATACATGTGCACCCACAGGACCACACGATGGGGATGCAGGGTGGTGTTGGGGAGCCTGTGAGAACCCAGGCACAAAGAAGTGATTCAAGGCCTACTCCGAGACCACGGTCCCTATAAACACTCCCAATGGCCCCATTTTGCTAGGGCAGGACTGGGTGAAGTTGACATGTATACTCTTTCTTAAGGAATCTTTTTGCATAAAAAACAAAGGTAAAAGATCTGGATTGTTGCTTGGCAGATATTGAAACAGATAGCTGGGCCTGCTGTGGTGGTGTAAGCCTGTGATTCCAACACTTGGCAGGAGGACAATGAGTGGAGGCCGGCCCTGAACTACGTGATAAATCAGACAGCTCTGGCTATGTAATAAGACTTGCCTCAAACACCAGCTATCAATATTCTCCAGGTACACTGGCCTCCACATTTGACATCTCAGTTAATAACTCCTCATGGCGGGGCCTCTTGCCACACTGCCAGGCATGCTGGATGTGTCTCCTGTATCTTTGTCCCAGATACACACAATTGGCCTGGCAGAAGCTGGCTTCCCAGGCAGACCTGCAGAAGCACAGTCTTGCCCCATGCAGGTGGGTGTGGGTGAATGGGTGTGGGTGGTGTGGATGAATGGGTGTGGGTAGGTGTGGGTGAGTGGGTGTGGGTGGGTGTGTCTCTCAGTCTGCACATTCATCATCTATGGCCAACGCATGTCCTCAGACTGACACCTCCAACAGAGGGCAGCCTCAGCACCAAGTCAGGCTGGAGATGGGGGTTGTTGCTGAATGGGTTAAAAAGGAGGAGAGAGCTCAGCCCACAATAAGTTCAGACAGGAGATGCAAAAAACAGGAAGGACAGTAGCCTGTGTCAGTGACTCAGGGGCAGAGGGACCACATTCCAGCTCTAAGCTCCTTTGCTATCTGACAGTATTCTACCCTGAAGCATGCCCCTGTCGTGTGTGTGTGTGTGTGTGTGTGTGTGTGTGTGTGTGCACGATTATAAACAAATTTAGTAGAGTAGATTAATTTTCAGTAACTTGGGCTTCTACTGCGGATAGCACTAACTACTAGGAGAATGCTAGGACTCTCTTTCTCAACCACTAATTTTTTCTGTTTGTTTTTTTTTTATGTTTCCAACATTCATAACATTGACACAGATTTAACTATAATGCTCACAAGTTGTCTGAAATTAGCTCCAGCTTCAGCTCAGTGGTAGAGTGCCTGAGCTCAGTCCACAAACTAAAAGTAAAGCAGATAAAACAATTCATACTGGAGTCGGTCCCCTTAGAATTGCTAAAAAATTTTCAATTTTACTTACTCTTAATGGCTGTATGTGGGGAGCGTATTTATATTTTTCACATGCAATGTTTCCTAATGGTACAGTGTGTACCTTAAAGGCACATGCCTCTATTTGCTGGCTCCTTTATTCCGTGGTGCTGTGGCCTCATGAAGCACCCTGTTGCTGACCATGGTGATTAGACGTGGCAATGGAGTGTAGACAGGTTAGGGAGTTTGCAGGCCTTGGTGTATAGCAAGAAGCAATGGATTCTGGGAGGAAAGAGTCTACGTTCATTCATGGAGGGGGTGTCATGGTGAGGAAGACAAATGGATCTTACTTATCAAGAGCTCATGAAGGTGGAGACTTGCCATCAGGACACCGCACCTGAAGGTCCAAATTGTGTTGATAGTGTGGTCATGCGGAGAAAACTGCAATGATACAACTTTTTTAATGAGGCAGCGCCAGTATGCACCCATCAGGACGCACGCACTCAGAAAGAATATTGAATCTTTTTATGCAGTTCTGTCCCCTGTGTTTCCAATCTGGCTAGTTCCTAACCTAGTTTCCATTTGCGTATTATGCAAGTATTTACTGACAGCCTGCCACCGATCAAGACTGTTATAGAAAGCAGCCTGTGACATCCAAAGATTCCATGTAACAGGAAGAAGTGTATGAAAAGGTTTCATAGAGAGAGAACAAAAGATAGAGTTCAATACGGACACATCCTGCTTGGATTGTCACACAAGAAGGAGAGATCCAGTTACCAGAGCACCTTGAAAAGAAAATATTTTGGAACTACAGTAGACAAGCTTGAAGAACTGAGCAAAAAGCGACGAGGGCATGGCCTCCAAAGCCAATGTGGTACCCGTTCTCAATCTGTTGGTCACAACCCCTTTGGAGGTCAAATGAGCTTTTCACAGGGGTCAGATAACAGATATCCTACATGTCAAATATTTACATTACAATTCAAAACAGTAGCAAAATTACAGTTATGAAGTAGCATCAAAATAATTTTAAGGTGGGGGGGTCACAGTAACATGAGGAACTGTACTAAAGGGTCACAGCATTAGGAAGGTTGAGAACCACCATGCTAGACGCTCTCTCAGCCCCGGCCCCTCCCAGGGCCTCTTGCTCTAGCCATATGTCACTCTTCCCCAGGTGTAAGTGAGACAAACCAGCAGAGGTCCCACTCTAGCTCTAGCTCCTCACCACCATCCCAGGGGGCCCCCAAGAAGACAGAGGGATTGCCTGGGGAGCTGACAGAGAAGGACATGGGCTCAGGAATGAGGGGTTTGAATGGAAAGAGGAAAGCAAGGGTCATTTTGTTCTGCTTTGTCTTTTTCTCTAAAGCAGACAGCATTTCTGAGAGGGAGCAGAGGGTAGACTAGCCCCCTGGTAACCTGGAGTAGACTCTTTGTAGCGACCCACCGACCTCAGTCAAGCAGGTTTGATTTGAAGGGGTCTCGTCTGGTACGTGCAGACTGTAGGACACAAAAAGAAACAGGACAAGTGTGCAGGTATGAGTGTACATAGAGCCACATATGCACTGGCATACATGGCCCGAGAGCCAAAGGGTTACTTGTAGCCAGGAGCAGACAGGTTCGGTCCTTTATAGGAAAACCAAGCTACCATATCCAACTGATTTTCCACGCCTGTTTTTTTTTTTTTTTTTTTTTTTTTTTGGTCATTTACAGACACCTAAGTGCAGATTGCCAGAGGGTGCAGCATACTTCTGCACTGAACAGAAAAGTAAACAGATGATGACATCTATGGCTGGGCTCTCTGCTGGAGACAAAAGCTCCCTTGCAGTTAGTTACATGTCCCCATGGCCGGGACCACAGAGGCTTCTGTAGAGACCAGCCCTGCCCCTCTCTCAGCCCTGCCCTGGCCCCAACATTCCATTCAAACGATAGATTTGTTGCATGCTGTCGCACTTGCTTAGCTCTGATGTTATGCCATGGGCCTGTCTCGCTCTGCCTGCTGTTTCTCTGGTGTGGTTAACTGACAGGAATTTTTCTAGAAAAGACGCTTTAAGAGTTTTGTGTCCCTCTTCCAATTCTTCCCCGGGCAACCTTCAAATGCTACGCCTTCCCCTGAGATGCAGACACTCTGGCCTGTGTGCAGAGGAAGAGCAGACAGCCATGTTGGAGGCTTGTCTGGAGTGTCTGAGAGCCCTAATGACAGAAGTGGGCAAGAAGAGGCCTCACTTGGAAAAACCCAAGCTCAGGGAAGTCACTTCGCTCAAGAAAGGCCTGACAGCCAGGAAGTGGCTTTGGCAACCATGTGCGAGTCCACCTGAGTCTGTACCTGTTTTTTTAGTGCCCCAGCCCAGCTGCTCATGAAGTCCCTCAAAGAAGGAGGAGACAGGAGTCCATGGTTCCCACATCTCTAAGCATTCTTCCTTCTCCCTTCCTCTGGCAACAGTCAAACTGAAATGCTGACAAAGGGCTGGAGAGGTGGCTCAGAGGTTAAGAGCACTGGCTGTTCTTCCCAAGGTCCTGAGTTCAATTCCCAGCAACCACATGGTGGCTCACAGCCATCTACATTGAGATCTGCCCGGGCATATATGTAGAGCAAATACTGTATACATAATAAATAAATAAAAACGTTTTTTTTAAAAAAAAAAAGAAATGCTGACAAAATGAAGCCGGAGCGCTGTGGGTGAGGACTAGCACTGGCCTTGGACTTCATGGCTGCCATAATAGGGCTGAATGATTTTTATTCAGTCGATAATTCACAGGGCTGAATAGCAAAGAAACAAGGAAATGTGTGTGTGTGTGTGTGTGTGTGTGTGTGTGTGTGTGTGTGTGTTTGCGCACGTGCGTGTAAGAAAAGAGAAGGGGTTAAAAGAAAGAGGGCTCATTGAAATCAAGAAACCCAGTAGCCATTTTTCTTCTCTTCTTTTTGAGACGGGGTTTCTCTGTGTATTCCTGGCTATCCTGGAACTCACTCTGTAGACCAGACACACTGGGAAACTACAGACAGCTGTGAACTGCCATGTGGGTGCTGGGATTTGAACCCAGGTTCTTTGGAAGAGCAGCCAATACTCTTAACCACTGAGCCATCTCTCCAGCCCACAATTTTTCTTCTTAGCACAGCATATGTATTTGGTTGTTGATGAGGATAAATTTCCCATTTCTCAAAAGGTAAAGCCTTAACCAGAAAAATTATTTGTCATGGTCAAGACCATTTTGCTTTAAAATTTTTGATTCCAAAATTTTGGTCCAAATGTGGCATTTAATTTTAGTTCCACCTTTAAGATTTATAGTGACTACCTGGAATCTCCACTTATCTCTGAACATATTGAGAATTATAGAGAAATGTGGCAGGGTGCTCTGAGGAAAGGCAACACACTCCAAAGACTTCCAGTCACCAAAAGGAAATAGTTATAAGTCAGAATCCAGAGGCAAAGGGTTCCAGCCATAGCTACCAGGCAATGGCCTTTGACAAGGGCCTTACTTCCTTGTACTGCATCACTGGGAAAGACTAATTCCTCTGCCATTACCTCCAAAGAGGGATTTGGAATAAGTGAAACATACTAAAAATAGGGATGTTTCTGCTTTTCTGCAGATAGTACCACAACAGTGTAGTATGTTGGAGAAAACACGACCTAGCAGAAAGAGCCTTGGCTCAAAGGCAGAGCCTCAGATCCATCCCTGGTCCTGATGCTGCTACTAACAGAGCCTTTGTTGGACCCAGGAAATAGTGGAGGATGAATGAAGAAACAGTAATTGCTATTGTCTGTCCCACTCATCTTTCATTCACTCCTTCTGTACCCCTCTATCCCAGCTAAAGACTATTCTCATCCTAATTAGTGCTCAGGAAAGGAAAGTAATGCCAGGTACTGCCTGTGGTTAGGTTTCTTCCAGGTCACTCCACCCAGCAGCTCCCAGCCCTGCACCCCAATCGCACTTTCACTAGCCGTGCAGGTGGGCAAGCTCTGCCCGGAAACCCTTGCTACTCCTAGATCCTTACTCTGCTTCACAAAGTTTACCCTACCAACTACAAGCCAGGCAGAGTGGAAGACAGCAGCGCTCCAAGGCACCAGGTTCTACTGGACCAGGAAGCCTGATCCCAATGGCTACTGGGTCCTAATTCACAGCCCTACTAAAACCCCACACACAGCTTCTGAACCGGGGCAACTGTGCCCATCCAGCATGCCTGCTCAGCTTCAATCAAGCAGCCATGCCTTGCTCTCTGCAGACTTAGGGGGGACCAAGAAATGGTGCTGAGCTCAGTATTAAGGACCAGGCTGTCTGCAGGATCCCACATTCCTTTTCCATGAGAGAAGCCACTAAACAGAGGCCTGGAAACCCAAATATCCATTCCCCTCTGGTCTGGAACATCTCCAGACAGAGGGGCAGGGACCTACCATGAGCCAGGGCCTTACTGTAGAGATGCTGTGGGGTCTGGAGCTTTTCTGTCAGCTCATGGCTCCTTGGAAGTCTTTGGAAAAGCCGCTGGAGACACACGGTGATTGTGCTGAAGCAGGCGGCCACTACCTCCTCATCTGGGCCCTCCCTCATTCTAAGATGTCTGCAGATCAATAGCTCTTTTCTAGGTCTGGCGCCAATGGAGGGTGCCAAGAGAGGGAGTCACTGGCCCAGTGGAGGGCTCTAGGGTTCCTGTGACCAGAATAGGCACCTGAGACCTCATGGATGTCGCCTCCTTCTCAGCTGAGATTCTGTCCCTGCCGCCTCCTCCAATGGAAAACTTTCTATTTCTGGGCTTTTAGCTTGATAAGATAAAAGCGCCCCCACCAAACAGGCTGCAGGAGAGCCTGCCCAAGGCTCACTCCTCACTCATGCCCGTGTGTCTGAGAAATCAATGTCTTCAAAGTTCCAAAGGACAACCAAAGACATCCGTTACCTCATGCCACGTGCCCAGCCTCAGAGCTCATTAATGGATTGCTTTGGGGGTGGTGGGTTAACAGTACTCTACCAGCTGAATATCAGGCTCCTCCAGAGGGACAACCCAAAGCTAATTCATATCGCTCACCAGAGGGGGAGGGAGGCCATGAGAAGGCTGTGTAGCTTTGAGGAGGTCCGAGCATTTATTTTAGACCAGATACCTGGGAAGAGGGGAGATACAGGCAGAAAGATGTGGGCCTGTGGCTACAGGGGAATGTGGGGAGCAAAGGAGAAAATAATGGTCTCCCACTTAAGGATAGAAATGTCTCCTTGGCCTAAAATGGAGCTCACAGAATCCCTTGCTCTGGCCCAAAAGTAGCTGCCTGCACTCATGGGAGAGTTTCTGAAGGTCATGCTGCTCAGGCCAAGTCACAAGGTGGTACCAGGGTGCCAGCAGGCTTCTAAGAAGGCCACAATCAGGATGCCCAGAGATGAGGTATCCTTGGGCAAAGCCAGAAAATGACAGGGACGTGTCCTTTAGTCAGAGAATGTGAACTTCAGAAGCCTGGGCATGGGTGGAATTGCCCTGGTCATCTTGTGCTAGCCCAAGCAGCAGGCACTGGACTCCAGATGTCCTCTATGGGAGTCTCAAGCAGCTGACAAGCCCTGGCTCAACCTCTCTGTTCTCTCATCTCCTCCAAAGTCAAACAAAATGAATAGGCCAAAAAGGCCATATCCTCTGACTTACTTAAACAAGAAAGCCTTGGCTGTGAACCATAAAGAAGCTGCCCACCCCATACCTTCCTCACAGAAATCCAGCTAGGAGGTTCTGTCCAGTCCACATGCCCCATGGAGAGCCTCCGTACTCAGTACAGAATATCAGCACAGTGCCACACGCCTGCAATCCCAGACACTCAGGAGGCTAGGGCAGGAGGATCTAAGTTCAAGGCCAGCCAGGGCAATTAAGCAAGACCCTGTCTTCCTGGGGCCAGGAGTGGGGTTCAGTGGTAGCATCTTTGACTAACATTCAGGGGCTCTGAAATCAAGCTTTAATAACTCCAAGAATTTTTTTTCCACAGATTTGACTTTGTTTTATATCTCCTCATGTTTTTTTTTTTTTAATGCTCATTTTGCATTTTGACCTATTAAGCTCTGGGAGTCTGTGTTCTCCTGTTCTGAAGGCTCCCTCATTGTGTCTTGTCATTTTGTATGACTTGAGGAAGAATACATAAAATTCAACAATTTTATGTATTTTGAGGACAATATATTTTTTCTCCCTTCTAAAAAGAGAAGAACAACATGGAAAAACTGCACGTTCAATCAAGCTTCCTTAAATCTAGCACGTTCAGGGCTACAACTAGTGGGGAAGGGCTGCCCTGAGATACTAAGCAAGTGCTGTTGTGCATAGGTGTAGGTTTGTGCAAGGGGATAAATATATTTGTTAAGTTTGGGGAGAATTCATCCTATACAGCTGCAAAGAGAGGTGGCTCTTCCATGATATTTGGGAAATTGTGTTTTAAAGAACGATCTTGGAAATGACTAGTTTCACCAGTATCTGGATGCTGCGTGCTAAGACTTACTTTAATTTGACACTTCATCTTTGCATGGCCATCCTTCCTCAGGCCTGGACGATGACCCTTTTTCCCTCAGGAAGACTGGACTGTCTCTAGTGTGTTTTTCTGGCCTGGCAGCATGTCTAGTGGTCTCTGTACCAGAAGAAGTTGGTGAGTCCAGGTCTTGAGATTACACTTGGGATCATCGGGCAGGAGATGGTGTCAAGGCTCTCTGCAGCATTACCACTACTGCTCCTGGGACAGATGGGCACCCGAGGCCCCATGAGTTTTAATGTGCATAAAAGGAGTAAGTACCTCAAGTTTGACCCTAGGATGGCTTCACTTCTCTTTTCTCAGAACAAAGTTTTGTATCATCTGGGGATTTTCTTTTGTTGTTTTCAGTGTTTAGGATGAAATCCAGGGCCCACATAACTGTTCCAAAATCTTCATGCCTGATCCTTTGGAAATGAGACAGGTGTTCTACAGCTGGTCTGGAAGGTCTACCACCTGAAGCAGGGGAGTGTCTATGATGCCCTCTTGCTGCCCTTAATGTCCAAGCTTGGGCTGAAGATCTCTCTCCATGATGAAAGGACAGTCCAGCCATGGGTCAAGAGAACAGGAAACAACAGCCTTCACCATCTTACAGGTTTGGGGTAGGATATAGCCTCCCCTGAAACACCTACTCATATAAAAACGATTGTTCTCAAAACACTCATCACCAGAGTAGGCAGACATTTCAGGAGAGCGCTCTGACTTCTCGGGTTACAGCAGGAATCTGGCTAAACAGGGCAGCACAGAGGCTCTCTGGGTTTTTAATACTTTCCACTGTTGAAGAAAGGACATGATTATTACAACAGAAACCACCAAACTTCTGGCCTCTACTGAGCTTGGATGGAAAACACATCCAAGTGAATGAGGAAAGTAGGCGGCAGACCCGCTGTCTGGGGTTCAAGCCAGAGGTCTCCATAGCAGCTCTGGTTAACTTTCCATTGCTTGCCCAGCCCTTCTCTGCCTCGGGTGTCTCCCCCAGGATTAAGTTTGCTTAATTCCACTTTGGTTATTGGCTGGTCTGTGTCATGAACTCTGTCAGCTACAATACATGAGAGATGTGCCTGCGTGTCCAACCGCCCCCCATGCACATGCCCATGTGTGTCCACACCCACCCCATATATATGCCCATGTGTGTCTACACCCACCCCATGCACAATATGTGTGATAGCACCACACGTGTGCTGGGAGTAGAAGAACACTAGTTTCTTCTACTCTAGGATTTCAAGATCTCATGATTTGCACATGATAAAGACAAATTTAGAAACTAAATGGGAAGACAGGCTATGTACAGCCAACTCTCAACTACTCAGGCACCGATGGAAATTGTAGTTTGCACATGGTTCATTCACCTTTTTTTTAAAAAAAGAATCCCCTATAGCTATTACTAGTAATGGTGTTTTGGACATTTCAATATTCACTGACAGAGAGACATGAATAAGAAAACTTAATAAACTGTGTAGCCAATGATGGTAGTTCAGAAGGCAAAATACTGTGTTAGATTCTGGGTCAGCCTATCGAAACAACCCAGGCTGAACATGACAGAGCTTCAGACACAGCCAGGTGCGATTCCAGTTCTTTCTGTTCCTAGGCTTCTTGGCTGTTCTCAGAGAGTTGAGTGTCTATTTCCATGTTCACAGGTTCACTGAGCAACCTGTACACAGTTCAGCAAATCCAGTGATGACACTTTCCCAGGGCCAGTTCTCATCAGACGACCCCGAGAGGTCCTAAGCTTTCCAGTTCCTTCCCAGGACTCTTGGCTTCCAGGCATGCATAGCAGTCCTGTTGTTGCAGTGGCGACAATCCATCTAATTCAAGGCCGTGTGCATGTTAGGGAAGCGGTCTACCCCATCTCTTCAAAAGTTATCTTTAAAAAACTACCCCTAACACTTCTCTACATTTAAACTTGTCTTTTATGAACCTGTTTCATCAAAGTCCATGTAAGATCAGTTTTCATTTCCTTTCTCCATGTGTGTGTTTGTGTGTGTACATATACATGTGTGTCCGTGTTTCTGTGTATCCAAGCACATGTGCATGAGCATACAGAGCAAAGAACCACCTTGGGTATCATTCCTTGGGAACTATCCGCTTTGTTTTTTGAGACAGGGTCTCATATTGGGACCCAGGATTCACCCATTAGGTTCTGCTGGCTGGCCAGCATCTCCAGGAATGTGCCTGTCTCTGTCCCCACAGTGCTGGGATTACAGATGTGTGTGTCGCCTTGGGGCTGGAGAGATGGTTCAGTGGTAGAGCACTTCCTACTCTTCCAGAGGTCCTGAGTTCAATTCCTACCACCCACATGGTGGCTCACAACCATCAGTAATGAGATCTGATTCTTCTGCTGTAAATGAAGGCAGAGCACTTATATACATAAAATACATACATAAATAAATCTTTGAAAAAAAAACAAAACTAAATGTGTGCCTCCATGCCCAGCTTTCCCTATGGATTCTAGAGATCACACTGCAATGACCATGCTTGCAGACCAAGTACTTTACATGCTGAACTATCTCTCTAGCTTCAAGCTTTTATTTTACTCTAGTCAAAAGCCACTAAAGACCTGGAAATGTGTCTATTCAAGAAACAAGGAGTTGGGGGTGGCAGAAGGTGGCACAGCGGTCATCCACCAAAGAGTAAACATGACCTAGCCTCTTGTGGTCACAGGTGAGTATCATACTTAGCCACCACCCCACCTGTCCAGTGACACACGGAAACCAACAGCCTAAATATTGAACACCACCTCCTGACAAGCCCTCTGTGCAATGCCACCTTGTGCTTTTCCTCCTGATGTCCTCAACTGCAGTCAAGGCAGTGAATACAGGTAGGAACACTTTGAAGAAAACACGTGACAAAATTCTATCAGTCACCCAGCCCCTCCGTCATAAACCATCATTCTACACCGAGAATGTGCCATGGTTCCAAGAGGCACCTCATTGCATTTCCTTCTTCCCCAACTAAAGTGCAGAAAGACACGACTTCAGATTTCCCAGTGGATGTGTCTCATGAACTTCCTCTACTCCAGGAACCACAAGCAGGCTAGAACAGGCCCAGCACAGCCATGTTGGCCACTTCTGCCAAGAACACACCGTGGAGAGGTCTTGAGGTCCACCAGGGCTCTGCCCATGTCTCCTCAGCATGGTGTTTGTGTGTGCTTCAGGGAAGACCTACATGTTACTGGCATGGGTCTGAGATAAGGCACCCTTGACCTTGGGGCAAGGCACACATGACTTTTATTCCAATGAACCAGAGCCCAGGGAAAGTAGCCTGTGCCGAGCTGACATCATCTCCTTAGCCTCCTCCTATTCTCCCTGAAGTCCCAAGTCTGGCTCCGCTCCCTTCACAACCATGAGCCCTTAGAACACGGTGGGGGGAGGGGAAGGGGGAGAAGCGTGCCAGAATGCTTGGAAAAAAACCCCAATATGACTAAATACAAAGCCATCTCCCGAGTCAGGGCTGGCCTCTGCAGAGTCAGCTGCTGCCTGCCAGCACTTCCTGACCCACCAGGGGAGAGCTGGAGCAGACTCACACAGGAAGGCTGGGTGGCTCCAGACAGCAGAGACTAAGAGAAAGACCATGCATCTGGGAGGGCCAATGCAGCAGTACAGACCAGGATCTGTCAACTGGGAAGAGGCACCTGGCACTGACTAAAGCCAGGACCAGGAACAGAAGAGCCAGGGCCGGGGTGTTTACATGCCTTGCACATCCACAACTACTCACCCTCCAAAGAACCTTGCCATCTCTGGAATGCGAACAGGAAGGGCTTGAGATGTTTACAGGCCCATCACCAGTCTTAATAATACCCCAGGCAGGGCAAGAGCTAGCTAGCTGCAAGCAGCCACCCTCTATGGGAAACTGAGGGCTGAGTATGGAGAGCCAGCGAGATCCCTGGGGGGAAATGGGGAGGACACATACTCTACCTTACCATGTCTTGTGGCTCCCTGTGACAGAGGTACTGGGTACTGCTCTCAAAGTGGGGAGACATGTTGAGGGCCTGAAATGCCCTCCAAGCCTTGCAGGCCTCTCAGAATTAGCTCTGCCTGAGAGGTTCCTGCTAGCAGGCTGGCCAAGAATGCCCCGGGCAGGTGAGTACTTGGCAGGGACATCCCACATTCCAGCCTCATGAGGCTATTTTGAGGATGAGTGTGGCAGCAAGCATGGAAATGAGTTTCTTCAGAGCAGAGGCATCGCTGGCACGTGAAATGTCCTGTGTACATTCTCAGACCTCGGTCTTCCCAGCCCAAGCCTGACCAGCACGCTCCCCAGAATGGGATTCACTCTGCCAACCAGGCAGGATCCTCCTGGCTGGCTGAGGCTGTTTTCCTTGTCACTCTGGGGCGTACCTGCCAAGCTTGGCACTGGCTGGTTCAAGAGTGAGCTTTGAGAAAGGGAGCGGTCCCAGCCCCAGACCTCATCAATCCCCTGCCATCTAATAACCCACAGCTTCGGCAGATGAACACACACATTCATTACCAAGTCTAATTAGGCTGTAGACAAGTGGCACTAATCATTTTTGACTATACCTGGAATTCAAACCCCCGTACTCCATAATCATAGAATTTCATCCTCTGATGAATGGGGGTTGGAATTGGCCCACATTTGATGACTTCACTTTCCTCTTTTGAGGAAATAGGAAGGGGAGAATGGAAAACTAGGGGGTGCCCACTGGAAGAGTCATAGTACCAACATTGCTCTTTCCCTGTGTGTGTTTTTTTTTTTTTTTTTGGTTTTTCGAGACAGGGTTTCTCTGTATAACAGCCCTGGCTGTCCTGGACTCGCTTTGTAGACCAGGCTGGCCTCGAACTCACAGAGATCCGCCTGCCTCTGCCTCCCAAGTGCTGGGATTAAAGGCGTGCGCCACCACCGCCCGGCCCTTTCCCTGTCTTTTAACACACACTCCAAAAACGCCTTTCCTAAGAAGACTTAATTAGAGCCAGGAGGGGAGAGAACCGGGTGTTTCCTTGTCATCTTTAACAACAAAACATCAATTTTAGTGTCTAATTTTCCCGGCTTCCCAAACAAAATATGGGTCTAAACTAAGGAAAACACAAACTACTTACCCCAGCACTGCTTGAGTGCCCTGGGCAAACAGCTCCCAACTGCCCAGAGTAAACACGGAACCATCTGCACAGCAAAGGGCCAAGATGCTTTCTATGCATACCTTTGTGTTCCACAGTAGGGTGGGGACAGGGCGGGGTGGGTGTGGGGGTGGCAAAGTCAGGGTCCCAGTGGTCTCGCAAAGAACCCCTAATAGAACCGGTGAGCTGCCACTCGAGTGGCTCCAGTTCCACAGAGGATCTAGTTAAACCCAGCCAGCCATTAATACAACAACAGGGGTTGGAGGAGTCAGGCAAGCAACTCTGAGACCCCGGCAGGCAGCTCTCACGCAGAAAAGTCACGAAGCCCCTGCCTAGGAATTTGGCACCCAGTACTCAGTTCTCACACTGAATCCAAAGTTTATCCCGGAGCAGGAGGTTAGGGGACTGAGTCCCAGGGAGGGCCCCCTCTTCAAACCTATCATTCCAATCACTTTATACTCACGGCTCTGAATAACTGCCCCTTCAGAGGGATTCTTTCCTGGGGTTAACCTAGGGCACCCATGTATCAACAGCCTCCAACAGACACCTGAAGTCTGTCTCTTCCCTGCCTGAGAATTACACTTGGTTTCTCCAACTGCCAGGCCATTACCTGACCCAGGATGGTTCACACACCCACTCAAACGAGACAAATGGCTGGAGGCCATCTTTATGTGCCTTCTACACAAGAAAGGGCAAAGGCAGCTGGAGAAATTCCCAGGTTATTTGCTGCTGACTGTTCTCTCTGGGAATGTTGGAGTTAACGTCTCACCATTACCACCCCACCCAAAAAAACAAAGCAACGGGTTCTGCAAACTCTCACCTCTGTGGTTTTCCTCTGTGTGTATTTGCACCAAACCGAGTGGATTTCCTTCCCTATCTAACTAATTCGATTCTGTGTGTGCATGTGCTACACATGTGTTGTGGGTGTGTTTGGAAGCCAAAGGTCAACACAGAGTCTCTTCCCTGATTGCCCACCATTTTATTTTTGAGACAGGGTCTCTCATTATTTATTCCTAGAGTTTATCAATATAGCTAGGCTGGCTGGCCAGTAAGGTGCCTAGCCAGTACTGGCTTACGGGTGAGCACCATAGGGTTAGGCTTTTCACATGCTGTGGATCTGAACTCACGTCCTTATACCTGCTCAACAAGCACTTTATCAACTGATCCATCTTGCAGCCCTCAGACTTAAACCTGAGAGTCACCGTTAGCTCTGAACTTCACAGGGTTAAACAGCGCTGCTGCAGACCTTGAATGGGGCTAATGAGACAATTTTCTAAAACTTCCCTCATTGAAAGCTCATTTGCCAACCAGGGTCCCATCCAGCGTTAGCCCTCTGGACTGACATGCCATTCACAGCTCCACCACCCCTTTAAGTCTTAACAATGTAGACAACAATCTGTTTCCAACCACCACTTCCAGAAACCAGCATGGCGCTCTGCTGGTCGCAAGTACTACTCGGAAAGGGACCTCTAAGCCAGGCACAGAACCCACTGGATTGTGGGTTCCATCAGGGCTGACTTCCACCGGGGATGGTAGGCAGGGATGTCATTTCCAGAGGACACTTCGTACCCGAACTTCCAAGATGTACCCCCCTGTTCCCCCTTCAACTCCACAATCAAGTCAAGCTTGAAAATTGTACTCCATGCTTATGGGGTATAGTGAGCCCCAGCTAGCCATTCAAGCTCTTAAGCGGGAGGAGATAATAGTAACATTTATATCTAATTGGGTGTTCATTGTGCATCCTGCCAAGCACTTTTCCAATCAACTTACATATATACGATTAATACACTGAATTCTCACATGAACATGATGCAGTAGATAAGATGATTATCCCCACTTTTTAAAGATAAGTGAAGACAACATAGAGATTCATGGAGCAACACAGAGACTAAGTGGCAGTATGGATTCAAAGCCAGAACTTTGGCTCCAGTTTGAGGTAGGGGTGTGTGTGTGTGTGTGTGTGTGTGTGTGTGTGTGTGTGTGTGTACAAGTAGGCCAAATTTGGCCAGCAAGGGCCAGTAATCTGCTTGTCTCCACTCCCCACCCAGCCCTGAGATTACAAGCATGTGCCACCATGCCTTTATTTATTTATTTATCTATCTATCTATTTATTTATTTATTTTCATGTGGGTTCTAAGGATCAAGTTCAGGTCCTCATGCTTGCTTTGCCAATGGAGTTATCTGCCCCAGCTCCAGGATTACCTCTTAAAAGTTCCTTTTCTGACCTGTGCCTTTCAAAATGAAAATAAAGCAAACAAACACCCCTCGGGGAACCAGACCTCAGCTTAATGCTAGATGCCTGGAGAGTCTGTCCTGAACACCAAAAATTTCTCAACTTTCTCCCGGTCAGCCAAACATTCACAGTTAGTTAAATATTAAAAACAACAGAGATTCCTTTCTGTGGCTTCTAGACTGAAGTTCTGCTGCCTCTCTAGTGTTCAGATATCTCTGGCTGGTATGAAACCCACTACACGGGGGCCATAGGAACCCAAGACAGTGAAAGGCCCTCAGCAAGTTACAGGTCAGAGGCCCTGCCTGTGGTCTCTATTTTCCAGCTATTGGAAACTATTTAGGGACACGGAGCAAGGGAAATAACAATCCTAATGTGGTCTGAGGATGCTCGTTTAGTCACGGGTCACTGCCCAAACACCCACATGGAAACCTGCCAACAGGTCATTATTGCGAACCAGAAGAATATCCTAAACTTGATGTAAAACTCAAGGTCCCTCAAAGCCTACACACATGCAAGAATGACAACAAGCATATTTTCGCGGACAATGCAGCTGCTGGAATTTGAGCACAACAAAACCCATAAAAGCAAAGGCACTGCCTCTTTCCCTGTGTACAGGGTTAGTGGGCACTGCAAGGCGCCCAGGAACACCAAGGGAGAAGACGCTAGCAGCATATCCAAAGGAAAGGTGCGCCGGAATCCTTTGTCAGGTCAGCATTTACAAGGGACAGCAGCCCTTCTGCTCACAGCCCAGACACAGGACTCTAGGTGCCCAGCTCTCTCCTGAACAGACACCTTAACCAGGAGGGCTGATGGTGGGAAGAACACACCTACTTTTCCCTTTCACTTGGTCCTGGCAGTGGCTGAGAGAGGGACCTGCTGAGGACTGCAATAAGAGGAAAGGTAGGGCTAGCTGCTGCTGTCCAATGATGCAGTCTGAGGGAGGAGCTGGGTGTTACTGTAGGGAAAGGCCTTATACCAAAGGAGGTGATCACGACTGCAATCCGTCTCCACAGATGACTGCCGGAGACTGTCATTGTGTGCTGTGTGCTTGACATGTTTAAAGTAGCTACATCATAAACATGTGGCTGTGAGTATCTTCTGGCAGCAGCAGACACACAGGTAGGTGAGGAAGGACACATATTAAAGAAATACACACAGACTCATCATTGGAGAGGTAAGCCCTAACAGGAGTGTAGATTTGCTCAGAAACCTCTCTGTCTCACTCAGGATTGACAGGAGCCCAGCAGGCAACTGGGGATACCTTGAGGGAGGAGCCAGCATGGGATTTTGTTGCTGGAAGACTGGTGCAGGGGCCCAGGAGGAAGAGGAGGAGGCTGGGCACAGTCAATCACTGAAGCTGACTATAAAGCCAGCTGTGGAGGGCAGAAGGGGCCTCAGGCCGCAGGTGACTTTGGTATCTTTCAGCCTCACAGCCTGTTTCATTCAAAGCCTAACCAGGCTTCCTGAGCCAACAGCTCCCTAGGAGGAAGAGCCTGAGGGACATCAAAGGTGACCAGCAAGCCATCTCGCCATTAACTCTGATAAGTAAGGGTCAAATACTTCACTATCAGCATCACTACCCAATTCTAAAAACTCACAACTAGAGGAAGAAGAGGGCATACGGAAGCCAACTGAATGACCTTGTGGGGAGCCATCAACCTGCAGACACGTTTGCCTGCACGCAAGGGGCAGAAGGCTCATTCATACCCGTCTGAAGATATGTAACTGTACACATATAACCACATCTGGTCAGTGGGCAGCCACTAAAGGATACCAGGCAGTGGACAGCAGCTGTCTCCGAAGGTTACCTGCCTAAAGTTGGCTACAAAAGGCAATGGCCTCCCCTCCCAGGCCCACAGCCCCTTCACCCACGCACCCCGCTGCCCTCACTCACTAGCGCAGCGCAGCGCCTGCCGCAGCACCTCTCGTCCGCACAGGTCACACCAGCCCGGGCCACCGCGCAGCGCCAGTTCCGCGAAACGGTGCCCCTCGCCTCTCTCGGCCAGGACGCGGGGATCCTGCGGCTGCTCGAAGATGCTCCGCACGTCGCGGGGTCGGTGAGACCCAGGCCGCCGCCGCAGTCTCTGCTGCAGACCGGGCCGGACAGGGCGAGCGGGTCGGCAGTCCCGGGCCGTGGGCTCCGGGTCCCCTCGGGCACTCCTCCGGCCGCCGCGACCCTCTGACGCCCGGGACGCGGGGACCAGGGCCGTGGGGATGCAGCGGCGCGGCCGGGCGGGCGGCGGAGGCGGCGGCGGCTCGGTGCCACCCAGGCTCTGCAGGTACCGCGGCGGCTCCGGGTCTAGGAGCAGCGGGTAGGGACGCTGCCCGATGGCCGGAGACGCCATGGCCAAGGCCAGCAGGCGGCGGCGGCTCCGGAGCCTGGCGGACAGAAGGGGCGGCTCCCAACGATCGCGCCTTTAAAGGGCCCGCAGCCCACGAGCGGGGCGGGGCGGGGCGGGGCGCTCGGAGAGGCCGGAAGGGCAACACGCGTGACTGCGGGCCGGGGCCGCGTGGATTTAGGGGCGACTCCGCGACCGGGGCGGTGAAGATCTGAGCACCCGGGAGGCTTCGCGAGGCTCGGGGTGGGGCGTCGGATCTGGGCCTCCGCCTCTAGCCCTGCCGGGTCCGCTCCGGGCGTCTCCCACGCGCTAACACCGGCGGGACCCGGAGCAGGTGGGAGGGGAGGGCTTCGGAACCCTGGTGGGGCCCCGGGGACGGGAGCCAGCCCGCCGCGGTCCGTACAGCGCACCGCGGTGCTGCGAGCTGGCTGTGGGAAGATGGCTAGATCCGCTCTCACCTTGCACCCCTGCTGCATGGGGTTAGAGTGGCTGGTGATCCTGGATCATCCTTGGAAATGGATGGCCCGAGAGATCTCTGTGCCCCTGTGGGTGGACAGGAGCTTTCCTCCCGCATTAACCCCCAACCCCTTAGCTGCCGGAGTAATCGCTGAGGAAACGCCACTCCCCTAAACACCTCCTTTATTCCTGGAATGTATGGAAGGTTCACCTGAGCGAAGGTGGACGGTGGAGAAGTCCCTGTCCTACCAGCACCGTGGGGTGAGCCATAGGCCCCTGTCTGGCTTAGGGTTCCGCCGCCACCATCTTGAAAGTTCTAATTCTTGAACAAACGACCAGGGATGTTCATTTGCATCTTGAAAATTATGTAGTGGTAATGACTAGCGAACCTGTCTGTCCACAGTCCCATCTCAAGGGGAGAGAGAACAGGTCCGGCTGTGAGCCTCTTGGGTTTTTGAACCTGTGTCCTGTGATAGGATCGCAGGGTCCTCGGCCCTCTACCGTCTCTTTTTGTAGCTGCAGGCGCCATTGCTCTTTCCAGTTCTGCGTTCTGACTTAGGGTTCACGCTTTCACCCTTAAATCACGGTTTGATTTGGTTGATTTAGCGGCAGTTACCAGCAAACAACTTTGGGAAAATAGTCACTGCACCATATCCAAAAATTCTGTATTTTTGATTTCAACAAATCACTGCTAGAAATATTGGGGGGGGGGGAGCGGAAGGAACCGTGTCTGTATTGAACATGTACACACACTTTTTCTTGTTATTATTCATTAAATAATACTGGATAACAATGATTCAGATACACCTAGAGAATACTGGGTGTTCTAAGTAAAATGGACATGGTTGACAGAGGTTCTCTGTGCACACTAAGCTCCTTTATAAAAGGGGTGAGCATCCTCAGGTTGGAGTATCGGGGGTATTGGTGTGTATGGAGTGTGTGGGGATTCTGAAACCAGACCTGGAATTGTCTATAAATTCGTCTACACCTTAATCCTCAGGGTTCTTTCCAAGAAAGAGATGGGTCTCCCCCTAGTGTCTGGCTGGGGAATCCTCAGTTTCGCTTTTCCTCTTGAAGGTAATTTTCAGTCAATTCCCAAAAGCCCAGCAGCCAGGGAATTCCCAGCCTTCCTTGCCCCGCAGCCTCTCCCCAAGGGTGGTGGCAATCAGAGTCCTCCTTCTTCCAAGCTGTGGCACAGGAAAAGTTCCTGGTCTCTGGGCCTCATTTCAGTCGCTGGTTCCTGGTGAGAAGAAGGGCTAAGTACTAGAAAGTAGAAGAGCTATGATGGGGTAGTGGATCTTTGGGGTTGGGTTCATTGTAACTGAGAATACCCCAGCTGGGGCTGTTCCTTGGCACTTTCTCTGAATGTGTCAAAGAGGAAGCACAGCCTGCCTTTATGGTTGGTTATCCCTCCTCTCCAGTGGCTCTGCAAACGGGCTCTGGGGCTTCTTGCAAAAACCTGCATTGCATATAAATGCTTGTTGACACAATGGATGTGTCAGACATCTGTCTCCCTCGGAGGCATGCCATGTTCTGAGATCCAGGACAGACACCCAGCTTGAGTCTGGGGTGACAGTTTTGTGTGTAATAACAAGAATCTGGTAACAAATACAGCATTAGAAGGCCAATTTTGAAACACTATTTGAATAATTGCCAGCAACCATCATCTCTGACTTCCCCACGCCCAGGCCCTCAAAGTACCATTTGGGCCTGACCTCAATTCCCTGGCTGGGAAGGCTCCTCTGGGCAGGCACCAGTATTGACTGTGAGTGACTGAGGCTGGCTGGGACAGTCAGGTGTGCAGCCTTCCCAGCTGTAGGGCTACATAGATGACACTCTGCTTTTGTTTTCCTATGGCTCTGATTTGGTCAAACGGTGCTGGCTATGTCCAGAGTTGAGGGGAGATATATGGAGCCAGAGCTCCTGGGATGGAGACGGATGAAGTGGAGATAGTATAACTTCACATGACGCACCCAAAACCTTATCAAGTTTATCTTAAGATTCATTTCCATAAGACAAAAAATTGAGGTCAGGGTAGGGTAGTAGCCATCTCCCAACCTTAAAAGGTGTGGGACTCACCTCCTCAATCTTTCCCAGTCCAGTCCCCTCCCGTGTCCCATGAAAGAGCATCTCCTTCCACAACACACACACACACACACACACACACACACACACACACACACACACACACACACACACACAACCATTCCTCGTTCTTCAGGGAAGAAGGGGGAAAAAATCCCTCTAGTTCCAGGGAAGGGACATCACCTGGGTTGTTGGGTGCCTGGACAGAAATATTTTTGACTTTGTCCTTGATCACCAGGCTGCAAAGTTTCTCCACATCTGCTGAAACATCAACCGAGAGTTTGTTTTCTCTTTAGCAGACCATCTTGGCTCAGAGCCGGTCACTTTTCCCATCTGTGACTCATTCTAGCAAGAGGACAAGCTACATTTCAGCATGACCGAGGGGGGAAGGATTATGGTGAATTTGAGTGTGGTCAAGGCCACTTCAGAGGTGGTCCCAAAACACTTCACCAACTGGATGAATTATCAAGACTATCCCCCAATCTCCCCCGCCCCCATCCCCTAGCAGGAAAGAAAAGGGAAGAGCAGAAATGGCCTGATTTTCTGAAGGGGACACTGGGTTTTATCTAACTTTGAGGCATTTCAAGTTCCTTAAAATCTCTGAAGGTTTTAGGGAACTCTGGGGATATTGGTAGTTGTGCATAGGATTACCTTGTCAATCAGTTATGTTGCAAATATAGCCCCATATTTCGGTGTGTTTAAACAATAGAGACTTCTTTCTCATTCATACTATGTGTTCAGTGCAGGATGACTGGGCACTCACATGAGACTCACTCAGGGACTCATGAAGATCCCAGACACCATATCTAATGTGGCCACTCACTGCACCAGAAGGAAATCCAGAAAGCCTTCATAATCCTCACTGGCATCTAAAAATCTTGCTCACTTCCATTCACAGGTCAGAGACTGCCCTACCCTGGGACACCACGAGCTCAGAGTTGGAGAAGAGCTGTGGGTAGCTGGCAGTCAGCACTGATGACCACTGAACTCCTGAAGGATACAAAGAGGTTATTAATTTCTTTTGTTGTTGTTGTTTTGTTTTCGTTTTTTGAGACAGGGTTTCTCTGTGTATCCTTGGCTGTCCTGGACTCACTATGTAGACCAGGCTGGCCTTGAACTCACAGAGATCCACCTGCCTCTGCCTCCTGAGTGCTGGGATTAAAGGCATGTGCCACCACACCCGGCCATTATAAGCAGCTGTGAACTGCCATGTGGGTGCTGGGATTTGAACCCTGGTCCTTTGAAAGAGCAGCCAGTGCTCTTAACCTCTGAGCCATCTCTCCAGCCCCAGTTATTAATTTCTTAAACCACATATTCCTCTAGGATCCATTGTGTACTGGGTGATGGTTTAGGCACCCAAAGTCTGACAGAGACACATATTCATCAAGCTTGCATTTCAGTGGGAGAGGCACACAATAAACCCACATAGGTGTAATATGTGTATCAGGTCTTGAGTGCTTTGAAAACAAACAGCGTTTTTAGGAGGCAGAAGGTGAGGAGGTTTCGTATTAGATCAGATCAGTGGTTCTCAACCTTCCTAATGCTGCGACCCTTTAATACAGTTCTGCATGTTGTGATGACTCCCCCAACCATAAAATCATTTTATTGCTACTTCATAGCTGTAATTTTGCTACTGTTGTGAATTGTAAATATCTGTGTCTTTCCAGTGGTCTTGGGGGGTCGCGACCCACATATTGAGAACCACTGCATTAGCCAGAAGGGCTCTTTCCTAGGTTCATTTAAATATAGCTAATGGAGGAAAGCCTGTGCCGGTGGACAATGTTCTAGGCTAAGGGGGCAGCAGACACAATGGCCCCTAAACAGTCCCAAAATCCACCAATACAAATTCGTTCAAAGGTTCCAAGGCCCTACCACCATGTCTGACCATTGGCCTGTATTTTATGAGATTGTGATTGATATGACACATAGGCCACAGAAAATAAAGGTGTGTGGTCCCTCTACAACATCGGAGGGAAATGCCTATAGCATCCCTCTTCCTGCTTTCTTAGGCTTCACACTACACAGAAGGCTCAGTCTCCATAAGAAAAGGCTCAACTTTCAGTGGGGGCCGGTGACACCTCACATTGCTGGAGAATAACGGGTCTGTGGGGGTCTCTTGTAACATGTGAAATGGCCAGTGGCCTATTTTATAGATTAGGAACCCGAGGCATGGGGGTCATGTGACTGACACAAACAGAGGTCCTAGCCTGGATCCCAGACCGCTCAAATCTTCATATTGGCCTTTGCACTGCCTGTTGGGGTAGAAAGGGGTGGTGAATAAAACTCTGATCCGAATATAGGTACACCGTGAAAAGTCACAGCCCTTATCTAGTTTTCTTCCCATTCCGACATCACTCTACTTTCTGGTCAGGTCCTGCATCCCAGGGTCATCCCAGGGTTACCCACCCATCACTCTACCAATAGCTCCACCATCACCATCGTCCTAATGGAAGTTGCAGGTGACCTTTGGTTTGCCTCCCTCCCTTGGGTCTTTTCGGTCTTTCTGACTCCCTTCTCTATGCAGGGCAAATAGGAAGTGCTGGCACCCAGTGGCATGAGCTCAGCTGTAGGCTCACAACCAATGTCTGCTCCAGGATATGTTTTTTTTTTTTTTTTTAAGGCCTGGCTGGCCCCGTGTCCAGAGAGGTGGCCATGAAGAACAAGGACGGCAGTCACCCTAAGACCTTCGGGACTGTGGGAAAGAGGAGGGGACTTGGCAGCTTGAGCACATCCTCCAGGGTGCTGAGTACTGTGGTGAATTTGCTGTATTCAGATGCTTCTGACCAGCCAGGGCTGGACAAGCACCATGTCCATTCTCGGGCATGACTTTAAAAAAATATTTGCTTATTTTGTGTGTGAGCAGAGGTCATGGAACAGCTTGCAGGAGTGCAGTGTGGGGGTTTCTCCTTCCACCAAAACATGTCACCAAATGCTTGTGCTCCCCATGGAGCTTCCTCTGTCCTTGACAGTACTTAGGGACAAATGCATGTGCGTAGGGGTGCTCCTGAAAAGTGTTGCCATTAGGGCGAGGCACCCGTTCCTGCACACCCCCTCCCCCTGCATGTCGAATGTGCAAGTTTTCCACCCCGTGCCACAGTCAAGCTTGTGATAGGCTGGCTTGTGTGCATGCACATGTTTTTTTTTTTTTTTTTTTTCCTGCACTGGAAAAACTCAGCTACTCCCAACATATTTGTCAGCAGCTTTTATCCCTCAGCCCAAGGGAAGGTTGCAAGCCACAAGCACTTATATTCCAGGGTTAGGCCAGCTCTTGGGCCTGGTATGGTGGCAGCCAGCCTCAGCCTGGGGTTAGGACAGATTAACAAGCACAGAGTGGCTCATCATGGGCTGTCCCTTCCCCACCTCAGCCCCACTCCACCCACCGCTGGCCCCTTCTTCTCTCTGTTGGCCTCCTTTCTGCTCCCCTCAGTGTCCCTCCATTTCTCTCTCCTTCCCTGCCACACCCGTTCCTCTCCACCTCTCCCCCTCCTTTCTTCCCTCCCTCCCATCTCTTCTGCTTCCCCCAGCCCTCTCTCTGGTGAGGGAGGTATGGAAAACCAAGGCTCTAAAAGCCAGTTTTTCTGACTTGTCAGCCTAGGAACATGAAGTATCTTTGGTCACCCTGACCCAGACCATAACCTTTCCCACTAGGGTCACCCACTGTGGTGATTTGAGGGAGAATGCACCCCATAGGCTCATACCCATAGGCTTATTAGTTAGGATAAGGAGGTGGAGTCTAGTTGGAGGAGATGTGTCACTGGGGGTGGGCTTGGAGGTCTCAAAAGCTCAAACCAGGCCCAGTCTCTCCTCTCCTCTCCTCTCCTCTCCTCTCCTCTTCTCTCTCTCTCTCTCTCTCTCTCTCTCTCTCTCTCTCTCCCCTTTCTCTTTCCTGCCTGTGGAATCAAGACGTAAAGTTCCCACTACTTTTTCAGCTCCACCGTGCTCCCCACCATGATGACAATGGATTCACTCTCTGAAACTGTAAACTAGCCCCCCAATTAAGTGCTTTTCTTTAAGAGTTGCTGCCTTGGTCATGGTGTCTCTTCACAGCAATAGAACAGCAACTAAGACACCCACTCAGGATCCTTCCTGCCTGGTGTTACAGTCTGGTCTGGGCTACACAGACTCCATTTCAAAACAAACAAACAAACAACAACAGAACCCTTAACTTTAAAAACAGGAAGGAAATTATAGGAGTATTTCAGATGGGCTGTCCAAGCCGCTAAGTACAGCATCCATTAACGCCCCAGTGCTGAACAGAGGAGCCATGTGAAAGCAAATGGCAGATGCTGAAGGCAGGCCACCAGGCCATGAGGTCCATCCTGCCTTAGACTGGTTCCCTAGATTCAGTTGTCCAAGAGGGGCAAGTTGAGGTGTCCAGTCTAGTCCAGGGACCATTCACGGGCCGTCATAAACTCTGTCTCAACAGGGAAGCACACCAGCAATGCAGATACCTGGGCCACACCCTCCCCCTGCCACTTGGGTTCAGATGCTGGGCAGGGCCCTGGAATTGTGTTCCTAAGCAGATACCAGTCTCCAAGAGCAAACTGTGGAGTCTAGAGACCTGCTACACAGCCCTAGAGCAGCAAGGCATGGAAGGAAGCTCTAGACTCCCTCCCAGCCCCCTACCCCCAGCTGCTGTGCTCTGGCCTGAAGACCTGGCACTCCATTCTACCAGACAGAATCCTAACTTGAGCGAGTCTATTCTCAGAGGATGCCCAGATACATCTACATGCAATGGGGCATCTTTCCAGGTGTCTGCAAAAACCCGGGTCCTTTACCTATAGCCATTGTTCCTGGCACATCAGAGCCGGTGAGGTTGGACCTGAGGAAGCCACACAGAGCCCACTGTACACTGCAGAACTCTGCAGCCTACTCTACCCTGACTTCCCACCCTCCACACTGGCACAGAAGAATGGTATCTGAATGCCAGTTGGACTTGAGTTAAAACCTGTCTGATTCCTTAAAACAAAGCTCAGGTTCCAGCCCTGACCTTTGGGGCTGTCTCCTCCCTTTCCAAACTTCCTACTTCAGCCTACTGCTTAGGAACGCAGAAAAACAAACCCGTGCTTCTGCCCAGCACATTCCAAGCCTCTCACATGCTTGCGGAGATTCTACTATGGGATCACCTGCTCCAAAGTGACACACTCCCTAGGGACATACTCCCAGCCTGCTCTAGCTCCTCTACCCTGCAAGGAGGGTGACTACACCTGAGCTGTACATTCCACTCATGTCACCTACTGAGGGACAATGAAATTTTGTCATATGCCTGCCTTCCCCCAGGGCCTAGCTCCTCAGTGCCTGTCAGAGTGTCCTTGTCATCCTAATAGCTTCAGTACCTGACAGGAGCCTGCCTGGCACTCCCCCCCCCCCCCCATGAACTGAATGGGTTCTTTTCATTTTAAGGAATTGATACAGGGAACAGAGCAGGAATGTCAAGGGTTTTCAGACACCCGAGGCCCTTATAGGTAGGTACCTCTGGTTGTGAGCAGTGACCACTCACATTCTTCTGAAACGGAACCAGAAACCACATTAGCAGCTCGGTCATCCTGGTCAACTGAAGCCTTTGAGAAAGTTCCTCAATGTGTGGGCATGCTCAGGAGATCCGACCCTGGATTGTGTTTCCTCCCAAACGTCTGCATCGGGCTCCAAGGGATTCCCCAGCTCCTTCACTGCCCTCCACCAAACATGTGGTTTGTGAGCTGCCTGGGAAAACCCACTGTGGGACTTCCCTGTTGGACCACTGATGAACAAAAGCAGACCTGAATTCACTCCCCAGAGCGTGCTAGAAGTGGCTTGGTGCTAGGGCCAACGAGGCACAACTTGATGGCTTAACTTCATGGGTTTAAGGCTCACAGAGCATACATGAAGGAACAGGTCTAATCTAAGAAGTTAGGCTTAGATTAGTCTCTCTCCCCAGGATGATCTTTTTATACCCATTACCTCTAGGCCCCTGCCTTCCCCACTCCTGGCCCTGGTGGATCATTAGCATTAGGGGGAGCACCCTCCACAGATGGGGAGACTTTCGTGATAACAGGGTCGACTGGGGCCAATCACTGTCCCATCTTCATGCTTCAAAGCACACACTGGGGCTTCCTCTCCTGTGGAAGCCACCTTACTGTATTGGCTAGAGGAAGGCTGGAGAAGAAAGACTAAACTTACAAGCAGTTTGTACAAATTGGAATGCTTTACTAAGGTGCCCCTCTAGCGTCTAGGCTCAAGAAAGGAAAGTTCTATTGTGGTCCTCAAACATTTTAGACACAGCCTAAAATGTGAACAGTGATAAGGATTGTGGAAAGCTGAAGGCGATTAGATGGTAGACCTAGGGGTTAAAAAGAGGGGGGCAAACTTTCTCCCCTGGATCCAGGCTCCTTATGTGGCCCCTAAATGACAGGGCAGGAAAAGGGAGATCTATCTCTTAGGGATAGGCCATCTTCCCTAAAATCAGAACCCACTGGGGAAAAGGCAGAGACGAGGAAATGACCTCTCTGTTCCATTTCCCAATGCTTCTCTGGAGAGGTCCCCTCCCAGACCTCAGGGCTTTCCCACCCCTTCCCGGTAGGACATCATAACTGCAGGAAGACAGAAAATGCAGTTCATTTATTCCATTTCTGAAGGTGCCATCTCCTTAGGACTCTGGGTTCCAACATCTGTCCAGTTGGCATGGCTACTTGTTGATACTGACCAGCTGTCTCTCAGAATCAAAGGGTGCCTCAGGGAGGGAAGGCAAAGGGGGATCCCTGAAGCACCAGCAGTTGGCCTCAACTACCCATTTTCTCAAATGCAGGTACATCCAGGCCAATCACAGAGGGGCAGTTTGTGGGTTGCCTGTAGCCAGGGAAGGGGACACTCGGAAAACAGCAGGCTATGTTTAATGGGAAACCATGAAGACTAAGTCCTCTGATCCAGCACCCTGGAGAAGCCTCAGAAGAAGCCTGCTGGTCTCTGGGAAGTGCAGAATGTAAGAAGGCTCAGCCTTTTCTTCCCAAAGCTCACCGGAGTTAAGACCTCCAGGCCGGGGTGAGGAGGAACAGTCTTGGTGTCTGAATAAGGCAGTGGTAGCTGCATGCTCTTTCCTGTGGCTACTGTCCGGGATGGCCAGGAATCCCTGTCCCAGCTGCTTCCCAAGGGGACAGGCAGTCAAAGTAATGCTAGTTTGTTGGCAAGTGGCCAAGAGGGAGGTAGGCTGGAGAGAGGGGACCAGAACTTGCCCTGTATCTGGTCTCACAGTGCAGGGGTACAGTATGAATAACACTAATGCTTCCTCGGCCCCTGGTGCACCACCAAGGAACTCAGACATCTGGTGCCGACTGGACTCTATGTAACCTGTAGGGAAAAGCACAGGTCAGCGTGGCAGGACTGCTGAGGAAGCCTGCAGATGGTACCTCAGGGCCATCAATGTTCAGGGGCATTCAGCCATCAGCTCCCTTCCTGTCGTATCCTTGTCTCCAGATACTACCCTCTGCTTTTCATCTCTGCATTGGAATCACCTGGAAAGCTTAAAAGGCTCCTAGCCCAGGTCTTGCTCAGGGTCTCTGAAGCAGTGTCCAGACCCCTGCGCTTTTATAGAAGCACCATTGTTCCAATGTGAAGATGCTTTGGGAGGCCAGGAAGGGGTTCAGATTGGTTCCCTGGGCTCTTTGGCTGCAGGTCTGAAGAAGGAAGTGCAAGTTCACTGAAACAAAGTTCTGAGATATTTGTAAATAGACTATAAATCACAGCAAGAAAGATTTATGTTGGCACTAACGATTAGAACTTCCTGCTCAGGAGGATGGAAGCTGTGGAGGAGGTAGATCCTCCTCCAGCTGGAATGAAACTGGGAGCAGCTGCCTCCCCTACCCAGAAACCCTCCAAAACTGAGGACAAGCCACAGGGTCTGCTCCTGGTTGCCCTACCTCCTGACCCCAATTCTAGTCTCTCACAGTAGCACGATGTGGTTGTCTGAATGAGAACAGCCCCCAGAGATTCATATGTTTGAATGTTTGGTTCCCCAGTGGGTGGAACTATTTGAGAAGGATTAGGAAGTGTAGCTTTGTTGGAGGACCTGTGCCACTTGGGGTGGGCTTTGAGGCTTCAAAAGCTCATGGCAAGCTGGGCATAGTGGTTCATGCCTTTTTTGGTTCTTGTTTATTTGTTTTGTTTTTGAGACAGGGTTTCTCTGTATAATAGCCCTGCACGTCCTGTAATTCACTCTGTAGACCAGACTAGTCTTGAAATCAGAGATCCACCTGCCTCTGCCTCCTGAGTGCTGGAACTAAAGGTATGAGCCACCATGCCTGGCACACGGTGTGTTCTTTTTTTTTTAAATTTTTTAAAGATTTAGTTATTCAATGTATGTAAGTGCTCTCCCTGCATGTACACCTGCAGCCAGAAGACGGCATCAGATCATATTGTGGATGGTTGTGAGCCACCATGTAGTTGCTGGGAATTGAACTCAGGACCTTTGGAAGAGCACTAGCCAGTGCTCTTAACCGCTGAGCCATCTCTCTAGCCCACGGTGTATCCTTTAATCCCAGCACTCAGGAGGCAGAAGCAGGTGGATCTCTGTGTGTTCAAGGCCAGCCTAGTCTACATAATGAGTTCCAGGAGAGCCAAGGTATCACAATGAAACCCTGTCTCAAACAAACAGCATGCTTTATAAAGTAGGACTGCTACAGAGCAGACCTTCCGCCCTGGCAATGTGCTCCTGAGTTACTCAAGCAGCTGCCAATCCTGCTGTGTATGTTCATGCCCACATTTTCTCTTGTGACTTTTAGGATCCCAGAGCCTGAGCACCGCTGTTGGTCCCCTCCCACCCAGGAGGGGGCGCTATTTGGAAATGCCCCAGCCTGGGCACTCTGAGAGCAGATGGGAAGGATGGATAGCGCCCATGGGGCAGGAGACAGGCTTTGGGCAAAAATATCAGTTTGTGCTGTGGTTTCAGGAGGAGACAGTGGTATCAGGAGTGGATCCCAGGGGTTGTGTGTGAAAGACTTAGGCGTATTGCCCACATTTAGTGTAGAACTCAACCTACAAGTCGACCTGCCTCCAAGTCCCACTCTAATGTACTGAGGCTACCTTCAAACCCTGTAAACAAAGCATGCACCTCCTCAAGATGGTACCCTGCTTGTGGATGAGGCCTTACACTCCAATGTGGTTGCTTAGAGAATCAGCAAGTGCCATGGATCCTGCCTGGCGCCCAGGGACTCTGCACCCTGAGGGTTGGCAGCAGCGAGGACACAGTCCTCCCCAGTCACAGTAGATGCTTACCGTTCAATGAGGCGGTTGTTGTCCTGGAGATCAAAGGCCAACAGCTTCATATCATTGCAGAGCTCCTGCATGCTGTCCAAGGCAGAAGAAGAAAGGGGTGGCTGAGGCCCAGGTCATTTGGTCCCAAGCCCATTTGCAGAGGCCATGGAGCAGCCCCTTTGGCCTGGCATGGGATGAAGCAATGTGGTGTTAACCTCAGCACCCTCCTTCCCTCCAACTTTCCAGGACTTACTGGAAAACCAAATCCTTTGAATCAGGACTGGGATGAGGAGCCATGGGTTGTGGTGTGGGGATTTGAGCCCCCTGACTAGAAGCTCTGTCCAGAAGGAGTTGGTCAAAGATCTGAAGGGAAAAGCCATGGGTTAGTCAAGAGGGGCCTGTCAGCTTACATGCGGCTGGGTGGGGGATTTGCTGAGGGAGGCTAACATATCTGCCCCACCCTGTTTCCCTAGAGCCTGGAGAACTACCCAGTCTTTTCAACACACCCTTCCTTCCCATCCCAAGAGTCGCACATTTGTAACTGCTTTCCTTCGTCCACACTAACTGAATAATGATTCAGCCTGCCAAGTTCCCCTTTGGGTCTAACCTAGACCTCTCATGACACAATATGAGCCACAGTTTGGGACAGACGCCGTTCCTGGCCAGTCTCTGAGGCTACCCACATCACATGCGGAAGCCACGTGGAGCTGGCTCCTAGAAGCTCCCCCTCTGCATTCCTTGTGGCCAGCTAGACAACTGCCTTGGCAGAGAGTGAATCAGAAGGCCAAGGAATGCTCACATAACCTCCCAGGAGCAGCCTTGGGACTCCAGGCTGCACAGAATCCGAGGAAGATGTCCCAGCAGCCACAGCCCCTGCTTACAGTACCTCTCAGTCTGAAATCACTAGGAACATTCCTATCTCGGGGCACATTTGTGGGTCAGAGATCCCTAACCCTCATGGGTGTCCCTGAATTTGCTCAAGGCTGCACTGTTCACTGGCAGGAAGTGTTCCAAATATCCCTCCCCTCAGCAACCCCTAGTGCCTACAAAGCCACCACACCTTGCTCAGGGTCTCCTGGGCTTCCCGGACCTCTGAGTTACAGGCAGCCACAGAGCGGCCAATGAGGTGCAGGTGGTTCTGGGCCTTCTGCACCTGCCTTAAGTAGAGAATGAGATTAGAGCAGGGGGTGGCTCTCCATTGCTGGGACTTCCCAGCTGTCATTAGCTCACCAAGGGTCCCTCAGCATTGAGCTCCCTCTATGACTCTGTCCTTCTGGCTGTCACTTGTCTCTCTTACCTGCCATGCTGCAGACAGTTGCTCCTGAGGGAACTGAGAGACTCCCAACAGAGCCAAGGTAGGGATCCATAACACTACCCAGATGAATGAAGCTGGGCCACGCGTGGTTACAGCAAGCACAGAGCCAGGTAAGGCTTGAGAGACAGATGACAGCCCAAGCTAGAGCATTTCTGTGAGGAGTGCCCGTGCTTCTATTTCCATAACAACATAAGGGCAAGAATTCTCTCTAATCAGCGTGCACACAGGAGCAATCTCCCCACTACATAGAGGAAGTCAAGTTCCAGGTCCATTAAACCAACAGTTGGTTCTCAACTCCGAGTACACATTAGGACTGTGGGATAGCTTCTAAACTACTGATATCTAAGATCTGCCTAGACTCATCAAATCAGAGTGTCGGGGGTTGCCAGGCATTGTATTCTAGTGTGAGGATGAGAGGAGCTCAGCCTCATGACAAGCCCATAGGCCACACAGCACACAGGGAACTGACCTTTCTTCTCAGGGGCCCCAGGGAAGTACACTAGGGGACCATGGGCCTGCTAGAAAAAGGAGTCCCAAACTTGGGAATAGTGTAAGAGTGAGTGTGTTAGTGGCCACTGCCTGGCCCTGCTTCCTGACACGTCTGAAGCCCAGCTGTTTCTCCTCCTCCCAGGGGGAGCTGGTGTACTCCCTAGAGAGAAGAGACCCATCACAACAGACAGGGATGGCAGGTGAAATCCAGATATTAGGGGGACCTTTGCCCATGTTCCAGTCCTCAGTGTGCTATTTATTAGAACTGTGACATTAAGAAGAGGCCAGTTCTTTGAGCCTCAGTCCTCTCCTGTGACAAAGGGGGTATAACATTTGCTGTGTGAACACTGAGAAACCAAATAAGCTCATTTGTAGAAGCAGAGCGCCTGACCCACCATTTCTTCACTTCTCACTAACTCCTCTCTTACTTGGGCCCAGCAGAGCCCGAGGTCCTCTGAAGTCTAAAAGGGCTGGGCTATCCCGGGGTGCATGAGATCAGAGGAAGTGGCCAGGCTGTTTACCTTATCCGCTTGCCGTGTGTGACCAGCGATACCTGATACTTCTGCACACACTCCTCCTGGAACACCTGCAGGAGCCTCTTGGCTAAATGACTAAAATTCACCCTGGAAGGACAGAGACCCCATGGTCTACAGGTGAGAGCAGCCAGAACCACCTACACACAGAGTAAGCCCTTCCACCACTACCTATCACAAACCCCAGCCCCTCAGCCCACAGCAAGGGCACCTCTCAGGGAAGAGAGGATGGCCACACACTTGGGTCCTAAAACCCAGAGGCAGCAAAGCCACATGTACCAACCAGGGGGCAAGTGGTCAGGGAATGCATGTACTCTCTCACTTGATCCCTGGGGAACGAAGGATGCACAGCTATGGAAAGTACATGACTATATGTGTGTACACATGGGTGTTGTGTGTATGCATGCAGGAGTTAGAGGTGGTTTAGCTCCGGGGTATGAAAATCTCCAAATAGCCACCAGGCCAGAGAATCGTCTTGGAAGATGTGGGTATCCAGGAAACAGTATCTATGAGAAGCCAGGCAGGGCCCATGTTAAGCTCAAAAGCAGGGAATGGGAAGAAGTCGATCAGTGAGAATAATTAGAGAGGAAAATCCTACAAACAAACTTGTTCGTGCTGAGAGTAAAGCCAGTTACTTCAAGGTTGATTGGGAGACTTCTGACTCAGCTATGCAGGATCCCACCCCTGACCCTATATAACCTGGTTTGGATACTTATCCCCTTTGCCCAGCCATGGCCAAGGGTCAAAGTGCTTCCCTATTTCCCTCCTGGACTGAGACTCACTCCATCCCAATGACCCTCCTTGCACACCTGCCCACCTCCCTACCAGGGAACAGGCCACTCACTTATCCAGCTTGTGGATCTGCTCCTCATTGTAGCTGAGTCCTGAAGGCAACAGATGGGAATGATGTCACCACTCAGCTAGTCAGCAGGCCAAGTTCAAAAGATTAAGACAGCCTAGGGTGGGGGCTATTTTATGGAATCTCTGGCCTAGGGGAGCCAGGAGATGACGAAGTGGAACATCAAGTAACTATGACAACATTGCTATGGTGACCGAATGACTGATTACAATTTACAATTTAGGGACAAAGGAGCGGAGGAGAAGTCTATGGGGCTCCAGAGGGAGGCAAGCAAACCTGCTGTGTGTGTGTGTGTGTGTGTGTGTGTGTGTGTGTGTGTAAGGAGCAAGGAAATGCTGCAGGTGGGAATGCTGGGTGAAGTGGTCCTCAAGGGTACGAGGGCAGCTGTGGCCCCGCGTCCACTACCCTGCTCAGAGTCACTCACAGGTAGGCCATCACCTTCTAACTCTCCCTCTCTCCCCAGCAACTATTTTCAAAAGGAACCACTTTGGTTAGAAGTGTCCTTGCTTGGGACCTTAAAGCTGATGCACTGAGGAGAGACTGCCCCCTGCTGGTTTTGAGGGAACAGGTCTCCTGAGTGGCAGTAGCTCCAAGAGCAGTGATTCTCAACTGGTGGGTCCTGACCCCTGTGGAGGTGATTGACCCCTTTCACATGAGTTGCCTAAGACCTAACACAGATATTTAAATAAGATTAGAGCAACAAAAATAACTTTATGGTTGGGGGGGTCACCACACCATGAGGAACTGTATTAAAGGATCACAGCATTAGGAAGGCTGAGGACCACTGACTTAGAGGATGCTGGTTTGCCCTTCCACTTTCCCATCCCATTACCCCTTAGAAGGATCCCCTTCCTGGGCCTGCACTTCTAAAGACCAAGGGACCTGAACATGCCCTTCCACCTACTAGCAGGCAGCTGTGAAAAAGTGACTTGGCCAGTGTAACAGTCACGTGTACACATGGATGCCTGTACAGATCACAGGACAGTGACCAGAGGACCGTGAAGCAGCCTTCCAGAATGACATTGCGTAACACTCCAGGTGCCGGCCCTTGTTCCTGTTTTTGACAGAGTACTCTGAAAGAGCAGTGAATATGGGAACTCTTGAGGCTGTAAAATGGGATGGTTAAAAGAAGCTGGACCTAGAAGAATTGAGCTAAGTAGCTCTTCTGTGCCTCAGCTTCCTAAACTATAGCATGAGAAAGATTTTGATGCATAGAAGAATGTTCATTTGTTTGTTTGTTTTGAGACAAGGTCTGTCTACACAGCCCTGGCTGGCCTCGAACTCACTCTAGACCAGGCTGGCTGTGAACTCAGAGAGATCCACCTGTCTCTGCCTCTCGAGTGCAGAGATCAAAAGTGTGCACCACTACACTTAGCAGTGCATAGAGTTTTTATGAGCGTTAATACCTCAAGCCTTACAGAGCCCTTAGGTTGGTGCCGAGCATCAAGGTGACGCTTTAAAGCTTAGGTGGCAGGATTATGGCGTTCTTGACATGGAGGTGGACCAACCTCCTGAAACCACAGCAAGGGTACAAGACTTTGTCTGATCCCTGGGTCCCACGCCCCCCCCCCCCGCAGGGCACAGGAGGGCTTGCCTTCCCCATGCCCTCCAAGGCCAGACTCCAAGGGAATACGAAAGCCCCAAAGGAGAGAGGACATATTCTGTAGAACTCCATGTCCTTGTTGATGACCACCAGACACAGGTAGCTATGGAGCACCTGACATGTGGCCATGGTGATGGAGGCCTGGATTTTTTTTTTTTTTTGGTTTTTCGAGACAGGGTTTCTCTGTATAACAGCTCTGGCTGTCCTGGACTCGCTTTGTAGACCAGCCTGGCCTCGAACTCACAGAGATCCACCTGCCTCTGCCTCCCAAGTGCTGGGATTAAAGGTGTGCGCCACCACGCGCTGCCATAGTTCTTTTTTTTTTTAAGGTTTTTTTTGGAGACAAGGTTTCTCTGTGTATCCTTGACTGTCCTGGACTCACTCTGTATATTAGGCTGGCCTTGAACTCACAGAGATCCGCCTGCCTCTGCCTCCTGAGTGCTGGGATTAAAGGCGTTTGCCACCACACCCGGAAGGCCTGGATTTTTAATTGAATGTACTCAGTGTAAAATTGAAAACTGAAGCAGGGTGATATGTCTTTTCCACTAAATACAGCTTTTTAATTTTGTTACAACTTACACCATTTACTGAACACTTATCTTCTAGACAGAGATATAAAGTATAAAATACACACAGGATTTTGAAAATTCAACGTGAAAATGAACATAGAATATTTCTTTAGTGATTTGTTTATATTGGGTATATGCCGAAATGACATTAGGATATATTGAATTGAATAAAATGTATTAAATTAATTTTGCCTGTTTTTTAGTTTTAATTTGTGAGAAAACTTAAATTACACACATGACTAGATGTTATGTTTGTCCTGACAGTGGTTCTTTATAGATTATCCCAGGGCCAGAAGAGCGTTAGGCAAAGAGAAACATAGGGAAGGTTTTGGAGCATAGGACAGGGTCAGAGTGAGCTCTGCATATTAGCTAACTGGGCCTTTTATTCCTAGGCTTCCCCAACTCTGTTCCCATCCTTCCCCAGGTTCAAGCCTCACCCTGTCTACTCCACCCTCATCCGACTCAGGAAAGCAAGTCCTGCCCAGAAGGTCTTTGTGGGCATTTAAAGATAATGCTAGAAATCGTCTAGTCCAGGAACTCTAATGGGAATTTCTTCTGATCCCCCATTCTCAGACAAACTGACTCTTTTGGTGGTCCACAGACATAGCAGAGGGGCTGGAGAGACGGTTCAGCGAGTGCCATGCTACTGTACAGTGATGCTGGGCAGGCACGGTGGTCAACTGTGAGCCCCGTGCTAGGGAGGTGGAGACAGGCAATCCCAGAGCAAGCCTGCTATTTGGTGAGCTCTGGGTTCCAGTAAGAGACCCTGCCTCAAAATACAAAGTGCAGGGCAAGTGAAGAAGAAGCCTAGCATCAATCTCTGGCCGCCACAACATGTAAACATGCGTCCATTCATGCATGCACAAGAACACACACACACACACACACACACACACACACACACACACACACACGAGCCAAAACAAAAGACAGTACAGAGGAGAACACTTCTTAAAGTGCCCTGTCAAGGCAAGGGTTCCCTTTCCAGGCCCCTTTGCACATTACCCAAGCTCCTGCTCACTGTATCCTGCATCCTTGCCACCTGAGCTCTCATGATAATACAGGTGGGATAATGTCTCTCAGTGGCCTTGGTCAACATTCAGGCAGGGACTCTCCTGCCATAGACTAGCTGCACCCTGGCTCCCAGTAGCAGTCAATATACGCTTAGTGAGCCTCCAACAAAGCTGGGTGGATGGAGGGGGAAAGGCAGGGAGGGCTCCTAGTTGTTGGCTCTCTCCGAAGCTCACCTGGCTTCATCCTTGACTTCTTGAACTGTTTGTAGATGAAGTGCATCTTGTCCAAGCAACACTGGATCTTCTGGATGCTGTGGACAGAAGTCAGGAAGACTCAAACCCCACGGTGGTAGGAACAGGAGGGAGCTGGCTCCTTGCAGAAGAAGCCTCGCGGCCACAGAGGAAAGTGGGGTGTGATCTGGGAGTGGGGGAAACTAGTCTGACTCGAAGCTTATTTAGATGATGTATATCAAGCCTTCTTTGTCTATTCAACATCTTCCCTTCCCTTCCTCCTCCCTTCCCCAGCAGGTGAGACAGAGAGTCTGGACTGGGTAATAGAGATCATATTCACAATAGACCCAATACCTACTCCACAGGAGGAACCAATAGTAATGAACCCATGGTCCCCTGGAGGCAGGGGTGGGGTGAGACTCGAGGGCCTTGTCAGCCTGGGGCTTAAAGTCTCTGCTGATTCTTTCCCTTGCTTTTCACACTGGATACAACTGCTCCCTTTAGGGCACTGGGGTGTCCCTCCTCACCCTCAGGACTATTTGGCTCCACTTCTTCCCAGAGGCTTCTAGGTGACAACCACCTCAGGCAGAATGCAAGCTTGATCCCAGGGCCTCAAGCAGCCCCCTGCTGCCCTTGTGAGAAGCTACCGTGGAGGACGAGATTGGCTGAGATGTGTCTGCAGCCATGGTTTCACATGTGTGAGCTCAAAATTGCCTTGTGATTCCAGAAAGGTGTACACAGAGGATTTGTGGAGCACACTAGTTGCGGGGGCTGGGTCCAGTGCATGCATACTATCTACCGTAAGAACTGGGTGCGGTACACACACCCTTAACCTCAAGCAGCCATGAAGCCAACAGGTGGACCTCTAGAAGAAGTCTACATAGTGAGTTCTGGGCCAGCCACAGCTCCACAGTGAGACCTTGTCTCAGAAAAAACAAACAGTTCACCATAGATGAGACAGAGTACCCAAGACTGAATTCATTTTAGACTAGGTTCTGTTAAGAAAGAGGTAAGAAAACCCTGTCATTTTCAAAGATGTTTTAGAATTGAGGACATGGGACATTAGATCTGTAGAGACTTCTACTGCCATGGTCACAGTGGGATAAGGGAGGCTCTGTGGCTCTGAGCCCAGCAGCTTGCCTAAAATGGGTAGGCATTTTTAGGTTTGTGAAAAACAGTAATAGAGTTCTTTAAAAGCTGTAAGTCAGGAGCTGGAGAGATGGCTCAGTGGTTTAGAGCACTTGCTCTCCTGAACATGGGTTCAGTTCCCCAACCATGATTTACAGCCATCCATCTACATAGTTCCAGGTCCAGGTGATCTGATGCTCCCTTCTGACCTCTGGTGGCACTGCATGTATGGGGTGCACACAGACATAAACGAATGCAAAATACCCATAAATACAAAACAATAAAATAAAAATAATTTTTGTTTGTTTTCTGAGACAAGGTTTCTTGGTGTAGTTCTGGCTGTCCTAGAACTTGCTCTGTAGACCAAGCTGGCCTAAAACTCACAGAGATCTGCTTGCCTCTGCCTCCATGAGTGGTGAGATTAAAGGCTGCAATACTACACCCACCTTTTTTTATTTTCTTCATATTTTTTTAAGACTGTATGGTCTCTATCATCTGTTAATTTCTATCTATCTATCTATCTATCTATCTATCTATCTATCTATCTATCTATCTGTCTATCTATCTGTCATGTGATTTTAGGAGTTGAACCTGGAGCCTAGCACATGCTAGGCAAGTACTCTACTACTGTGCTACAACCCAGGCAAAATAAAATAAAATTTAAGACCCTGTCTACTATAAGCTCTGGATGTGGGTGGATCTAACCTGAAGCCCACCTCCAGAGTTGATTTACTGACTTTGACTCAAGGGAAATGAGCCTCATGGAGCAAGCCTTTCTCTCAGGGCTACTGTTTGAGGGGCTCAGTGGAATGCTCTAAGTAAGAACACCTACTTGCAGACACACCCAGAGAAAGGGACCTGACCTCTCCTTTGGTGACTCCCTCCTTGTTACCTAAGCTCCCAGTTAGGGCAGGACCCAGGTTCTCGATCCTGGGGCTGGTCTCAGAGAGGGCCTGGCTCTCCCCTGGACTCCCTTCCCACACTCTAGTACCTTGTCCCTGAAGCGGGCAATCAAGCCGACTCAGAAAGCTGCTGAGCCTTTGGGACCACTGTGCACCTCCCAGCCTCTTCACACGGATGATGAAAATCCCACAGACCTTCTGCCGTCATCATGAATCTGATCCCGGTTCTTCAAAAGCTCTCCACCCAGGCAGTGCAGGCTTACTTGGGTCTCTGTGACGTTGTGGGAGCATCTAGAGAGGACCTGTGAGAACTGCCAAAGGAAAATTCCGTGGGGGTCCTCAACTCAAAGCTGCACTGGGCAGTCTGAAGGCCCACTCTCCCCACCCCTTGCTCCTCTAAAGCTCTGCCCTCCTGGTGCACTCACAGTCTGCAGCCTGGATCTCAGCTCCATGGCCTCCTTTAGCTCCTGGAAGTCAGGCATCCTGGCCCCACTGCTGAACCTGGAGGAAAGGGAGGATAAGGCTATTTTGGGGGCTTAGGAGGCAGATGAAGAGGCAGAGAGCTCTGTACCCACACACTGGGTGCAACTTCTTTGTGACAGTCTTGTTGGTTTTCTGAGAGTTTGAGACAGAAGAACCAACTTGACCTGGGCCCTACACACACTAAGCTGTCATATTGTTGAGCTTTGTAAAGAACAAAAGTTGAAGTACATTGAAACATCAGAATTCATGAAAAACGTACAAGCCTACAACTCAAGGTGGCTATTAGCAACCCCCTTGTTAGAAAGCTCTACATCTAAATAGAATGAAGTTCTTCCCAGCAGAAACCGTATCTTGGTAATCCTACACACACACACACACACACACACACACACACACACACACACACACA
>CAJQZJ010033263.1:630081-676131 GCA_907164525.1 Lophiomys imhausi | reverse complement strand
ACACACACACACACACACACACACACACACACACACACACACACACATACACCTGGCCTCAGAGCCTGGGAGCCAGAGTGGAAACCTGGCTAGCTGACACCTGCCTCATCCTTCAGGGAAAGGGGCCGACAGACCCCCCCCCCACACCTTCCTCTACATACCTTCCCCTGACTGAGAACCCACAATGAGTGGTCATTTTCTTGGTACCAACCTCTTTCTAAGTGGACCCTCAGGACTCCATGCCTTCCCTACCCACCTCTCTCCCTAACTTCTCTCCAGGACATTCGCATCACAGAATTCCTTCCATCCCCCTACCAACCTGTGCTTTCTGGGCTCAAAACCGTGGTGACTTGGCTTCCTATCCTTAGATGGCTCTTCCCTAGGCTCATGTGCCAAGGAAGGACTGACTGCACCAAGGAAGTACAGGCCCTTTGGTGGGGCAGATGCCACATCCTACCCTTAGATTCCATCTCTGTGAACTGGCCAGGAGCCTGGACAGAGGATGTCCGACAGGAGTGTTCCTGATGGCTTCCACCCTCTGTCACCATTTGAAGGGACTCAGCTACATGGGTTCCGGTCCTGTCACCTGGAAACACTTTTCCCCCTTTATCCTCCCTTCCCAGGAGCACCTTGGAATGAGTCCTTTCTCTGAATTCTCTCTTGGGGCTTGCACGGAAGGAGTGTTTTGAATCATTTAAGATCCTAGTGAATTAAGGCCCTACCTGGGGCATGAAAAGGTACTGTGCTTTCGAGGCTGCTCTTCCTAGGGTGAGAGACTACCCTGGAGCCCAGAGAGGCAGTGTTCCCATGAATTTCACCCTAGGTAGGGCCTTAATTCACTAGGCCAGGACAGATCCATCTGAATTTGAGAAGACAGGGTATGGTGGATAGACTGAGAGCGCTAATGTTGCAGAGGGTCAAAGCTCTGGTTGGGGGAAGGCTGAGATGGTGCAGGAATAAGAAGCAGAAATGAGAGCTGAGGGGAGATGGCCTAGGGAATACACCCACCTTTCAGTGCCCAGGCTGCTGCTGAGGAAGAGAAGGGCTGTCCGTGTGACCTCCAGTGTCTGCTGGCACATGTTCTGAAGTACCTCCCTGTGTGAGGGCAGCCCAAGTCAGGGCCACCTCCTCGACCAGGGCACCGTACATGTGGGCATGGGCTCAGGGAGGGGCAGAAGAGGTCTGGACAGGTATGCTATGCCCTCCTCCAGCCCACCACCGTACTCACAGGACCCAGTGTAACCCCTGAAGCATCAACACCTGCCCATCCAGCAGGACCTGTGCCAGCCACAGGGCCTGGTACCCAGCTCCCAGCACCCCCTGAAACATACAGATGGGGAGGATCAGTCCTTCCCGCGGGGCATCAAACCCCTTTCTGCCTCCTGGGGGCGGCCCCTCACCTTAGCTGTGTTGTAATCTGCCTGCAGGTCGACCTTGGGGACGAACTTTGGGATGTCCAGAGCAGCTGCAGATAAAGACTCTGTCTGAGGGGCCTGCTTCTATGGGCCGGGTCAACTCTGAGGCCATCTTTCCTTGTTCCCAGCCCACAGTCACCCCTCGCTGGTGATCGCCCACCTAAAGCTTCCCAACTCTCTCCAGTCCCCTTGCTAACCTCGACCCTGTGGATCTTCGAAGTCTCAGTTCTTTACTGCCACCGTGTGGTTAGGTCTGAGAACTACACCCTAAGCTTCAAAGCCCTGCCTCTCTACAGCTCAGTAGACCCTACCCACTAGATGCTACTCTCTTGCAAGGTTAAAGCCTCCTCCCTCACCTCAGAGGAGGACTAAGCATGATCCAAATGAGAAGGGATATTTCTAGAAATTAAGGAAAGATCAAAGCTCTGGGCCTCGGTCCACCTGCCCTTCTCTCCAGCACCTGGAACTCATGCTTCTTTGGATTCAAACTACCTGAGACACCCCCACCAATGGCCGAGTGCTCGAGTGCTGACGGCATAGTGGCTCCAAATGGCCCATCTCTGTTGGAGGATCTAGGGACACCCAAGGAAGTGTAGTCTCCAGCTCAAGTCATATGGCAACACAGAGGTGTGCATAGAATTACAACCCAAATTTGCTTCTAATCTCTGGGCCAGAGAAACACTCACTAGGAAAAAAAGTCATGTCCTGGGCTATAAACCCATATGTTCTGGAGGAGAACGTCTCAAGTACTAAAGACTCAGCCTGAGTGGCCCTACTCACGGTCCCTGAAGGCCAACCCCTTGGGTGTGTCGCTGCCCATGTTGAAGAGAGTCAGAGGGCTGCTGGCAGCTGTGTGGGTGATGTGCTGGGCTGAGAGGCTTGGCTCAAGGACACAAGGGTGACCCTCAAAGAGGTACTCCTGGTGTTTGGGGGCCACGTTGGTCTGCTCACATACAGCCTCCAAAAAGATGGCGATCCTAGACACGTGAGAGGAGGGAGGGGTCAGGAGGCAAAGTGGGGAGGCTCAGCTTTTCTGGGGTAGGTCTGGGGTGGGGGTAGTTTTTTCATCAAAGATGGGGAGCCAGAGTTCATGAGAAATGGGAAGAGGATCCTGGAGTTCCCATGTGTAACCTCTGCCTTTGTCCCCAATTCTGCTGTACTCCCATTAAAACTCTCCTGATCTTGTACAGTACTCCAGGTATTGGGGAACATGCTTGTAACCCCAGCTCTTGGAATGCTGATGCAGGAGGATGGAGAGTTTTTCAGCTGGGGCTACACAGCAAGATCCTGTCTCAAACAGCAAAGACCAAGAATTTAGTGCGTAAAGGGATTTTTGAACAATAAAACACTAACCCGGGAAACAGAGTGCCCCACCTCTAAGACTGAAAGTGCAGGCTATCGTTGGAAAGAGGGCAGACTTTGAAACAGAAACAAGGAAGCGTGTCTTGACTTGAACCTGACAGAAATAGTACTCTATCCAAGCACGTTTTGGGAGACGCTCCCTTGGACCCACACCACTGTTTAGACGGGAAAGGGAGGCCCTTATTCCCTCTCTCTAGCATGTTCCCACTCACGTGTTGTGGGCATGGATGTAGACACGAAGCAAGATGGCCTGGGGCAGGGAGAAGACATGGACCACAGTTCGCTGCAGGATGTCACTGGTCTCCGCAAAGAACTGGTCAAAGCCCCAGCACTTTTCCTGCTCTACCTCCAGGATGTTGGCCAGGATGGGCACCAGCTGGCTCTGCAGCCCCCTAGACACACAAGTCATGAGGACTGTCAGAGCGAGGGCCCAAGCACCCATGTGGAACTCCCCAGGCTACAGAAGAAAAGTGGAGGGCACCAGGGCTCTGCTGAGATAGCTGGAAGTATTGACTCAGCACAGAGACTTGATCCCTGGCTTAGATTCGAGTGCCTGCCCCTCCCACTTACATGGACAGTCTGCAGGTGATGGGGAGGCTGTAGCTCCACTCCAGGGGCCCATTCGCCTGCCTCTGAGTCCCTGAAATGGCCCCAGCTGGCTTCTCTGTGGTGATTCTATGCCTGTAGTGGGGCAGAATCAGGCCACTAGTACCCCCGCCCATCCATCATGCTTTAAGAAACAATAAACTCCAAACAGAACGCAGTCCATGTCACCCAGCCACTGTGAGGTGGGCTGGAAAATGTGATTGTGGCATCCTGCCTCCACCTGGGAGGTCACCTCTGCCCAGGCACACTCCTTGCTTTAGGCACAGCGCTTCTAACCCACTCTACGGCTGTACCAGGTCCAGCCATGTCCACATCAGTGCCATGCTGAGGTCAGCACCAAAGATTTTCTCCTCACTTTTCTAACTGCCCTTCCACGCTATCTTTCTCTGACAGCCCATTCCATTCCAACTTTCTTCCTCGTCCCTAAACCCAATAATATTGGTTCCACACAGCTTGCCCCAGGACCAAGGGACACTCTGATAATAGAAAAACTCTGAGATGTCTTCCATTTGTTACAAAACAGCGATGGAAAGAGAAGCTAACATCTGACCAGCTCTGAAGCCAACCAAGAATGATTTCACAGTCCTGACCATATGTGCTGGAAGCTTACCTTAGACCCCAGCACTTCGGACCTCCAAGGCCATCATGCCCCACTTCTCTATCGCCCCTGCAGCACATGAACTGCACCCAGTGATGACATGCGCTTCTGTTAGACTGTCCTGTCACTGCGAAGCCCTCTCCTCTCAACTGCTCGTTACCTACAGCCAGTGTAATCTGCTTTTCTTTCCCAGAGGACATTTTTCCTACTGCCCTCCAGTTAGAACTTTGTCCCGGGACTTGGCACTTTTTTCCTGCACAACATTATTAACAGCTCAGTAGGTCCTTGTATTTTGCAGGGTCCCCCATTTCACTTGTTTGACACTACTATAGATCTCTTCCCCCCTCCCCCCGCAGGGGGGCAGTATATCCTGACAGCCCCTGTCTTCAACTCCTCCTATCAGTCAGTGAGAGACCTTAGGAGGACCCTGGGCCTGAGTATCGGCTCCATCTTTTCTTCTGAAGTTCTGTAACCTTGTAGGCCTCTATGAGCCTTAGTGAAGATGTGGTAAGCAAGGAAAGGGGGCAGGGCTAGAGGGAAGAGTGAAGAAAGACAGAGATAAGAATGATCTCTACTAAGCCAGGAGTGTGAGGCTGACCTTCTGGTTTGATTAACAGTGTGTCTAGAAGAGTCAAGGTAGGGACTAGGGGTTAGAGATGCAGCAGGGCCCAGAGTGGGGAGGCCCAGGTGTCTGGAAGAAGTCCAGGGCCCTGTCCCCTTCATTCCCTGCCCTGTAGCCCACCGTACATGATCTCCTTGTTGCGCCGGGGACCACCAAAGGGGATGAAGGGCAGACTACCGGTAGCTGCATGGTACAGGGTCACCCCAATACTCCAGAGATCCACAGTCACCCCGAACGCCTTTTGCTGGGGTTTTCGAAGCACTGCCCGCTCATACATGTCAGGGTGCTACGGGAGAAAGGCAGAAAGCAGCCATGGAGGGACAGTGTGAGCACTCCTATGGGACTCTTAGGGAGGCACAAGGCTAGGGGCCATCAGCTTGGGGCAGAGGGTCTCCAACATGAAACTTACCAGGTATTCCTCCGTACCATAGACAGAAACAAACTTCTCATCATCGTCCAGCTTCCGGGCAGCCCCGAAGTCAGACAGCTTATAGATGCTCTGCCCCTCCTCCCCCACCAGGCGCATGATGTTCCCAGGCTTGATGTCACGGTGGACAATGCTGTTCTCCCGAAGGTGGTTCATGCCAGCCACTGGGGAAAGACAGGGCACTAGTTTGTCCTGGGGAAGAGTATTTCCTTGGATCCAAATAGACAGGGAGGTGCCACAGAGAACTAACTAGCAGCACAGGAAAAACTGGAGACCAGGGATACCCCCAGGACAAAGGAGACATTCCAAGCTGGAGAGATGGATCATTGGGAAAGTGCACTGGCTGCTTTTCCAGATGACCCTGGTTCAATTCCCAGTCCCCACAGGTCATCTCCCAACTGGAACTCCTGTTCTAGGTGATCCAACACCCTCTTCTGGCCTCCGCAGGCACCAGTCACGCATACAGACATATGTAGGCAAAACACTCATAAAGTAAAAATAATTTAATAAAAATTTAAGGGGGTGGTGGTGGAGAGATGGTTTGGTTAAGAGCACTTGCCACTCTCCCTGAGGATATGAGTTCACTTCCTAGTACTCACATGATGGCTCATAGCCATTTGTAATTCAAGGTCCAGGGGATCCAAAACCTTCTTCTGACCTCTGAGGGCACCAGGCATACACACAGCGCACATGCGTACATGTAGGCAAAACACTCATACACACAAAATAAATAATCTAAGTCTTAAAAAATAAATAAAAGAAAGGAGTCCCAAGGACATCGGAATATAAGACTCATTTGGATTCTTTCGGGGGAGGCCAGGGCACATTCTCAATTTTTATTATTTATTTGTGATAAAAATATACCTAGCAAAGTTTGTCATTTAAATTTTTTGGTTTTGGATATGTAGTCCAGGCTGCCCTGGAATTCCTGATTGGCCTGCCTGAGCCCCCTCAGTGTGGGGAGTAAGCAACCAGACCTTTCGATTTAATGATTTAATGGCTTTTAAACACACAGCTCCAGTGGCTTTAAGCACATTAACATTGTCACGCAAACATCACCAACACTGCATCTCCTGCTACCCAGATGAAGTTCTACACCCTACCCTGTGCTTCCAGCCCAGCCAGGCATTCTACCTCAGTCTCCAGCAACTGGACTCCCCTAGGGGCTGCATCCCAGTGCTGCATTCCAGCACGCTCAGCAGGCTCCCACTGGAGCAGTATTCCATCACTAGGCACCTTTGCTTTTCTGCGGCTAACACGTCCCTCAGCACAGTGCCCTTCAGTTCCATCCACATTGCCGTATGTGTTAGAAGTCCCTCTGCACCGTTACACTCCACCACCTGCAGGCACTATAAAGTATCCAGTTGGGCTGTTTCTCCTGTTGGCTACTTGCCTTCAACACTGGCAAAAGATCTTTTTTAGAATTGTCTTCCTACACCGGCTTTGAGCTGAATCAACCACGTGGCGCCTCCCGGCCCATCCCTCCGCCTCGGGCCCGCTGGGGTGCCTGTTTCAGATCACTCTTGTCCTGGACTTTGTCCTGGACCTGGGGGGGACAGGGCGTGGCTCACCCACACAGCGCAGCACCACCAGGAACTCCTCCTCAGGAAGTCCGAATGTGTTCTCAGGCTCTTCCAGCACGCTCAGCAGGCTCCCACTGGAGCAGTACTCCATAACTAGCACCTTCTGCTGGCTGCCTCCCTGTGCACAAGACAGAGGGAGGCTTGGGGAGGAGGCTACTTCCAACTTCCGCCTGTCAGGAGGTTTTGTACCTAGAGCCCACAGCCCTCATTCGCGGGTCCCAGCTTCTTGCCTGGTCTTCTCGCCATGCCTCATACCCATCTCTGATACGAGAACCAACCCAAACCCAAGGCTACCTTTCCCAAGAAGCCCTCTCTGAATGGGCACTGATTCTCCGTTTTCTTTTCCAGCGATTTCCCTAGGAGGTCCTATGCTCTTGAGTTCTTTACCCCTTCCCCCAAATGGCTCTAGACTGCTAATGAGCATGGATTGTCTCTCCCTGGACTGCGAAGGTCAAGGTCAAGAGCACCCTTGTCTGATCAAGCAGATGACCCACCGTTTCCTCCACCGCGAACAGCTTGACGATGTTCTGGTGATTCAGTGCCCGCAGGACCTCGAACTCCCTCACTTGTACCTCGGGGGGCCGCCGGTAGCTGGCTGAGTTGAAGACCTTCACAGCAACCACCTCCCCCGATTTCTAGCGTATGGGCACAGGGTGAGAATCAACACGGGGACCTCATAGGCCCTACCTCGGCTGGGGAGCTGCCTGCCACCTTACCCTCTCTTTGACCTTTACCCCAACCCAGTCCCAAAGGAGAGAGGCAGGGGCTGGTTGGGCTCACATCTGACAGTCCCTTCCCCTAGTTAGGGGGCTGGAGCAGCACTTGGAGGTGTCAGGCCTGTCATCACACAGTGGCTGTCTTGTGTTATTGCTCATTTTGCTGTACATAAGAGCTGCCTCGGCAGTCTACCCTGAGCACTGAGTGCATTCTGACACAGCTCTGCAGCCACTATAGGACAAACCCAAACAGGCCCAACCTCCCAGCCCTGCTATTCCTAGATCCCACTGGCTGTCCCCTCCACTTTTGTCCTGTTCTCTAGTCCCAACAGGTCTCTGACAGAGGCACCATTCCAAGGAATTTTTCCCAGCCTCCCATACATACCTCAGCCCAAACCTGTGGAGTCCTTTCATAGACCCCAGAATGGACAGAAACAGAGTTCTGAGACCCTGTCAAGGTAAATTGAATCTTAATGCCCAATGGAGGGACATGAAAGGGTCCAGGGCCACAATTACTATTACCTTATTTCGGGCCTTGTACACACTGGCAGTGGCCCCCTGCCCCAGCAGGTCATCAGTGTGCCAAAGGTAATTAGCTGTGCTCTGCATCTCCCAGCCTCAGCTACCTTCCACCTGGGAAAACAAAGCAAATAACCATGTGGGGGCCCCAAGGTCCCAAGCCTGGCCTGCAACAGATACTGTTAGCATAGCCATCAGCTCCCAAGACCACCCTGGAAAGGATCCATATAGCCATGGCACAGGCAAGGGAGTTGGGGAAGTGGTGGTACAGGAAGATTAAGTAACTTCCCCCCACAGGAGCAAAACAGCAACAGGAGGCTCCTACTGGGTCCCAAGCTTGCATCTGTTCTACCCATGGGGACTTCTCTCTGTCCTGTGCCCCAGGCTCTTCCAGCACCCTTTAGAGGTAGGCCAATCTAAGGGGACAAACCTTTCTGTATATCACCTCTTTCAGGCACTGGGGACTCAGAGTTTTTGCATCTAGGCCTGGGAGTGTCCCAGGGAGAAGACACACTGTGGGAGGAAGGGCTCTGGGTCAGCAAGGGTCAGGCAGAGCCAGTAACACCACCACAAATCTCCAGGATTGCAACATGCGCCTAGAGCCCCACCTCCACCCCCCTTCTCTGCTTTCGTGGCCCCTAACTTCCTACTGCTGGAGCTAACAGCCACTCACCAGGCAGTCAGGACCTGCTCAGTGCTTCACCAGAAGAAGGTACAGGGCCATGGGAGAAGACAGCTAAGGAGGGAGGATGGGAGGGAACAAAGGGAGGTAGGTGATGGAGAACAGAATGGGAGGACCTGAGACCATCGAACACAAGGGCTCCAGATCTCTGGGGAAGATCTGAAACCGTCCACAACTCTGCTTCCCATCTTTGCTCTCACTCTGTTCCCTCCAAATCTGGTTCCTCTAAAGCAACAGGTTCCAGAAAGTGTTACCTCAGAAGTTATGCTCACTGCCTATCTGCAAAATAGGGCGAGTCGGCCTTTTGGGATGCCTGAGAGCAGGAGCTTAAGAAGGGCCACCACCCCAAAATGTGTTGAAATAAACCGGCGTTAGGTAAAGCTTCTTCCTGCTCTAGCATCTCATTGGGTCTCAAACCAAAAGTGGCTCAATTTCGAGCCCTTTCTGTCTGCATTTTCTTTTAAAGACAGAGTAGCCCAGGCACTTTCATTGGTACTGGGGATGGTCTTGAACTTGTGTCTACCCCCCAAATGCTTGGATTATAGGTGGGTACCGCTATTTCCTATTAACTTGGTGCTGAGGATGGAGCCTTTGACTTCGTGCATGGCAAGCACTCTACAAACTCAGTGAGCTATAGCCCGGCTTGTAGTCTAATTTAAAAGCGCAAACCTTGGAGAATGTCAGCTTTTGAACCAGAAGCCACTTGAAGAGATCAGTAGTCACACCCCAGTTTCAGAGGACACACTCGTGTTTGCAGCATGCAAAAGTAAGGTTGCTGATGAGACCTTCTGAGGTTGAACAGGTTGCCCAAGTTCCTCCGTGTGGCTGAAGAGTCAGCCTAATGCTAGGCTCAGGCAGGGCATACTGAATGGAGGTTAAAGCCCCAGCTTTGGGAGCTGGGGGCAGGAGATTATATCACCTTCATAACTCGACCTACTCTGGTTCTCAACCAAGCCTTGGGGCTGGGGCAAACATAGATGAAGTCAGGGAGATGGGCTATGAGATGCACTGAACAGAATCCCAGATTGGGCAGCATGGTCCTGGGTTCTGTGCCTAGAACCTCTGGCTATGGCACATCTGGACCACCTCTGTATTCTTGCCTGCCTCCCCCTAAGCTCCTTCGGTACACAGAAGGTGCTGCCCAGCAGCCTTCAGAGAGTCAACACCAGCCTTCCCACTTGTTGGACTCCCATGCTCCTTGGGGGCTCCTCTTACCTGCACTTCGAGTGGCCCAGAGTCAGGTAAACTCTCTCCCTGGCAAGTGTGTGTTATGCTTTCTGTCTGGGGCAAGTCCAGGAGCTGAGCTACACCGGAAGGAGAAGGCTGGGCGGATGAGAGGGAGGCCCCCTTCGTGCTGTTTGATTCTCAGCCCTATCAGGCTCTCAGGGCACCGTCCCAGCCCTTTCACCTTCCCTACAGTTCTGGGGAACTTTCCTAGCTGTTTTTCCTCAGGGAAATCCCAAGCAGAGGTCAGTAGAGGCACCAAAAGCTGAACCCCAGCTTTGCATCAGCATGTTGGGAAGCAGCTCCCAAGGGGGGAGCCTTGTTGGCCAATGGTGGTTCTTCTCAGGGTCATAATCCTCCCTGCCCCTCACTGGCCTCCAAACAATCCTTTCTGAGAGAGTGTTTTCCCACAGAGGGAGTTCTGGGCACCACCAGGCTCCCAACTGTCACAAGAAAGACACAGGGAGGGGGCATTCAGCTGAGTGTTGCCTTGAAGCTGCCCCACCTGGCTCCCCACACCACCCTCCTCCACACTCACCCCATCTCCCATCTCAGCTGCAGGGGAACACAGATTTGTGGGACTGGGTGGCATCCCCAGGGATTGCAGGCCTTGAAGTCGATCCTGGGCAGTTCCTAGAGCATCCTGGTAGTTATGTGCCCACAGGATCCACAGGCCAAGCTAGTCCTGGGTCCTGGGTCTGAGGGTTTCTTTCCTGCCTCTGTGATAACAGTGGGAGACCCAGCACAGCAGAGCCCAGGCTCTTAGTTCCAGCATACTTCCTGATTCACTTCTCTCTCTCTCTCTCTCTCTCTCCTTCTCTTTCTCCCCACCTCTTTCCTTCCCTTCCTCTCTCTCTCTTAAAGAGACAGGCAGCTCAGCCGTTGCCACACCACCTCCACCCATCAGGAAAGAGAAAGAAGATGCTGCCATCATCTAAGTCACAAGGAAGTCAAGGACTGAGGCTGGGCCCTCTGTGATAGACCACTGAGTACCGTGCTGACATCTCAGGGGGGAAATTCAGGGCTCTGTTTAAAGTCAACTGAAGTCAACCTGTGGGCCCCTCCTAAGAAGCTGAGCAGGACATGTCTTCCTTAGAGCCTGCAAGAGCAAGCACACACCCAGATCATAACCTCCACTTTGACCTTACACGCAGCAAAACTGGCCCCACCCCCACCGGGGCAGCTTTCGGACCATAGCCTGAAGGTGTGATGTGCTTCAGGTGGTGTGGATGGTAAGGTATGGAGTAGCTGATCAACTTTGGGATTCTGGAAAGTGTTTCTCAGACCACATTTGATGGCATCAAGTCCTACACACCTTTAGTAATTTCCCCATGATCTGCCACCTTCCTAGCCATAACCCAGTGCCCCAAATCTCCTGGGAAGCTGGAAGGGCTCTGCACTGCTCCAGTCAGCTCTAAGTGGGCAGTTGGAGAAGGGGTTAAAACCAGGAAATTCCGTGTTTCTCTAGAATGGCAGTGGGACTTTCCCTTGGCCACACCTGGTGATTTCCTCTGTGAGCCCCACCCCACCACAGGGAGGAGAAGCAAGAACAGGCTGGGAGCTTGTTGCTGACAGCCCCACCTGAGGATAACATGACAGCTGGAGGCCCTGCAGTGGCTTCTCACAGCAGGGCCAGAAGGGGCATCCCTGAGGGTTCCACACCCCAGCCTGCATGCTACATGTTTCCACCTGTCAAGAACATGGGGCATTGCACTTGTCTGATCACCTAGGACTTAGGAGGACAGAAACATGTACTTTCTCTGGCAAATTATTTAACTGTTGCTGTAAGACCCCCTTCTCTAAGGTCTCCTACCCTCTAGTTTAACATGGCTGCTCCCTCAGTCTAGAAGGTTACCTGGGTGAATTTTGTGGTCAGAGTACCCTCTGGCCTGCTAGGGACACTGTTTTTGGTCCCTGAGGTTTGCAGTAGTACCAACTTGCTTATCCTGGAGGCTGCCCATTTTCCTCCATGAACCTCTACTCTTACTTTCCTTTCTTTTTACCAGGGACTTTCACACCTTCCAACACAAGAGTCAAGCCTAGCATCTCCTGTGAAGCAGGCACTGTGTGCTCAGGACAGAAAAGGGGAGACATGAGCATCTTATCCCAGAGATGTGGGGTGCTGGACAGCATGGTAGTGAAAGCATGGTGACAGAAACCGAGCAAACAGTGGTTCTGTGGACCTCACTGGGGCAGCAGGAAGGGTTTGGCAGTCTCGCTGAGCGCGCTGAGTTAGGCAGAGAAGGGCCCACTAGTTCAAACATAGGAAACAGGGCAAAGGTGCTGAAACATGAAAAAGTTGTTCAGGGCTTTGGACCTGACACTAGGAGAGCCTGAAAGGTGGAACCATGCTGGTGATAGACGGTACTTCACCAGTGGACTCTGGGAGGGAACATCCTTGGTGTGGGCAAAACACAGGACTGCCCTGGCTGTGTCCCAGCTGTGGGGGAATTCAGAAGCCTGGAGGGAAGAGCATGTCCATAAGAGGCCTTGCCACATCTTCCCAGGCTCCAAGGAATCATAGAAATAGACAAAGGCAAAAATCCAAAGCCAGCATAGGAACCAGAGGCAAGTTTGTGATGTGTGTGTGTGTGTGTGTATGTGTGTGTGTGTGTGTGTGTGTATGTGTGTGTGTGTGTGTGTGTGGTGTGTGTTGGGATGGTCACTCTGGGGAAAATAACTTCATGTCTGCTTGCTACATATGGAGGCTGGTGTGGGGAAAGGGCGGTTGCTAAATCATCATTACGGCCTCCCTCTAAATAGGATTTACGTCATTAAACTTTTGTTTGTCGTCGTTTTTTGAGACAGGGTTGCTCTGTGTAGTCCTGGCTGTTGGGTGGGAGTTGGGGTGGGTGCTGCAGACACTACTGGGTATGGAGTTCAGTTTCATGCATGCTGAGCAGTACTACTACTGAGTTACACCCCCAGATGCCTGAATTTTTAAGGACAGGTTCTAGCTCTGTTGCCCTCCACAGGCTGACCCTGAATTTCTAGGCTCAAGTGAACCTCCTGCCTCAGCCTTCCTAGAAGCCGGAACCACAGACACATGCCACCACACCCAAAATAATATTTGTTCCCTTCTGCCAGCACCATCACCTCCATTTGGACTATGCAACTCATCTGTCCCCATACTCCTTCCTGTCTTCCTTCTGGACCTGCCTGTGGAGTAAATGTGCCTCAGCTCTGTCCATCTTCAGAACAAATGCTGGTCCCTGACCAGCCTGGATGTTCCCCACGCACTGAGCTGCTGGCTTTCCTTCTTTGCTGCCTATTCACTCCAGTGAGATTCATTTATCACCTACCGAAAAATAGCTCTTTCTCCCCTTTTTCTTTTTGAGACTGGGTCTCTCTATGTACCAAGAAGTCCCTACTCCACCCCCTTCTTTTTTTGTCTTTTGAGACATGGTATTTCTATATAGTCCTGGAACTAGCTACGTAGACCAGGATGGCCATGAACTCACAGAAATCCTCCTGTCTCTGCCTCCCAAGTGCTTGGATTAAAGGCGTGCACCATCACACCCAGCAAAAATGCTTACTTTTAGACAGTTAGCTTCATTTTAGCCCTTGGCACTGGGCATTAAACAGTTGATCACTACTTTTGTTCCTGATTTCTGTGGCATGTGTTAGAAATCAGGCTTTCTCCCAGCCACCTTCAGTCACTCAGGGCCAGCAGCTATGTCATCACCAGTCATCGACTCTTTAAAAAGTCCCCACCATCATAGGCCTCTCTCTTACTCTCTCTCACTCTGTCTTCTTGTCTCTATCTCATTTCCAGGCTCTGAGATGGCCTTTTGTTCCCCCCACCCCAATAAATCTCTTGCATAAGATCTGTTGTGTGGTGTGATCTCTGTGGCATATCCTGGCCTCAACCTGCCAGGTCCTCTGCAGTCAAATCCTAATAAGGTACCCTTCTGCCACTTAGGTACTGGGCTTGCTCTTTCTCTGCGGGCTCCTCCTATATGAGATTACCCTATTCCATCTACATGTTATTTCAGGGATTGCAGTTTGAATACATCCTACTGGATTTCAGGTAGGACATCCCCCAAATTCCAGACTCACACATCTACTTTGGTCTTCTCAGCATGGCCTGCCTAAGCAGAAATTTTAATTTTCCACTCAATTTCAGAGCACAATGACCTCCTCCCTCTTTTAAAAACGGAGTAACTAAATTGCCAAAGCTGCCTTCAAGCTATGATCCTCTTGCCTCACCTAATGAATATCTGGGACTACTGGCACGTTATGACACAGAGCTCCATAGTTGTCTTTTCTTGTCCAACCCAGCATCTTGCTTCATTTTGGCATTCACTTATTTTGCTTTGTGTGTTGAGTAGGAAAAAAATTCTACTGTCTGTTTTTCCTTCTTAATACAGTGCTTGAATAGACAGATTAAAGTTGGTTGGTTAAACGACTCTTTGCAGCTTAGGGTTAGCTGCTGAGTCAAAGGAAACTTCCTGCCAGCCGTGGTGGTTCATGCTTAGAAATTCCAGCACTCTGGAGGCTGAAGCAGGATTGTGAGTACATTGTCAAATTCTTTCTCATCCAACATCCTAGGACAATGGGATCTACAAATATTTAAAGGAGGTAATCCACACTTACCTGGTCTCCTGTTTTGGTTTCCATCCAGTTGAAATGGGTTTCTGTATTGACTGTTCATTGCCACCTGCCTCCATCAAGGTAGCAACAGAACATATATGGAAGAGGACCCCAAAAGCATGACCTTTGCCTGTAGGAGTCTCTAAAAGTCTCCTTGGTGCTTTGCCCACAGCCTAAGAGCTGTCTCCATCTCAGCAACTCAGCAGCCCCAGGGGTCCCCTCTTCATATACTGCTGCCCGGGTGGGAGGTGGGTGTGAGAGCCCACATGTATCACAGTGTGGCAGAACAGACTCAATTTTGATTGACCCCAGGGTATCAGTGCTGCAAGAGCATTAACAGAGGGAGGAGATGAGACAGGCTGGTAAGGCAAGAAGGAGCTGAATGGTAGATACATAAGAGAAAGAAATGACAAATCTAAGAGGAAGGTGTGCATGCTAGGGCTAGGGTAGGATCTCCTGTATTACCATTGAACACAGGTAACGCTAATAAACATGCCAGACTTGATTTACCCTCAGGGATGTCTTGTATTACAATAAGTATTCTAAAGCAAAATGTTGACTCCAGGCTTTGTGGAATTCACTCTAATTTATTATCTCCTTTGGCATTTTGCTGCTTTTTAAAAATCTTCTTTCTATATATTAAAAATGCACACATTGCTCAAGATCTGCACAAATGGAAGCCAGACCAAATCCTGGCATGGAGAGAGGAGGTAGGTATGAAGTCCAATTCCTGGCAGCCGAGCTAATGGCAATTGTAAGCTGCTTGTAAAGAGAGGGTCAGTTTTCTCTAAGAGTCTAGCCCCTGAGAAGAAGCTTGTGCTCCAGTGGAAGGCCACACATCCAAGAATATTTGGGCAGCACACATCAGCCTTGATGGGGCAGGGAACAAAGCTGGGTGGGTAGAGAAGGGGGATGAATCTGGGAAGAACGAGGGGAGGATGAATATGATCAAACAAGCTTTATGAAATTCTGAAAAGTTAAACATGTGTGTAAGTATGTTTGTTTGAACACTTATTTTTACTTGGGGTAGGAAAGCAAGTCAAAGTGTAAGAAATAGCCTCACACAAAGCAGGAGCTGTGTACAGAATGGAAGAGAGTTAAGCTAAGCTGCTCACATAATCAAGTAGAAAGAACAAAGACAACTGTGCTGTTTTAAGAATTCAGCAACATCAGGATCCAAGATGGCGCCGACCATAGAGCAGTGCATCTGAGTAGTAGGTGAATGAGATTAGTCATTGTGGAGTGAATGTGAGGTCCCCTAGCCTACAGTGAAGCACAGACGGTGTCTGAATGCCCACAGCAAACATTGAGACCGGTCACCAGGTAAAAGAGCCCACGCAGTTCCCGGGAACACAACCCTGAGATCAGCCAGCTCCGTCACCAGTCTGGAGAGGAGCTCTGGCTAGAGATCTAGCCCAGGAGCAGATCCAGCCCACGGCTCCAGCCACAGACCAGCGGCCCCGCCTGTCTGCCTGATATCCAGCCTGCACTCGAGCCGCACCACAAGAGCAAAGGTAAGTGAGATTATTTTTTTCCGGAGTTTCCAACATGGTGGCACAGTGTGCACTGTAGCGGAGAGGCAGAGACCTAACCCAGTCACAGCAAAGCAATTAGGAGCCAAGACTGCCTGCAAACAGAGCCCGGGACAGTGTGTTCTCCACAAATACTGGGGCGGGTGGGTCACTCACCCTAGCACCCAAGCATCTGAGGCAGTCAGCAACAGGCGCACTGAGGCCGGCATCTGTTGTGGGTGGAGCTCCCTGCCTGCATAGTCAGCCCAGCTGGGGAGCCAGAACGACTGGGTCAGTGAGAGGAGAACACAGACCCAACCACAGCTCTACCTGCCTTTCTGAGGAGACCTGTCAGCTCCCAGGTCCTCAGAGGCTAGCCCTCTCCCCACTCCAATCCCCTCTATATTGGTCCAATTGGGTCACAAGCAGTTGAGGAGAGCAGCAGCCACCCTCCTCTCCGAGAGCCAGTCAGTCTATTACAGGAATCTGCCCGCCATCTGGAGGTAAACACCAGGATCTCAGGATCAGCCAACCCCCAGGGCAGGGAGTTTTCCTGAGCACCAAGGTCAGGTAACAAAAGAAACAAACAGATAACACCTGGGTCCATCTGATGACAAAAGGTCAGCGCAAGAACATGGTAAAAAAAACCCAAAACAATAGGATGTCTCCAGATCCTAGCAATAATGCTACAGACAACTCTGGACAGCTGAACCCAATTGAAGCAAAGGAAAATGACCTTAATCCTACGCTTATACTAATAATAGAAGGCCTAAGGGAGGAAATCAAATACCTCAGAGAGCAACAACAAAGTACTGCAAAGGAGGTGATGGAAATGAATAAAGCGCTTAAAGGAATGGAAGACCTGAAAAGGGAAGTTGAAGCAATGAAGAAAATCCAATCTGAGACATCCATAGAACTGGAAAACCTTAAGAAAAGAATTGGAACTACAGACACTAGCATCACCAACAGAATACAAGAGATGGAAGAAAGAATTTCAGGCTCAGAGGATAAAATTGAAGAAATGGATACATCTGTCAAAGAAAATGTCAAATCTAAAAAAGTCCTGACACAAAACTTTCAGGAAATCAAGGACACAATGAAAAGACGAAATCTCAGAATAATAGGAATAGAAGAAAGAGAAGAGTCCCACCTCCATGGACCAGAAAATATCTTCAACAAAATCATTGAAGAGAATTTCCCAAATCTAAAAAAAGAGATGCCTATAACTTTACAAGAAGCTTACAGAACCCCAAATAGATTAGACCAGAAAAGAAAATCTTCCCGCCACATAATAATCAAAACACTAAATGTACAGAACAAAGAAAGAATTTTAAAAGCTGCTAGGGAAAAGGGTCAAGTAACATATAATGGCAAACCTATCAGAATCACACCTGACTTTTCTTCAGAGACTCTAAAAGCCAGAAGGGCCTGGACAGACATCTTGCAGACCCTAAAAAACCACAAATGCCAGGCCAGACTACTATTCCCTGCAAAATTGTCAATCAACATAGATGGAGAAAACAAGATATTCCATGACAAAGCTAAATTCAAACAATATCTATACACAAATCCATCTCTACAGAAGATGTTAGAAGGAAAACTTCAACCCAAAGAGGATAATTACACACAAGAAAGCACAGGAAGCAAATAGCATGCCTGCAGCAAAAACAAAAGGAAAGAAGCTCACTCACACACTATTTCTACCAACATCAAGATGACAGGAAGTAACAATCACTGGTCATTAATATCTCTCAACATCAATGGACTCAATTCCCCAATAAAAAGGCACAGGCTAGCAGAATGGATGCGAAAACAGAATCCCACATTCTGCTGTTTACAAGAAACACACCTCAGCAAAAAAGATAGACATTATCTCCAAGTAAAGGGCTGGAAAAAGATATACCAAGCAAATGGACCCAAGAAAAAAGCTGGAGTAGCAATTCTAGTATGCAACAAATTGGATTTTCAACCAACATTAATCAAAAGAGATGGGGAAGGACACTATATACTCATCAGCAACATCTTAGAAAAAATAACTCTGAAGGGCATGGTGGTGCATGATTTTAATCTCAGCACACAGGAGGCAGAGGCGGGTAGTCTCTGTGAGTTTGAGAACATAGTGAGTTCTGAGATGGCCAGGGCTATCTAGAATGTGGGACCCTGTCTCAAACAAGCAAACAATGTGTATGTACATGTATAGATACACGCAAATTCTGCAGACTCAGTTCTTCCTCATTTAGAATCCTCCAGGGGACACGCTGGGGAGTTTCAGTCCAAGACTGGCTGGTATCATTGCTTTGGCTTCTGGAAACAGATCATGGTAGAAGCGTGGGGTAGAGGAATGAGCTGTTACTTTTTACGAACTCCACCCTAAAGATCACTTTCTACTAAAACACAAGGCATCTCTGAGGGAGAGGGAGGATTCCTGTATCCTCTACCCTCACCAGCAGCAAGGCATGTCAGTCAGACCTTCTTCTAGATGCAGGGATGATCAAAGGTTGACTGACTCAGGGATCTGGCTGTGAAAGACAAGGGCCATTGGAAGGCTGGAGAGACTTGTTAAGAGCAGTTAAGAGCACTGGCTGTTCTTGCAGAGGACTGGGGCTCAGTTCCCAGATCCACATGGTGGCTCACAACTGTCTGTAACTTTGGTTCCAGAGGATCTGACACCTGCTTATGACCTCCATGGCACTGCATACATGAACTGTTACAGACATACATGCAGGGAAAACACCACCCATACATACTAACATAAAAATATAAATCTTAAAACACTGAATCATTTAGTCACCCTTAGTCATAGTTGGTAAGTTCCCAACCAGCTTTATAGGTCTTTCTTTTTTCTTGGTGTTTGGAGACAGTTTCTCTGTGTAGCCCTGGCTGTCCTGAAACTCACTCTGTAGACCAGGCTAGCCTCAATCTTACAGAGATCCGCCTGCCTCTACACTGGGATTAAAGGCGTACATTCACCACTATGGCCTTGGTAGGTCTCAGTCTTTCAAGTTGGGAACTCTGATCATAAAGACAGAAATGAAAGCAGTCCTCACTGACAACAAAGGGAGGGTTGTGTTAAGGAACGTTCTATGGTCACAGACTGGTGAACGGTATGCTGGAGACTTCCTACAAAACCTCTGAGGTCCACACACGGGCTATACGGAAACAATGGCGTAGAGAGAGAAAGAAGGTGGTTACCTCAGGGTCACCTTGTTCCTGTTGTTGCCAGGTTTGGACTCTGTTAAACTTCAGATGAGTGGGGAAGGGAGATGACTTGCAGCAGCGAAACCTAAAAATGTGTTTTATTTTGAAGTTGTGCTTTGGATTTTCCCCAATCCAACATCAGCTGAGTGAGTCTTAGGTTCACACAAAGCATCTTCAAGCACACATACAATATTCCAGTTATCAACACCATCTTAAAGAACATATCATTTTACACAAATGTGACATACAAATCAGACGCCACAATGTTGCAGTTCCCTGGAAGATCTAAGTTCTCTTCTGAACCGAAGTCCATGCACACCAGCCCTTCCAGTGGTCTGTTCATCCTGGTGCTGGAGGGATCTTTCATCTCCTTGGGGATCAATGAGGGTGGCCTGAGGAGGCTGGCAGAGACCAGCATTTCCAGTTTGTAAGCTGCTGGTGTCGAACTCCTCTACTTTCCAAACTGGGATGCCGGTAGCCCCACCCCACTTTCTTCCCCAAAGACTGAGTCCACACCAGGGAAAGGATCCATGCCGCAAGGGGCAGAGCGGGGCTCTTGGAAGCATCATGCTGGTTTCGGGCAAGCCTATCTGAGGAAGGCTGGTTGCCCAAGGCCTGGGGTGGCTGGCTCCTTTTGGCTTTTGGGTGTAAAATCACAGTGTGCAACCTCAATTCCAGTTGAAGTGAGCTCTGCTGAGGAGGACTCTCCTCCTTTTGGTTCTTACACTTTTTAACAGGACCATCTCACAGGCGTCAGAAGCACCAGAGATAAGGAAGACAGCTAGGTTCCCAGAGCTGGGGTTAGTAGGGAACCACTTGCACACGGTCCAGCTCATTATGCAAATCAGCAGATGAACATCGACTGAAGGGGTGATCAACACAAATAATGTACAAGATTAAAGGAGAAGGCAAGAACAAAAGAACAGGCCCAGAGTATGGTCTTTAAGAAGCCCTGCTTTCACCTTCTTAGAGGGTAGTGTCCTGGAGAGAGGATAAAGGGCAGGCAGGAAACTCTGATCAGACTAGATTAAGAGGAATGTAAAAACTGAAGGGCGAAAATTCATTTTCAGCAAGGAAAGGGATCCTTGAGTCTGAAAGCCTGGCTTGGCTCAGGGGCAGTACAAGCCCAGGTCAAGATGACAGATCAGTAAAAAGAACAGTAAGAACCAGGCATCCAAAGGACTAAGGGCTGCCCCTTGCCGTCTGACTCACTCTACTCAAGAAGTGCTAGAGTCCTCTCTAGCTCAGGAGCAGTCTCCCTGGTGTTGAAGTTACTCCTCTTCGTTAGTGAGGCCTTTAAGCTCCCCATTCCCTTCACTCAGAGAAACATCCACCGCTTTCTACAGAGCCCATTACAAACTTCACATGTTGGTCCAAAAGGATCACTTCTCGCCCAAAGCTAAGAACACTCAGATCCTCCAACCTGAATGGCAATTCACATTCCTCTTGAGCTACAGAAAACAGTAAAGTTAATATAAAGGCATAGCTTTCAAACCAGAAAACAGAGAGGAGGAATGAGGCTGAGCTGCAAGGAGCTGTTGAAACACATGAGCCTGAAGCATGATTTCCTAGCTCTGGTGCTCTTGGAGAGGCATGGCGCAAGAGGAGTAGTGTTCCAAGCACCAGGCTTGTGGGCAGACTAGTAGAGCATTCACCGGTAGCACATCTGGAAAAGGCCAAAGGCAGGCCCTAAGGTGAAGCATTCACTTTTTTCCTTTTTTAAGATTCTGGCTTTGAGAAAACAATTTTGAGTTTGTGGGGGTCAAAGTTCCCATAGTTGTCCTTGTTTGGATAAACAAAAAAGTTTCAAAAGGGCAATATCTCTAGAATTTAACGAGGGTTTCCCAAGCGCCCCTGTTCATCCTGAGACAGCCTTATAAAACACTAAGCCAAGAGGATATCTTGGGATAGTCTTAATATGGGAACAATTTTTGGGTTAGCAGAGAGCAACTTAATTTTTTTTAATAGAATGGTGAATTTTGAAAGTTTTAAATGCCAAAAATGGTGGGAGGAAGAAGGACCTATTTCCTACCCTTTTCAAACCTGCCATAACATAAACACAATAAAAACTTCAAGACTTTTTACTCTAAAAGAAACTAGCTATGAAACTGTTTTATATTGGAAAACATCTTAAATGGAAATGGTGTATCAGAGACAAAGACAGGAACTGAAGAAAAGTCTATATGTTCAGCAAAACTTGAAAAGCTCTGTAAGACTGGGATGCACATCTACAGAACAGAGCAGAGCAAATGGAAACACCAGTGACCAACTCACAGAAAGAGGAAGAAGACAGACTCCCCACCCCCACATCAGATCACAGAACTGTCCCATTCTGCTAAATTTCTATGACAGAGAGATTTCCAAGGCTAGGTTTCTCTGTTCCAAACAGAATAAAGTTTGTGATGAAAACCAAGACTCCTGGTGGCTTCTGTGTGAACTGCCACTACCACAGAGTGGTCTATGACCAGGAGAGGCTACACCAGAGACCAGAAAAACCTCTGTATGTGTGTGCGTGGGCACGCCTACGTATATTTATATAAAATGAAAACTGGGTTATATATGATACTTTTAAAATCAGTACTCAAAACAAGATGCCACTGAGAGCTGAGTGGCTGCAGCTAACCATCTGGTCAAGGCATCCTCTGTGGTCTGAAGGGACAGGGACACAGGTTCATGTCCCCATGTCTTGCCTTGGCAGATATCACAGCAACCCAATAATGGAAAACATGTCTCTGGCTAACCTAACAGTATGTACTGGAGCTGGTTGGATTACAACAGAGGGGAGCAAAGAGTAGAGGGAAGGACCAGATAGGGAAAAGCAGTAACAAGGGCTTCATTCTCAAGGTTTGGGTAATAGGAAGGCTAAGTCCTGTAAGAACAACTTATAATCTAATTTTCAACTGAAGTCCCCAAGCTAGATAAATAGGAAGATTTTAATAACTGTCAGTCTTCTTGTCTAGAACAAAAGCATTATACCTTTTAGACAGTACAAGACTTGTCAGTGGACTGTGGGGAAGCAGATGAATTGACACCAGGGCTAGTGGCATTTGTTTTGGGGAAGACAGTTGGCTTGGGCCGTGTGGCTGGTGGTTTGACTGGAGCAGCCATCTTGACAGACTTGACGGGCCGGAAGGCGCAGGCAATGTCCCCAGCAGTACTGGCACTGCGCTGGAAGGCAGGCTCAGGGTCCTTGAGGAGCTGGGTATGCAGGGGGCTGGAGGGTTCAGAGGTGGGGGCTACCACTGGGGAGGTCTTGAGGGGTTCCAAGGTGTCCAGAACCACATCAGGGGTGTGCTTAACACTGCTCTGCCGCTCTAGCTCTCGGAGCTCATTTAGGGCGGAGTTCATTGTTGCTTCAATATCCTGCAAAAAAGGAAAAAGGAAGAAGTAAGATAAATCAAGATAGATGTCCCCAAGGATCCTATTTCACCCAAACAGGCCAAGCTATGAAACCAACTACAGAATACCTTACTTCACTTGGCCAAAGTCCTTAGACACATGAATGTCCAGAATGTGGAGGAAGGGGATAGAGAGATTTTCATCATCATGCATCAGGAATGTAGAAAGAGTAACTGATGTCTTTTGGATATAACAACGCTATTGCACACATCAACCCACACCAGTTGCAGTTATCTACACAAGATCAAGCCAGCTAAAATTCCAGGAGGAGCTGGGGCGGGGCCCCTGAGGCCACACCCCTGTGCGAGGAGCTACTGGCAGTCGATGGTTGCTGAGGAAGAGGCACTCTTGGGGATGGGCCTCCTAGTAGGTTGACCATGCCCCAGAAGATGGCCCTAGACCTATGCATGCATATATATATATGGAAAGTATTAGACTTCACGAGGTTGGGAGGGAAGTGAAGTAGGAGGCACTAGGAGTTGGAGGTAGGTAGTAGTGGAGGGCATGATCAAAAAATACATTGCAAAAAATGTACCAAGTTTAACAGCTAAGAAAAAGTATTATTAAAAAGGAAAGAGTAGCTGACTATTTTCAACTCGAGTCCTTGGCTTTCGAGATAGGTGTTGAAGTATTTCTGGATGAAATAACATACAATTAAACAGAGAGGGGAAAGGTCATGAGTACACAGGGTCCATTATATAATTCTCTGTATTTTTGTGTATGTTTGAAAGTTTACATAGTGAATAAATTTTACAAAGTGGTAGAGATCAAGTAGATCTTTATTTTCTTGACCTCAAGGCCAATGGTTAAGGGGGTTATTCCTTTCTCCACAAGAGCTAAGGAAGGTTCAAGAGTCAAGTCCTTAAAGATTTATGAGGGTGATGCTTCAATTTCCCAACTCCTCCAAATGTGAACTTGAAACCAGTTCCTTCTACCCAGCACCATGAAAGGGAACCCAAGGAGTGACCAAAAGGGGGAGCCAAAGCCCACACAGATAAATTATCATCTACAAATCAGTGGACACTGCAGATTTTAGGAAAAAAAGCAGTCCTAGTCCAGCGGCTCAAGGCAGAACCAAAGAACCTTTTTATGCAAGCATCCAGGAAAAGTACCCAGCTTCCATACCCTCTCTGCCAACTTGTGTTTAATATTGCGTACCAAAGCCACCACAGGATTCCTCTTTGGGATGAAGAATACTTTCAAAGATTCTAAGTTTCCAGTCAGCCCCAGATTCCCCATTCCGGGCTTCCTGTCCTATGGTGTGATCTATGTTTGCTACGGATGACAATGACTCATTTTCTTTTTTTTTTTTTTTAAACTTTTTTTGTTTATTTATTATGTACACAGTATTTGCTCTACATATATGCCCGGGCAGATCTCAATGTAGATGGCTGTGAGCCACCATGTGGTTGCTGGGACTTGAACTCAGGACCTTGGGAAGAACAGCCAGTGCTCTTAACCTCTGAGCCACCACTCCAGCCCTGACAATGACTCATTTTCACTCATTATTATGGTATTTATTTTCCCCTGCAATGCTGGGAAAGGAACTCAGAAGCCTATGCACGCTAGGCAAGTATTCTGAGTTTGCATCACCACGCAACAACCTGGGCTTCTCAAATCTTTTAGAATGCTCAAGAAGAATTCTTATCTTCAGGTTCCATCCTGCTGTGCAGATAGTGTGTTCACAGTTCCTAACACTTTGATTAATGGCTGGCCAAAAGAGGCTCAAGGAGGATTCCCATGGTGCAAGGCAGATTGCTGTCAGGAACTTAAAACAGAATAGAAGGCTAGCAAAGCAAGACATCACAGGTCCAGGGCTTAACACCAGGCTTACCAGATACAACTCCTTAAGCAGAGCAGCAATGAAACCAACAGAGACCATACAGAGCCTCTACTGCCCCTTCCCGATCACCCCGGAAGATGAGGTGAGGAAGAGGATCAAACCAAATCATCAGTTCCTACCTGTTCTAGTGAAAATTATATAGCTGGGAGAGACGTCTGAGAGAACTGCTTGGAGTGGCCCCAGTAGTTGGATGTTTAGAGGTCGGGTTGGGTTTCTAATATTTCATGGAAAACACAGTCATCAATGTGGTGAAGATGAGAAGGGTGGTCCTGCAATCTGGGAGCTCACCTGCACTGTTACCTGGAACCTTGGGCTGGAGGCCCTTCTAGTACCTGAGCTTCAAGCAACAGGAACACTTTCTGGGTATTTAAGGTAGAATCAGATGGTGGACTAATCATCTACCCACATGTATTGAGACTAGCTTTAGGAAGTGGGGTGACAGGGATGGGCAGAGAAATATACAATGTGACCTGAACTATATTTGAGACTCAGCTACACCAAAGTCTACTCTTGTGTTTTTATCATCCATCCATCCGTCTGTCTGTCTGTCTGTCTACCTACCTATCTACCTTCTTACCTGTGTGTTCTATGAGCAGAGGCAGAGGAAGATGTTAGGTACCCTTCTCTATTACTCTGTACCTCATCTTTTTTGAGACAGAGTCTCTCACTGAATTTGAAGCTTGTTGTTCTGGCTAGGCTGGCTGCTTACCCCTAATACCCAACACTGGGGTTACAGGCATACATGGCCATGCTAGGCTTTTATGTGAGTACTGTGGATTTGAATTCAGTTCATCTTGCCTGCACAGCAAATGTTCTTATCCACTGAGCCAGCTCCCCAGACCCTACCTTAGTGTCTTAAGATTAATGAACTTTGATCAAAATACTTAAAAAAAAGATTTATTTATTTCAATGTATGTGGGTGTTCTGTCTGCATGTACACCTGCATTCCAGAAGAGGGCATCCCGTCGCATTATAGATGGTTGTGAGCCATCATGTGGTTGCTGGGAATTGAACTCAGGACCTTTGGAAGAGCAGTCAGTGCTCTTAACAGCTGAGCCATCTCTCCAGCTCCATCAAAATACTTTTAACTGCTGGCTTTAAAGGTTAACAGCCTATATGCAGCCAGAATACGAATAAGAAGGTAGAATTCTATTAATTCTACTTCCAGGTTCTTGCTGGGGAGATGGGACTAGGCAGACTGCTCAAGAAGCTGTCTTGGTAGGTTCACATGTATGATACTCCCTGTTCTCTACAGAATGGATACAACATTGATCTGCTTTAAGTTCTGTTGGGTTAGCTGGGGCTGCTGAGCGAAACTGATGAGTGTGAACTTATTACCTGCGCAATGACCTCAGGGTCCATGGGCCGATGGCTATTGAAGCTTTTTGACCTTCCTGCCGCGGCGGTCTTCCGGATCTGTGGACTGTCCAGCCGGTTCTTCAAGGAGGAGTGGCGGCTGATAGAGTTGAGGCTCCCATGGCCACTGATGGAGCATTTATCTGGCCCTTCCTTGGGGAGATTCTGGCTCATGATGGGCTGGGAGGATGGACGGCAGCTAGCCCCCACCCCCAGGGAGGAGGAGTCAGTCTGAGAACTGCCCAGCCCATGGCTGTCACTCCGAAATGCTTTTCTGATGCTCCCAGATTCTGGACGCTTCCTTTGCCTTCAACAAACAGAAATGGCATCTGATCAGGGAGCCCTGCCTGGCTCCAAGGGAGCAAGGATTGTGACAGAGGGGCAGAGGCTGGCACCTGAGACTTCTAAAGAGAGTCACATAGAATACCCGATCTCTTTAGTTTTTCTTTCTCTTGTTGTCTCCACGGATCTGTTCCCTTCCAACCCCCAACTTGGGCAGAGGTGAAATGGATACTTATTTGGTGGTTGTGAGCTTTGAGTTCTAAACATGTAAGATGCTGTCAGAAAAAAAATGCCTATTCAAGAGAAAGTTTCTAATGGCAGAAAGATTTACGAAAGACCCACTCCATTGCCTGTCTGAACAGAACCCAGGGTCCCAGGTAAGAAAATCTCACCATCACCAAGGAGGGGATGCTGGTAATAGGAATTAATGTTTCCAAATTCTAGTTTGCTCAACTATACTACACCAAGCCTGTCATCATCTGGGCTCTGGCAAGAGGTTCTTTCTTATTCATAGACATGGAAAAGATTTTTCAAGGAACTGCAGTGGCACACACAGAGGCCTCACTGTGTGCCTGCTCTTAGGGTGAAAAGGGCATCCATGCAACTCCTATGTCACTGGGCACTGGGCTAATTTATTTCCTACCACAAAAGGCTCTGAAATGATATCGTGTACTGGGATCCTAGCCATATGGGTATTACCTGATGCTGAATAATTTTATTTTTTTGGAACAGATTTTAAAGGACCTCATCTAAGATAGATGCCATCAAGCTACTAGTTCAGATAGCAGCTGGGAAGCTCTGATCTTGACTCTACTAAGGGAGATGGGCTAGGCTGGGGACTCAGGACGGTAAGGGCAGGACTCTGCAGACTGGGGGACATCCCTGAAGCATCGCTGATGCCTTAAGTCAGTTCTTGTGCTGCTTATAGCAGGTCTGCTTTATCATTCTGGGTCCAGCAGGGTGTGGCCCAGCAGCTACTCCATGAATATGTCTGCTAGGCAAGTCTAGCCTTGTGAGGCAGCCATTCTCGACCAGAAAAAGGATGTTCTTTAGTCTAGGAAGGCCCTACTGAAATGACCCCTCCTCTGTCAAATTTTCGAGACACTAGGACCTCCAACTACAGACTGGAGAGACTCCTCCCTTCCCCCATGTTTCTTGGGTGCTTCTGTACAGCTGCTTTTCAGTTGTCTTCCATATGGTCTTCTTCCTTGGCAGACCGTGAGCTCTGAATAGCTAGCATTGGTGCTTGGCACAATGCAGATGGTTAATATAGGATGTGGAATTAAATTGAAATGCCACACCCTAAGAACTCTGCTGATTTCCTTTTTCCATTCATGGATGGCTGACTCACAAGTCAGAACTGCTGAGAAGGCAGATTTAGGAGGCTGTGGCAGTGTGTCATCCCAGGCTCTATTTGGGGCATTAAGATGAGGAAGACAAGGGATGCTGGTTACAAGCTAAGCCTGGAGGAGGAACCAGGTGTAGCACTGAGCACCAACAACTCAAGCCATTTCAGAATGAAGAATGAGGCATTTCTTTCAGCCTCAAGGAATTCAGGGTGTCAGGAAGACTTCCCCAAATAGGTAATGTTTAGATTGAGTCTCGGAGGGTAAGGAGGAGTTAACCAGGTGAGAGGGCCCAGGAAGAGAGAGTTCTCCAAGGCAATCAGGAAACTGAAGTTGCATGGCAGGACTGTTGTGGAGGTAGTTGGGAAGGCAGAAAGGCAGACTGGCTCCTAAGGGCCAGGCATACTGGCAGCTACCTGTCACTCTTGCACTGATTGGTGGAGAGGCTTGAGTAAACCATGCTGACATGGTTTGGACATGGTCTGTCCCCAGGAAATTCGTCATAAGAATCTTGACACTACTTGATACTACCAAGCAGGGAGTTCAAGGGAACCACCTAGACTTTCTACCAGATAGCTATCTTTTGACTATTTTCAGCTTTTGTTCTCTATAATTCCTCTGTAATAAATGGCATCAAACATGTGCTGGTTTAAATAAAGTTCATCCCATGGATGAAGCTGTAGCTTGGCAGCAGAGCGCTTCATCCGAACATGCGACTTGTTGAGTTCTGTCCCCCAAACCATAAAAACAAAAATAAAAGTGCCTAAATAAACATCTGACTTCCCGTCCACCGTCCAGTCTTGGATTTTGGCTTAGCAGGCTTATGATCTTGTGATTGCAGGCTCATAATTAATATGGACTTGTAAATAATGAAAAAAAATGTGATTAGCTGGCAGCTACTTTTTATTAGCTTGCCCTCCTGGCAGACTGGAGGGAAGTATAAAATCCTCTGGTCTGAATTAAATTATGACTATACTGAGTAAGTGAGGAGAACAAACTAGATACACTTGAAGGTAAAAGAGATAGGAAAGAAGCCACGCCCCCAACCCCCTCTATTGTCTGGTTTGAAAAAAGCCAAGAGATCTGGCAACCTCATGTGGTTTAAAAACAGTAAGCATCTTTTATTCTCCTTCCAGTCTCAGTGTCCAGAGGCTATGGTTAACAGGGTTTCAAAGTGCAAATCATTTCACCCTCCACAGTCGGAAGGAATACGAACTGTACGTCATCTCCAATCCTTGTTCACCAGGAGTGCCCCAGGCTTGTCTTCCTCCTGGCACTGGGCCACAGTTCAGGGTCTGGCGGAAAGAGGTCTGTAGGACTTGCTGTCTGGCCCCTTGAGATGAGATTAGTTCTCCAATAGCCTGAGTGCCTCTTGGGGAGGCAGCAGCTCATGGGCGGGCGAACGAGGAATCCCTCTAGATAGCCAGCAGGTGTGGATGGAGTTAGAACCTCAGAATACTGCTAATGGCCACAATGAAAGCTGGGGTCAGAGTAAGCCTGCTGGACAGGAGTGGGGATCTGCAAAGGGACTGCTGGGAAGGATAATACACAGTGCTAAAGCAACAGGAAAAAAATGAGAAGTGATTTCTGCCTGTGAGAAAGGGAGCGAAGGGTCACAGGATGATTTAGGAGCTCAGGACAAAGCTTCCCTTGGGCTCAGTGCTCTTCTCTTTTCCATGGCCACGAATGTAGGACAGGGACAAACAGACACATGACAGCTAAGGCCACCTGGTGGAACATTCATTAGCTTGGTGGAAGACATATGAAACTCTGAATCTTCAGACAGACAACGGTCAAAGATGGTATCAAATACTATTTGAGTAATAACTGGAAAAGTGAAGGCACTGATGAATAGCACAAAACCAAGCCGCACAAGACGACCAAAGCTTTGACGAAGGTTTGGCTAAGACTGCCAGGAAGTCCGGGCAGACAGACACTGTGGGACACACAGAGTACCACAGGATGATAACAGACAGCTGGAGGCTAAGGGCCACCCTCAGACCCACGTAAACCTCCTCAGCCCTGCCATCCCCCTTGCACAGCAAACAACACATGGAGACTGTTAGGCTGGGGGAGCTGGGAGCCCTGCGTACAGCACAGGAGCGGAGTGGGGTTAGGCTGGGGGTGAGGCTGAGTGAGTGGATCATGTAGGGGAGCAGAAAATGAAAAGCAGGGCTTACTTGTTGATGTTTGCAAGGTAAATATCAGCTACATGACCCCCACTGGGACAGCTGGCCCCCGTTCTGGCTGTCACCTTTTCTTCAGGTGGCTCAGACATGACCTCAATCTCAGACTTGGGGCTGGACCTCTCCACGACACCGTCCTCGCTGGGGCAGAAGGGACAGGCAGGCAGGGAGAAGGGAAAACAACACAAAGAGCAGTGTTAAATCAGCAAGATGGCCCCCCCCAGACATACATATGACCCCACACAGTGTGGAGGCAGCAGCAACCCCTGCTGGGGCTAGCTTGGTGAGCAGAGGCAAGGGAACCTGAGGGCCTTTGGAGGGGCACTTAAATAAAAACATCAATCCGCTGAGTTCTGTTCGGTTCTCCGCCTCTCGGACACCTGGGCTGAAAGCATCTGCCTTTGGACCTGTGCTGCCTTTGTGGGGTGGCCACGGGGGCCCCCACCTCCTGGAGGAGGGACTGAGGTTGTGGCTTGTCTGCTGAGGTTCTGAGCACTGCTGGTAAGGACAGGCAGCTCTGTGTATGCCAGGGCTGAGGCAGTGTGGCACACGGCCACACTGTGGTGGCACATGTACCCTTGCTCACAGCGTCAAGATGTCTCTCCACTGCTCTCCTTGCCCCTCTGGCTACTGATGACAAAGAGAGCCCCTTCCCCCCAACAGTTCATCTTCTCTTGATCCTGTAGTGGAGTCATAATGCTAAATTTGGGAGGGTCCTGTCACCACCAGGTCTGTGATGTTACCAACACAGGGAGGATTTCCCCGCAGAACGAGCTGGGGAGAGGCTGGGAGTGCAGACTCAGGATATCAACCTTGAAAAAAAAATAATAGTAAGGGGAGGACTAAAAAAAGGGACAATGTTGTATCCTAGAGAGGGGTGTGGGGGCAGAGTTAGGGCAAAGGGATAGGGAGGCAGGTTTGGGTAGGGTCACAAAGTTCAGTACTTCCTGCCTAGGAAACATTGCCTCAAAGGGTGAAAACCAACAGAGAGCCTATCCAGCAAGACCTCTAGAGCCAACTGTGGTTTCCCTTGTTTTCCGACATCTTTTTCCCTCCTTGTCCCACTTTTCTTCTTTTAAAGGCTTCATAAGCCCGATTACTCCTAACAAGTAACTGCCAATCTTCATTTGATTGGCAGGTGGGAAAGAGCTATCAATGGCTCAGCTGGTTGGGGTGTAGATAGTTGTTTGCGCCGGGCGGTGGTGGCGCACGCCTTTAATCCCAGCACTTGGGAGGCAGAGGCAGGTGGATCTTTGCGAGTTCGAGGCCACCCTGGTCTACAAAGCGAGTCCAGGACAGCCAGTGCTGTTAAACAGAGAAACCCTGTCTCAAAAAAAAAAAAAGATAGTTGTTTGCAAAGAGAAGCCAGTCTGATGGCTCACGCCTGTCATCTTAGCACTGGGGAGGCTCAGGCAGGAGAACTGCTGTGAGTTACAGAAACGGCCTAAGTTACAGAGTGCAACTGAGCTCGCTGTCTTCTGTCAACCTGACACAAGCTAGAGTTGTCTGCAAAGACAGAACCGAAACTGAGACAATGCCTCCGTAAGATCTAGCTGTAGGGCATTTTCTTAATTAGTGATTGCTGGGAGAGGGCCCAGTCCTTTGTGGGTGGTGCCATCCTTGGGCTGGTGGTCCTGGGTCCAATAAGAAAGCAGGCTGTGAAAGCCTTGAGGAGAAGGCCAGTAAGCAGCACCCTTCCATGGCTTCTGCATCAGCTCCTGCCTCCAGGTTCCTGCCCTGTTTGAGTTCCTGTTTTGGCCCCCTTCAGTGTTGGAAGTATAAGCCAAATTAACCTCTTCCTCCCCAAGTTGCTTTGGTCATGGAGTTTCATCACAGCAAAAGTAACCCTAAGACAGTGACCTTATCTCAAAAAACAGAAACCCACACACAGAAGACAGAGAGGCAAATGTTTTCTCAACCTGACCTTTCCGGAAAGGAAACATGCATGGTGAAATTGAAAAGTCTACTATTACTCACTGGGCACACATATAAATGCTGGCCGGCAGGTTTCTAAAACAAAAGATTCAAATGGCCATTTAAAGGGAGAAGAGAAAGCAGGGGATCAAAACAGCTGCCCATTGAGTGCAGGGTAGGGTGCGCCCCGTGGAAGGCCAAGCCTTGGGGCCCCTGTGGGAATTAGCCTCACCCACACGCCTCCTGTTCAGACCTGGAGTCTCACTCCCACAGTGCAGCAGGGACCAGCCTCAAAGGGCCAGGGCTGCACTTACGTGTCTTGGACCACGATGTACTGATGGGGGATGAGTCCGTCTATCCCGTTGTGCCGGCCTTCCCACCAATCCTCAGACGCTCGCTGGTACAGCAGCAGGGACGCTCCCTTCTTGAAAGACAGCTCTCGTGCTGTCCGGCCTACATAGTCAAACTTAGCGATGGCCTCAATGGGCTCACATTCTGGGCAGGGCGGAAAAGAATGAAATATGTATTTCTGGGATCTACAGACTCAGGAAACTGGGTGAGAAGCCCACGAACAGTGGTGGGAGGGTAACTCAGTGTAAGAAATACGCCACACAGGACCTATGAAGATCAGACAGTCTGGCACTGTCTTCCCTGCCTCTGCTCCCGCCCATCCTGGCCAACTCCTCTTCTCTGCCTGGAGTGACACATGAGGATGCTGCTTTCCCTGATAACTTCTTTGTGATTCCAGGGCTTTTTATGCTGACTCCGCCTACCACCAAACTTGCCATTCTGTAGTTTTTTATTTCTTTTAGGCAGTACTGCCAATTGAACTCAGGGTTTCATATGTGGGCATTCAAAGACATACACTCTACCACTGAACTCTATACCCAGCCCATCAATACTGTGTTTTTAGGCATTATTTCTTTTCTGATTATACAGTAAACTCATCAGCTATCTAACCCTGAATCATACCATGTTTTAAGTAATTTGTTTGTGATTAGTCCTCCCAGTAGAATGTCAAATATATAAAGTGGTTTAATACCAACATACAGAAAGTGGATGTAAAAATAAATTGAAAAGTTAAAAGGGGCTTTTAACACTTTTTCAACGTGTTTTTACTTGTGTGTGGGCTTTTCGTTCCTTATGTATGAAGTGAGGATGATAGAAACAATGCCCACTTTCATGAAGTTGTTATAAGGAGTCAACTGTAAATCTTAGAGTAGCGCCCAGCATAGTGACATGTATACATTAGTCACTGCTGTCATTTATCTGTCTGTTCTAAGCTGCAGTAGAGATTGGGTAGTCAGCAGGAGGCTCCCCAAAACACAGAACAATTAGGTTGTAAATACCACAACAGGGAGGAAGGCTGATTAAAAAACAAACCCATGCCCATAAAGCCCTGGGTGGCAAGTCTGCTCCTAAGTGGGCTGGCTGAAGATTCCACCGAAGAAGCCCTGTCTTAGTACTCCAGTCTCAGTTCTCCACAGCTTTGGGTGCATTACTTGACTCGGCTGCTCCATCATTCTCACCAGAGATAAAATCTCTAACAGTCTGAGAACAAGGCAGCTCTAGCCTGACACTGAATTCTCTAGTCACACCTACTTCTCTTACAAAGATCATTCTGATCCTTCTCACATCAGGATCTAAACAAGGTGTCCAACCACCCTGCCCTTCAAAAGCTGGCTCCAGGTTGCAGGATTTCTAGCAAGCAAAGGGGGCAGGCAAAGCTCCGTAGACTGTGCCATTTCATTCTTCTGTCCATAAAATTCTGAGGCCCCTTGTCAACTGCTGAGACTTCCAGAGGCCAAGTGATCCAGAAATGGAGGTGTGGAGCTGTTGGAAGCATGGAAATGTGCTGGCTTGACAGACTCTAATAAATCATGAGCACTCTAGAGGGGTTGAGGGTGACAGCTGAGCATTCCACCCCTGGATGCACACTCACAGGCTGTATAGCACTCACAAATCTACTTTGGAAGGGGTCAAATTTTCCAGTTGGCAGGCATGCAAGCGTGTGGTTTCTGTGTCCTCATTCCCACTCCCCTTACTTGGCTTCTGTTGAGTTCTTGGCACCCAGCATCTCTATTCCTCAGGCTTGATGTTTTTCGAATGAGCTTTGCTTTGGTTTCCCGGAACCTGGCAGCATTAGGTAGGGGCTGATATCTATTGGATTCAGGCTAGATAGGGAGCTAAGAGATGGGGCGGCAAGGAAGCTGAAGGGCTACAAAAGGTATATTATTCATCTCTGGCTTAATCTACTTGAGAATGCCCCTTCGAGGGAAGGAGATTCAAGAAACTCCTTCTTCTCCCTAGGGCCTGTTGGACAGCCGAGCTCATTGAATGTACAAAATATACCATCATTTCTGCTTTAGTGACCAACAGCCCCACAGCATACCGTCATCACTTGTGTGGTGTTCTGTGGTCACATCCTGGGTGGAATCTTCAGCAGAGGCAGTCTCTCCATGAGTGCTGTCACTGAAATAGAAGACCAATAACTGGGACATCAGAATTTGCTCCTAAAACTTTCTTCTTCCCCTCGACACAGAATTCCTTGGAGCAGAGAGACATTAACTCAATTGCTTGCTATACTGTAAGTACACAGCCATCAACTGTTAAGAATAAAAGATCTCTGGTGGTTGTCTAGTCTAGTTTTTGTTCCCCAAACCACTTGTTACTGCTAGGAACTTAGACTTCCTTGAGAGAAAGGAAAGGTCTTTCAAGTTACAAATAAACTCTTTAGAAAACACAACAGTTACTCAGAGATCAATTCTGTTCATGAGTTCATTCCTGGTTCTTAAGGAGGGAGCATGGCAGGAGGGAAGCCCTGGTTTTTGCATGAGGGACAACTGGACCTACGAAGTAGCTCTGATGTTTGATAGCTACATTTTGTTGCTGTTACATTTTAAATAGATGCAGAGGTATGCGAGGAGCCAACGGTGTAATTTAGTGAAGGCTTTGGCAGGAGGGGTGCTTGGCAAGTGTGACCTTCCATCTTCCTCTCACTGGATGCCCTAGGCTGTGTGGTTTCTTAGCCTGCATGCTGGTGAGAGAGCAGGAAGTGAGGAGCAGCTGAGCAGACAACAAGAGCAAAAGTGAAAGGATCTGCTGAAGACTAGAGTTTCCTGGAGGCCAGGGGAAGAGCACTCAGCCAATTTCTTTAAAAAATTTTATCTTCTCTTAAATCATCCAAGGTAGAGAACTGAGAATGGCTAGAATTACTAAGGAAATATTTCTTCTCTTATCTTCTGGCTCATGGAGAAGATGGGTGATCTTGAAGAGCAGCAGAAACCCTCTGACCTGTCTGAAGTTTTCTCCTCTGGCAGTGTTACCAACAAGCAAACCCTTCCAGGCAGGCCTATGAACATCACACTCCTTTGTCTCCTCCCTGCCCAGTACACAAGCCCCTCCCTTCTAGGAATCCCCTTAAAGACTAGGCAGCAAGTCAGTCTGAAGGAGGGTTCTTAAGCTCCACAGAATACTCTGGTAGAACATCCATAGGGATTCTTCTTTGTAAAAAAAAAAAAAAAAAAAAGAAAATGTGTATATAATTCCTCACTGTTTTCTGGGTCTAAAGTCCACCTCATGAGTCTGGTGGCATTCTGGAATGGCATCAGAGGTACAGAGGACAAAGGAGAACCTTTCCTCAGGGTGAAGTTCATTCCTGTGCATCTACTGAGGCACCAAAAGATCAGTTCTCAGACGGCAATGGAACCCTGGAAAGCTTGCTAAAAAATCATGGATTACCTAACACACTCTGAGCTTCTGTGAGTAACAAGATCTGTCTGGAGTTGGAGAATCTGCATTTTATTCTGGTGCCGTTAGTCTGGACTTTCATTTTCCAGTCTGCACCATGGTAAAGGGATGATACTTTCTGAGGTTCCGTGTACTCCTAAATTCCCATGCTTCTCCCTCCTATGCCCCTGCCCTTGACAACATGCCCAGCCCTATCAACACCTGAGGTCCAAGGTCCCAGCAGCTGTCCTAGGCACCCAAAATCTGGTATGGGGACTGGTAAGTAGTCTGAAATGTACTTTCCCACATCTGTGGAGAAGCTAAGCAGGCTGGCACCCCAGCCTGGTGGTCCTGGTCTCTTGACCACTCTCCTGGACTTGGGGGGGCTTACATTTTCACTGCCTTAGCTCACTTCAATAGTATCTCTTTTTCTTCCTAAAGAAGGGAAGTCAGGAGCTAGGTCAATGACTATGGCCCAAGGCCAGGGACAGTGGCACATATGTTCCCTGATCACCTGTGTGGTGTTTCCAAAGGCCACTAAGAAATATCATATGCATAACATATGAGGTAAGGGCTGAGGAAAATAGCTGGGAGAAAACTAGAAGAAAGAGCTTCCATGTATGTGCTCTAGTGAAGCACACTCCTTAGTAGAGACTGGGGATCAAGGAGCTGGGAGCACAGTGTCCCCTTTATTGGTCCAGAACTTGCAGTGATTTGATATTTAAGAACTGAATGCTCCATTCTACAGCTTTTTAACTACTCATGCAAAGGGGAGTAATGTACAGGAAAATATATCCTTGGAGCTCACCTAACTGATCAACAGGCCCAGTCACCATGAACCATCTGTCAGTGACAAAAAGCTTTGTCTGTAAGCCGGTCACCTGAAATACGCCGCACCCCCCCCCCCCAAAAGAAGAAGACCTCGGATCTGAAGTCCAGGAGAGAGAGGTTTGAAGGTTGCCATTGCCACCCACAGAGGCATAAATGTTATTTTCTTCACTTCTTGGGCAGTGGTTCTGAGAGGGTCATAAAGAATCATGGACCAGCTGGACGGTGGTGGTGCATGCCTTTAATCCCAGCACTTGGGAGGCAGAGGCAGGCGGATCTTTGTGAGTTCGAGGCCAGCCTGGTCTATAAAGTGAGTCCAGGACAGCCAGGGCTACACAGAGAAACCTTGTCTCGAAAAACAAACAAACAAACAAACAAAAAGAATCATGGACCAACTGCCTGCTAATTAAGTAAACACGAGACTTGTCCTTTCCTACCATGGTTGGTAACAATGGGGCTGGAAGGATTGGTTCCAGATGCTAATTTAGATGGAATCTGATTTGGGCTGGCTTGTGCCTTCAGCTTTTATTGAGAACCATTTAGAGAAGAAGTATGGGACACCAGGAGAAAGGCAGCTGCCTTTGTATTTAGTGAAGAATGGCACTGTAAAGTATGGTATTTGTGTGGGATGCTGAATGGAGCCTTATCCTAGAAGATATGTGATCAGGGTTGAATCCTCAATCACTGGGATGGGATGACACATTGTACTTTGTGGATTGTAAGGAATCTATCTGAAAAAGGGAACTAGTATTCTTTTTTTTTTTTTGGAAATGATTTCATTTGTCTAAAAAGAGGTGGTCTAACATAAATACACTTAGAGGTTCCTTTTAGAATGCTGTGCTCAGGGTAGGCCCTGAAAAACTTTGTCAATATATATAATCTTATACTGTTCCAGGTGGTGGAACTGTGCTCAACCTACCCCAGGTAAGTTTACACTTTTTTCTCTTCACAAGTTTCAGAAATCATTCTAACATGCCATCTTACAATCTCAGTCAGGAGATTATGCTGCACATATAGACTCTTTGTCCTAGGAGCAGGATTCCCTGTGACCCGGCTCTGTTTTCCTCACAGTGCACAGCTGCGGCACTGTTGCCTGATGAACAGCAGGTCTAAACATCACTTTGTAAACTCTCCTTTCCTTGAGAACTGCTATTAACGTTGCCATTATCTTTCAAGATGGTCCCTAATCATACACCACTCAAAAAAAAAAAAAAAAAAAGGGAGATGGGTGAAGTGACACTTATTCTGTAGGTGGCTCCAAGTCCAAGATGGGAGAATGGCTAGACCCTGGCAACCTACAGAACCTGTAAGTGGAGGTGGGAGGACCTGGATGTTTTCTTTGGGTTTTGCTTGACCATCTGGTTCCTACACTAGTGATATCAGGCATTCCCTTCCCTCCTTCCCTCCCTGGGCCCCTACCAGTAATCTTCCATGCTTCCTCCTCTGGTGTAGACGGGGCCCTCCAGCTCCCTGGGGTTTGGGAAGATGTTCTCATGTTGGATGATGATGGTTTTGATCAGTTCGTTCACGTGGGCTTGGCAGGAAACCTGGTCATGGCCCTCTGGCACTGACATCAGGGAGGGCCCGAAGCAGATGGCAAGGTTGTAGGGGTCCATCATGTTCTCGTCACTGAACTGTGACAAGCTGGAGGAGAAGGAAAGAGGGGAAATTGGAAAGCTCTCACATGAATGCCCAGAAAACATAAACATAAGAGCCACTGCCAGAAGGAAAGTCGTAAGTCCACAAACTGCCACCTGCTTTTCTGGGCATAAGAGGCTTTCTGGAAAGGCAGCTGGGGAGAAGAGAGTGACTACTGACAGTTACTGAGGAGCCAAGAAAAGGAAAGATGCAAGACCCTTTCCTCCAGCTCCCCACTGGAAACCTTGTAAATCCCATTTTCACCCTTACTTTTGACATTAAGCATCAGAGCCACCTTGCTTTAAGAACATGCCATGTAACAATCCATAGAACTGGTATGGCTCCCACAGACCAGTTCACTAAACTATCAGAGCAGATGGGGACCTCGGCTTGCTCTGGGAAACATACACAGGGCACAGGAACCATGCATGCATACAAAAGAATCAAATTACTGGGCATTTTCTACTCCAAATTCTATACTTATTAGAAATATAGTCAGCTGCTTAGTTTTTTTTCACTCCACCAGGACAGTGAATTCTTTCTAGAATAGCTAGCGCAATTGTTTAACATTTTTATAACATCCCCTTATATTATTACATCCAGGAATTAATCATATATTCTGTTTAAATTCTGTTTGGGGTTCCCTTAGACATAGGCTAATTTTATTATTACTTATTTACTTAGAGATTCTTCCTATTGTCAGCCAGCAGCTGCTCCAGTCACACCCCAACCTTGGCCAAGGATCCAAACTCTCAGCTATCACCATGTCTGATAAGTTTCCTGGGTCCCTGCCCATGTTGATTTGAATAAGTATGGCCCTCATATGCTCATATATTTGAGTGTTTAGTCAGCAGGGAGTGGCACTACTTGGGAAGGATTAGTAGATGTGGCCTTGTTTGAGCAGTTGTGGCCTTGTTGGAGGAAGTGTGTCACACTGGGAGTGGGCTTTGAGGTTTCAAACTCCCAAGTCAGACCCAGTGTCTTTCACTTTGTGCTGCCTGGAAATCCAGATGCAGAACTCTCAGCTATCTTCACCATGTCTGCCTATGTGCCACCACATTCCCTGCCACCATGATGACAATAAACTAAACCTTTGAAACTGTAAGTCACCCCTAATTAAATGCTTTTCTTTATAAGAGTGGCCATGGTCAAACACTGACTAAGACACTACCTGTCCTAGCACAGAAGGCTGGGCTGACTTTGGGTGCATCCCCTACAAAGCTATGAACACTGAGGGCTAAGGACATTGCTGTGGAGTTTGGCCTTCCTAGGGTCATCAGTAGGTTCTTAGCACCCAGTTCTGACAGACTCTGAAAAGACACTTTGGATACCACTGCCATTTTCCTGGACTGGGTGAAGTTTATTTCTAGTGTGCCCCACATCCAGACTCATGTTGCAAAGCTGGTTTTTCCTTAACAAATGGCTTTCTCCTCTGCTAGAGAATCTGACAGGCACCCCATGATCCTTCTGTAATCACTGTAGAACAGTAGAGATGGCACGGTAGGCGTGAACAATTCCCATGGATAGTAATGCTGAGAAGCGCTGATCCACAATATGAAAACTAAATGCAGTTTTAGCCGAGTCATGTGGTAGTTCTGTTTTTAGTATTTTGTGGCACCTGCATTCTGATTTCCATAGTGGTTGTACCAGTTTGCATTTCTACCAATCTTACATAAGGGTTCTTCTTTCCTGACATCCTCACCAACATTTACTGTCTTGTTTTCTTTCTTTCTTTTCTTTCCCTTTCCCTTTCCTTTCCTTTCTTCTTCTTTCATATATTATATCTTGACTGCAGTTTCCCTCCCTTCCTCCCCCCTAAGTCTGTCTCCCCACCTCCTCTTTCTCCAAGATCCATCTCCCCTCAGAAAGGAGCAGGCCTCCCAGGGACATCAACCAAACACAGCATAAGAAGCTACAATAAGACCAGGCATAGACCCTCACATCAAGGCTGGACAAGATGACCCAGTGGGAGGAAAAGGTCCCAAAAGCAGGCAAAAGCGTCAAGGGCAGCAGCCCCTGCTCCCACTGCTAGGATCCCCCAAGAAGAACAAGCTACACAATTGGTTGTTTTCTTGGCCTTCTCAATATACCTTTCCTTCCTATGTGTGTGTGTGTGTGTATGTGTGATAGCTTTCTTGATATATCTTTTTCTGTATATGCATGTGTGTGTAGGATGCGATAATAGAAATAGAAATAGACTAGGAGAGAAGAGAAGGCCTAATGGGAGGGGAAAGGACAAAAGGAAGGGTAGTGAAATACATGGAACATGAGTAGAAGTAGGGGCTTTTGGAAGAGGAAGAGGACTGGCAAGAGGAGGAGGAAGACAATGGGGACAAATAAGAACAAGGCACAAAGTAAAATAATATATATGTATGAAAAGAGCATAATGAAACCCATCACTTTGTATTCTAAATAAAAATAGTAATAAATAAAGGTATTATCTCTAATTTGTACAACATTTTCATCATCTTTAAAAGAAATCTGGCATTCACTAAATGGTTACTTTCCAACCCTCTTCTCAGTCCCTGGCTACTAGCAATCACTTTATATTTCTATGGATATGGCTGTTCTGGAAATTTCATAGAAATGGAATCTTATAATGTTGAGTTTTTTGTGTGTGTCTGGTGTATTGACTCAACACAATGTTTTTAAGGTTCATCCGTATGGGAGTATGTACCAATACTTCATTCCTTCTTATGACTAAACAATATCCCACTTTATGAACAATATCCCACTGTATGAATAAGGTGCATTTTGTGAGTTTAAGGACAGAACTTCCCCAACATGAGCATTCATTTGAGACTCATAGCACTAACCTAACATCTTCTTCACAACATGAGACCTTGGGCTAAGGTCAACAGCTAAGCTGCGCTGAAGAGCCAACCCATAGATACTATTAGTTTTGTTCCCTGAGATTCAATATGTATACAGTCCAAGAACAAACTTCAGCTAGGGTTAAAGGGTGAATTCCTAAAGTGTGGGCCCAGGTACAGTCTCCGTGAGGAAGCAGCTGCCAACTCCTGCTGCAACTTTTGGCAGCTACACACTTATCAGCTGTCACTTTCCCATGAGATTTTGCTTTACCTTTGCAATATAACACCTTATTGATTAGTAAAACAATATCTAAAATTACATATACATACATATATATGTATATACACACACAAATGGAATTACTACTATTCCTGTGCTTTTTTTTGCAGTAATGGCTACTGTCTCTTATATTGCATCATGCTTACTCTATTGTTTCTCTCCCCTGCAAGTCCAGGGAAAGGTAAGAGTTAATCTGTGTCGTCTCTGTCTTTACCAGCTGCTTCGTTTGGCTGTCCTGGTCATGCTCCTAGTTCATGGAGGACAAACAAGGCTCAGATTAAGGGTGGTATGGTGATGTGAAGAAGCAGTGACTTGTGGCCCTGGGGAGACTGACTAACCGTAGAGTGTCAGCAGTGTTTCCAGGCTATGCATGAGCACACTGATGAGTTATGAGGAGCTCGTCTCAAGGGCAGATGGGCGCTGAGTTAGAGCTCTGTCATTCACAGCCTGGGAAGGATGTAGATTGTACAGCCAGGGTTTCTGTAGCTCTGCAGTGGGATAGTGGTGTAGGCTTTCTAATAAGATCTTAGGCAGGGGCCAGTAATCCAGATGCCTATAAGGCCAGGCCAATCATGAAAGTGTAAACAGGATGAAGCTTCTGAAATGGACTCCAAAGTTGTAGACATTTTAAACAAAGAGTATGTATGAAGATTTCATATTCACAAAGTATGTGCTAAAACTAAAACATTCTGGCCGTTTGGTAGATCGTTTGTTTCCCTGTTTTGATGGATTCAGGACTGCGCAGAACCATTTCTTGGCTATGTGGAAACCGAGAACCAGCATGACAGATGACAGCACAGAGAAGACTGGCGACCGTGGAAAGCTTTGCTTGTCTTACCCAGTGGACAGCCCCTTGCCACAGGGAATTGCTGCCACATAAGAATGTATGCTTAGTAATGTCAGATCTAACAATGTTTCAAAAGCCAGCAATCTACACTTTTAAAAGTAGGATCCCCAAACAGTTAAATATTGTTTCAATGTTTTCAAGGCATAATGAATCAAAGGAAATATATACTGGAGTGCATCTTGGGCCTTCAGGTTATAATCTTTGCTCTTGATTGTTGAGTAAAATGAAGACAGAATTGCCTAAACCATGCATGTTCCTGCTTCCTGCCTCTCCTGCAATATAGGGACTCCTGCCTGTCCCAGGTAAACATGCATTGCTTGAATAAGAAATGTCCCATCTAAGCCTATGGCCCTACTGGTCCTGAGATTTTTGTTCCAGCCACATCCACTATAGGTGACTATCACACTGGTATCTCCACCTCAGGATTTTCTAAGATCAGGTTCCCATGGTCAGCTGATGAAAAATCTCTTCTTGGACTCATAGCAGATATGTGGAACTATCTGGTTCACATCAGCACTTGTCTAAATCTCTTTCTCTATTCCTTGCCTCCCCTGACTCCATACATTTATTACTTTCCTTATGTTCATGTAAAGAGTTTAGGATTTCTCTTACCTCACCCAGCCTATCAGCAGGTTGGATCAGTGCTGTGTTCAAAGTATATACTAAGTCTGACCCTTTTTATCACCTTCTGGTCTACCAACATCTCAGCTAGACCATGCCACAACCTTGGAATAGGTCTCTCTTCTCTTTCTGACCCTCTGAAGTAGCTTCTCCACAAAGTAATTGGCAGGTTTGAAAATACCTAAAAGTCAGATCATACCATTTTCTTCTTTAAAGGCTTTAAGCCATTCCCCAAACCTACTATTGCTATGACTCTCAAATCTTCAATGTCCTTAGAGGCCCACTTTCTCACCCTTCAGGCCACTGTTTATACCCTTCTTAGCGAGGCCTTTGTGGCAAGCACATCTCTAAAACAGCTCTTCTTCCTTCATCTTTCGTCCACTAAGACCCCTGAACTCGTCTCCATCTTTACTCTTCTTTTTTTGTTAGCACCTATTCTACCTAATGTATTGACCATAGTCTGTTTCCTTCCTTGAACCTTGAGCTAATGAGAAAAAGCTTTTCTTTTTTCCATTTGACAGTGTATTTTTAATAGCCTAGCACTGTAGTTGGTGTATGGTAGATGCTCTATAAGTGTCTGTTAGATTAGACATAGATCCCTCTGTGTAGTCAAAGTCAAATTTTTCATTGTGAAGGCTAATGAAGGTTACTCACTGATTGAGGAAGGCAAAGAGGTATCTCATGATAATCAGAGTGGGCTTGGGAAGGACCAGAAGGACTTTCCGGATATGCACAGCTCTCTCTTGTAGGTTGTCCATTGCTGAAAGAAGAAAGGCATGTTATCCTCCAGCATGACCGCAGTCCCAGAGAGGAACACTCAGAAGCTTCTTCCCACCAGCACTATAACTCACAGAGAGAGCAGGGCCAGCCCTTACACAGCCTGGGGTAGTGACAGGTGGTTCATTCTGGACACTCTGTGGGATAAGGCTGTTTCAAGAGAGCATATGCTGGGACCTACACCCTGACTGAAACAGAACTCTGGGTGTATGTTCCACAAACACAGAAGGAGTTGAATATGTTTCCCCTCTAATTTAAACAGCGCTAGACACAGAGCTGACCTTAAACCTTTCATGAGTGCTGAATGCTCAGCCTTGAGGGGCCCTACACATGAGAAAGGACAGAAGCTGTGTAAGTCCTTCACTGAGCCCTCTACACACAGTTATCTATTCCTCTTCTGGATAAGTCTGGCTTCCCTTCCCTTATCTAAAGTAGACATGGGCAGAGCCTGACTAGAGGGAGACAATAGCAGGACCCTGGAAAAGTAGTAAAATCTGTAAAGAAAACTAGAGAAGACTCCTGACTTCTGTGCTATGGTCAGGTTTGTTACAGATTTGGTCATATGCCTGTGACCTCTGATATGAACAGCCTCTGACTTCCATACTGTGTCAATATAAATGATTTGGTTGTCTTTATGTGAATAAGAAATAGCAAATACTGGATCAGGAGCAAGAATAAGAAAGAACTGGGAAGCCAAGGAATCTGGTGTGTCTTGTTAACTCCAGCCCAATGTAAGAGACCTCACATAGGTCCACTCTTGGAAAAGACAGGAGATATGACCTAAGTAACGTATGACCTTAGTAATGTATGTAGCTGCCCACATAACTCCTTTCCATTAGACTCCCGCAAACACACGGGCAACAAACAAAGAGAACTAGCGTCCTAGATGACCTCGGCTTTTCTCAGAACAACCAAGAGAGGAACCAGTAAGTATTCGTCCAAATGTTGAGCCAAAATGAAATCTCAGAAGGCATGAGGCCTTGTTCAACCTGGAAAAAGACCTTTTCTGCCTTTATTCCCTTCACCTTCTGGGGCCATCACTAGATAGGGTCTCTGTATTGTCTGCCTTTATGGCAACTTGACACCAGCTAGAGTCATTTGGGAAGAGGGAACCTCAATTGAGAAAATGCATCCACTAGATTAGCCTGTGTGTAAACTTGTGTGTTTTGATTGATGTGGGAGGGCCCAACTCACTGTGGATGGCTGGTGGTTTGAGCTGTAAGGAAGTAGGCTGAGCAAACCACAGGGATCGAGCCAGAAAGCAGCACCCCTTCATGCCTTCTGCATCAGTTTCTGCCTCCAGGTTCTGACCCTCTTTGAGTTCCCGCTCTGACTTCCTTTGGTAAAGGAAGTCTAAGATGAAATAAACCCTTTCCTCCTCAAGTTGCCTTTGGTCATAGTGCTTTAATACAGCGATACAAACCCTAAGTAAGACAATCTGCTTCCTGAATGACTTGGCATTAATTTAAATTTCCATGGAGTCAACTGGTAGGATGCTTCAGTATTATGAACTAAACAAAATGTCTAGGAAGAGCTTTTCAAGCCCCAACAGAGAACTCTAATGAAAACAGGGTTCTTTCTGGGAAATTATTAAATGCTACTTTTAAGTGCACAGAAGGGCTTTTCTTGCTTGCAGACGTATGTGAATATATGTAGCAGGTAAGTCATGGCACATATAAATCAACAAGCCGGGAGCATGCTCCGTGTTTACCCTTTCCTCTGGTCCTATTCATAGCTCAGACATTGTGTATAAGCTTTAAGTATCTGACAAGATTGGATCTTATGGATGAATATAAAAGCATTTTGCTAATAATATAAAATGCAGAGATATGAAGGAATTAATGACTAAGATAAATTAGAAATGAAAAGTCAGGAGTCTTGATTTGAATCTTATACTATTGCTGTTAAATCATTCTTTCTCTCGCCCTACTATGGATAAAACAGTGGTGATAAAGAGGCGAACCTCACTGGCAGAAATAAACAAAAAAAGAAAAGCTTTATTGAAAAGCTTATGAGGAAATAAACTGATGAAAATTTCTGAGTATCTCGATGCCATTTGCATTTGTGGGGCGCAACGATACTCACTGACACAGGCAATCAAGTCAGGGAAGACGTCCTTGGGAAAGAGCGGGTGTTCCAGCCCCCGGAAGTAAAGCTTGAGGACGCCAGCTATGGAGTCCATGTCATGGTCATTCTGGTCCCCAGCCAGGGGGTCCTCTCCTGAAGATCCCAAAAGAAAAGAAAGTGACTAGGATGAGGCAGAGATGGTGGGTGACCTATGTACATCCTCATCTTATTATCTCTACCCAGCATGATGGCCATGATGTGGCAGACTGTTCAGGCTGACGAACATTCCCTGTGGGTTGGGAGGTGGAGATCAGAAACTGCCTCTCTCACAAGAATCATGAAACTGAAAGGAGACTGAGCTCTTGCTGGAGGGAAAACAAGGCCAGGAGGCCAGTTTCTCTGACTACCACAGCAGAGGACACCTGCTGACAGAATAGTCATCTCAGAATCCCCATGGAAACTTTCATATCAAATGTAATTACATTTAATGATAACACCAACCTTAAATTAAAACTATATATATCCATTACAGCGACAGAAATTGCCAAAGCTTGCCCATTACCTTAATAGACCACAAGATGATAAATGGGATACAATGAGCAGGCACATTAGCCTTGATACTAACTGCCACCAAGGGTTCTGGGCAAGGCTATAAACTGTCTGGATATATAGTAACCACTTAGGTTTTGGCAGATTACTATAGGAATGAGGCAGGATGGATGGGGCTAAGAAAGAGGAAGGTGGGACATGCTCCAGCACCTCTCTGTGTATCAACCGAAAGTATAGAGAAAACAGACAATTTATTGACTTTATAGGCAAAGGGAACTCTGGGGGAAGACGTGGAGCCAACTCTCCAGGGCTAGCAAACATTTGGTCTTATCTTATGGGTTTATTCCCACCTCACCTCTCTCAAAGGCATTTTTTATATCATTCACTTCTACTTGTGATCCAGATACCCGGAAAATTCCCTCATGTTGTAGGCCTAGAAACACACAAAATAGAGTGGTCAAAGTAGAAAAAAGCAAGTTCACAATCATAAAGCCAAGATTAGTAGATTACCTATCTCCA
>CAJQZJ010033263.1:610551-630071 GCA_907164525.1 Lophiomys imhausi | reverse complement strand
ACCATGTTCAAGATTAGTAGATTACCTATCTCCATTGGTACCATGTCTTTTGTCTTTTCTTCTTTAGGACAAAGGAGAGAAACAGGGAGAATACTGACACTGGAAAGCTGCCTGGGAGGATTATGAGGTATTAGTGTAAGGAAAGCATCTGGCCAAAGTCAAGGGAAGGGATGTTCAGAGCCTTTTCTGACTCCAAGGGAGATGACCAGGCTGTTGCCCCCCCCATTTAGTTTTACATTCCTACCTACAGAGTGGGGAAGTCACTTGTTGGCGCTTTCTTATTACCCATGGTCAAGAACAGAGGTAGGTACTGGCAGGTAAAACATTAGGTACTGTTAGAGAAGTTAGCAGAGAAAGACTGGAGTTGCTATGATTTCTTAATCATTTTAACACTATCACCATTATTTTAGGGAAAATGCTTTCTGAACTGATGAAAAACAGAGGACATAAAAACAATAATGACCAATCAATAACCAACATTGTCAGTCTTTGTCCTAGGCATTGGTCCCTGACTACTGCTTTTTTTCTAAAGAAAACACATAAATACTGCATTATGAGAGGTACAAAAAACTAACTTCTTATGATTTTGCTGGAGTAGATAATCATAAAATTAATGCTTATATACTGATGCTTTCATATATAATAATGCCACTAATGCTTTCATATAAAGCATTTGGTCCTCATATAACCGTACAAGATCAGGGTTAGCAGTACTCCCATCTTCTAGGTGAGGGGACTGGAGAATGATGACAAGAAGAGCCAGGACCAGAATTCAAAGGCAGTCTTGTGGCTGCAATTGCAGACTCAGTTTTCGGTTGTCAGACACAGGGCCTATTGGTTTGCACGTGCAGAGAATGGGAGGGAGCCATTTCGGCCTCTTTGTACTTAGACACAGTTTACAGAGAGCACCACACATGCAACTGCAAACCAGTAAGAGAAAGCAGGAAGCAATCACTGCTGATTGGCCCAGTGAGTGGGCTTAACTGATATCTCTAGCGTGTCAAGATTTTCAGCCTTTCTCCAGGCCTAGGTCTCCTTTGTCAACATTTCTTTGTGATCCTCTAAAACTTTGATATAAATCTCAGGATTCTAGAAAAACAAACAAAATACAATAATGCTATATTTGACTGACTATTTCAGAATTACCCTTGATGTGAGGGGAGCTGTACTCGGTTAGTTAGATTTCTGGAGGTATACATACAGGCCAAGACTGAAATTGTGGGATCTGACTAAAAGTAAGCAAAGGAATGTGATCACCTGGTTTGTAGTATGATGGAAGTTGTTTGTTCCTCTAAGATAACCTCTAATATTCCTTATAGGATGGCAAGCAGCATTAAGCTCCTATCAATGCCAGAGAGTGGTGGTACTATGCTGGTTACCAAATGGGGTATGAGAGCCAGAATGGAGCTTTGCCAAGCAGAAGGGTAAGTACAATTTGGCTGATGTTGAGAAGGAGCCAATCCCAGAAGACTCTCAAAAGGTGTATGCAACTTAATGACAGTTATTGAGGTCATGGAGACACGGTATCCAGTGAAACCAAATTAAGACAAAATCTGAATATTATATACACAATCAGTGCAACCTCAGAGTCAGAATTGTTTCAAACTACTCTGGTATAGCTAATGGGACAAAATGGTTAGGTTATGCCATGGGAGATACCTACATACACCAAGCTAAAACTACTGGTTTCATTACTACCACATGGTCTAGCTGCACCTCTTCACAAAGCAGCTAAGATTTAAAACTCTGGAGCTAGAAAAGAGCATGGTAAGTAGCTACGTCAGAACATGTCTATTCCCAAAATGTAGGAATGGCCTTTCTGAAGGAGCAAACTAGTACATGAATGAGTAAGACTATTCCTTTTCTAAGAATGTGGGGGTGGGAAGGTAATCTCTGTTCTTTTTTCTCTGGTGCATATGCACATATTGTGTGTAGTTGTGGAGGCCAGAGGCCAGTGTTGGTTGTTCTCTATTCTAATACTATCTGCCTTTGAGACACTTCAGTCACTGAGAGGCAGTGTCTCTCCCTGAACCTCGATCTTACAGGATTTTTTTAGGGGTGGGGTGGCCACCAGCAAGCCGCCAAGAGCCTCCAGTCTTATGCATAGCACTGGAGTTGCACATCCTGCTCTCCTTGTTATAGAAATTCTGGAGTCTAAACTAAGGTACCCACAGTTATGCAGCAAGTGCTCCTAACCACCGAACGGTCTCTCCAGCTCCAACTATCTCTATTCTTGTTCTATAAAGGATTCTTTGAAGTTCTAACTTTTGCACAAATATGAGCAAAGCTGTATTCCTGCTTACCATGTCTGCTAATAAACCGGATGCAACTTTCTACCACCAGAGGAATTGCCTGGCTAGAATCCTGGAAAACAAAAAAAGAAATACAGAATCAAAACCAAACGTAGGGCTGGAAAGATGGCTCAGTGGCTAAGGGCACTGACTGCTCTTCTGGGTTCAAATCCCAGGATCCATATGGCAGCTCACAACTGTCTGTGACTCTAAGATATGACACTTTCACATAGACATACATACAATGGACATAAAATAAAGGTAACAAAAACCAAAGGTAGAAGTGAGTCTGATCTCAAAATGGATAGGAAATTGCTGTCTGGTCACCCCCAGCTTGATTCTTTATTGATGTTGATGGGAGAGGGGAGGAAGAGGAAGGTCATGATCTGAAGGAACCAGAGCAGTTGAGAAAGCTGTTTATTAGTGGTCTGAGCTTTGAAAATACAGATGACTCCGGGTGTGGTGGCACACGCCTTTAATCCCAGCACTTGGGAGGCAGAGGCAGGTGGATTTCTGTGAGTTCAAGGCCAGCCTGGTCTACAAAGTGAGTCTAGGACAGCCAGAGCTACACAGAGAAACCCTGTCTTGAAAAACCAAAAAAAAAAAAAAAAAAAAACAAAAAAAAACCAGATGACAGTTTAAGAGAACATTCTGAGAAATGAGGCACACTTACAGACCGTGTAGTAATGAAAGACACTCCCACTCCCAAACAACCCCAGGGGCTTTGGTTTTGTGAGCTCATCTTGTGTTGGAGAAATAGATGCAGCAATATGTGCCCAGCCACACAAGGTTGATGGGGTGTGGCAGACCGGAGAGAGAAAGGGTTCTGTACAGCCTGGTGCCCATTAACAGGGAGGGAATGTCTGTTGGTGGTATTAAAGAAGATATAGGGGCACAGAACCTGAGTGACTGTTTTGGAAAGTATGGCAAGATTGAAACCATAGAAGTTACAGAGGGTAAACAAGAGTGGAAAAAAGAGGGTTTGCTTTTGAAACTTGATGGTCATTGGTACAGTTGGTGAAATGGTTCCGAAGTTTTCATAATTTCTGAACTGATAATTGTTCACAATTAATCATCACAAATGTGAAGTGAATTAGGCCTTTTCTAAACAAGAGATGCAGTCTGCTGGGTCACAGAGAGGTTGTGGAGGTGAATCTGGCAATTTTATGGGTCAAGGAGGAAACTTTGGAGGTGGTGGAGGTAATTTTGGTCATGGGATATTTTTGGTAGACGAGGAGGCTATGGTGGTCCTGATTATGGCACTAGAGGAAGCTATGGTGGTGGTCTTGGTTATGGTAGAAGAGGAAGCTATGGTGGTAGAGGTAGTGATGATCAATATAATGATCATTTGGAGATGGCGGTGGCAACCATGGCGGTGGTAGTTCTGGTTACAGTAATAAGGCACAACACTGTCGATGAACCAGCATATGGAAACCAAGATGGTAGATGTGGTGGTGAAGGAGGAAGAGGATATGTGCTACAACCAAGGATAGAATTTTGTTGGAGAGAACTATAATCATTTTGGAAATTACAGTGGATAACAGTGATCACATTATGGACCCATGAAGGGGGAGAGTGTTTGTGGAGGAAGTGCAGGTAGTGGCTATGGATATAGTGGTAGAAATGGGAGCAGAAGGTTTTAAAAAATGTGTGTAAGAAAGGACCTATAGTTTTCAGCAAGCAAGTATGAGGGATGAGAGAGAGAGAGATAGAGACAGCAAAACATCCAACCCATGCAAATAAAAATAAAGCTTAAAAATTTAAAAGAAAGAAATCTAAAAGAAAAATGGATTAGTTGGCACAATAAAGGTAAGAAAGAAAAGAAAAGGCAACCCCTAGAAATAAGAGAAATGACCTGGAAATATATGTAAAGCAAGATTCCCAGATGTCCATTTCTGTTTTGTCCTTTTGCTATACAATCCTGATTATGTCATTTAATTTATATGGGTTTCAACTTTCTGTATACAAGCCGAGGAAGGGACTAGTGGTGAGGCTAGTCACACATCCTACTGGTACATGAATATACTTTTTTTTATTGAAAAAATGAATATACTTTTTAAAAAAGTTGTAAGCTTTATTTATTTTATTTTATGTGGATGAGTGTTTTATTTTAGCTGCATGCATATTGATATGCCACTTGTGTGTCTGATGCCCACAAAGGCCAGAAGAGCACACTGAATCTCCTGGGACTAGAGTTCCAGGTGACTGTGAACCACCATGTGGGTGTTGGGAACTGAGCCTGGGTCCTCTGCAAGAGCAGTCAGTGCTCACAACTGCCGAACTCTCTCTCCAGCCCCAAGTATATGAACATCAATATCTACATTTATAGAGATGTTAGGCCACATACAAAGTCTTTTAGATAATGCAGAAGTGAGGTTTAGTGAGGTTAAATGGCCAATTGTATCACACAGCTAACAAGTTTAAAAGCTAGTCCTTAAGTCTTTGTTACTGGACACTTTGCTATCACTCATACTGCATCCTCAGAGGGTAGTAAACCCATACTAATTATTATTAAAAATCAGAAAGGTAGCCCTGGGCATGGTGGTACACACCTTTAATCTCAGCACTTGGGAGGCAGAGGCAGGTGGATCTCTGTGAGTTCAAAGCCAGCCTGGTCTACAGAGTGAGTCCGGGCCACCCAAGGCTCTGTTACACAGAGAAACCCTGTCTCAAAACCATCCCCTCACCAAAAAAAAAAAAAAAAAATCAGAAAGGTATTCTAATGCAGCCACATGAGTAAATAATTCAGTTCCACAGAAGAACATCAGATATGGCTCTAACACCTAGTTTCAGATGTTGAGGCAAGACTAAACTCTACAGTGGGGTAGATCCTTGTATCTTCTGCCTATTTCACAGGTTAGATTGCACCCATCTGACTTTGAATTTTCAACTGTAGCCATGGGGTTTGGCTACTACAAGGGAAGCAGCTGGGTCTCATGAAGTAGTCAGGCTGAGAGAAGAGATGGCTTGGCTTATGTAGGTTCCAAGCTTGCCAGTGATCAGGATGCTGCCAATGTGGAGCTGGAGCCAGAAAGGTCTCAGTGTCACAAAAAGATCACTTTATTGTTACTATTTTTTTCTTTTGAGACAAGGTCTCACTAAGCAGCCCTGGTTGGCCTGGAACTCTCTATCAGGTACATCAGGTTGGCCTCAAACTCACACAAAAATCTATCTGCCTCTGCCTGCCTGGGAATGATGGCATGTGATACCACACCTAGCTCCAAATGCTTACCTTTGTGATCCCCAAATCCAACTGCTTTCTCTAGCTTTCCAGCTGATAGTATCTGACATTTTGTTAGATCACTGACTTCTGTCAGTCAGGCCAAGTAACCTTACAGGAGAGGAATCTTTCTCCTTTCTTCCTTATTCTAATGTAAGTGCCAGGCTCAACTATTACAAGGAGACAAGGCCCCCATTCTCAGGAAATCTTGTAGCAGGAGAGATAATGAAGGTAGCAGAATAGATTTACAGAGTTTTTCTGGTTCCAGATTTATATTTAAAGTTCACGAAGGAGGACACTGGGAAGCTTTCAGGTTACTGCCATTAGTGCACTATGTGAAGGCAAGGTTCTTTCTGGATGTGCAGGACATGTGGAATCAACAGCAGGATGACATACCCAGAGTTCTCAGGAGACAAGCCACCAGAGCCAACCTGCATGCCTCAGTCACCAAGAGACTATCAGAAGCAGAAACCCAGAGGAATAGTCTGCGGTAGACAAGAACAGGCCAGAAAACCTGTCCTACCGCAGAAGCTAGAATGAAGTCTAGTAAGGAACAACAGCACAGCTGTTGTTTCAGATGTCCTCACCATCCTTGCTGCTCCCTGTGGGGCTTCTAAGTCACCTGAAAATTTGCTTCCTCAGATGTGTCTATGTGTTCCCATGGTAACCCCAAAGATCTAGACTTCACCACTAACTGAATACAACTTCCCCAGCCCTTTCTCTATGTTTTTCCTTCATTGTTTTTTCTCTTTCCCTTCTTTTCTCGATGTTAGAATCAATGTCAATTTCAGTATTTTGCTCACAATGTTTTTAATCATATAACCTTAGGTTGGAAAGGACTAGTAAGGAGAATCAAGGCAAACTTCCATTCAACCAGATTAAGGGAGCTGAAGGGAACTGACAGCTGGCATAATTTGGAAAGAGAGTAGAGCAGCAGTCAGTCAGTAATTTATAGGAGAAAGCTATCAGGAGGACAACTACACAATACTTACATTTACCAAAGTTTCTTTCTTTTAGTACTAATTGGATTTTTTTTGGTCGTAAAACCTATTTTTAATTGGTATATAAAAATCTGTAGGTATTAATGGGATACTGTGTGGTATTTTGTCTTTTTTTTTTTTTAAGATTTATTTTTATTATGTATACAGTGTCCTGTCTGCAGGTATATCTGCAGGCCAGAAGAGGGCACCAGATTTCATTATGGATGGTTGTGAGCCACCATGTGGTTGCTGGGAATTGAACTCATGAAGGCATGACCTCTGGAAGAGCAGCCAGTACTCTTAACCACTGAGCCATCTCTCCAGCCCCTGTGTGGTATTTTGGTACGTGCAGTTACTTCATGATGTTTGAGGCTGGAGAGATGGCTCAGTGGTTAAGAGCACTTGTTGCTCTTGCACAGGGCCCAGGTTCAGTTTTCAGCACTCACATGGCCACTAACTATTCCTAACCTCAGTTCCAGAGGATCTGATCCCCTCTTCTGGCTTCCACAGGTACTGCACACACAGGGTGCATAGACATACAAGTAGGCAAAACACCCATATACACAAAATAAAATAAAATAAATCTTATTAAAAAGAGACAAGCACAGAGTAGATCACACCTAAGGAAAACACTTAAATTTAAAGTATCAGAGGAAGTAAGGTAGGAAAAAAGTGATAGAAGTAATGGGTAGTAGAGAGAAAATGAAGGGCTTGAGTGGAACAGGACGCCTATAAGCAACAGCTTAGGGGCCTAGGAAAGGTCTGGGCTGGTGTAAACTTAGTCTCTATAGGAAAATAAAATTCCAGATTATTTCTCTTATTTAACTGACTTACAAGAAACAAACACCAATTTCCTGGTTATTTATACAAGCAAGCTCTTCTAAACTACGATTTTAGTATTCTGACCATCTAAGAAAAAAGTCTTCGCAGAAACGAGTACAGTGAATTAAAGGGCCTTAGTGCACTGGGACATGTGCTGAATCCTGGACTCTGATATAAACCTGGAACCAGGGAGCACACCTTGCCTGCAACTGCTTTAGTGCAGCAGTATGCAATGTAAGCCAGACAGGTGGTGCTCCCAGCTGACAGTGACCTCTGCCAAACTCAGGCACTCCTGCAGCTGCACAGAAGCTGCAAAACTCCCACATGCATGCTCTAGGTCTACACAGGAGGTCTAGAGTTAAGTCAGAAATGAAAAGAAGTAAATTTCAAGTTCAAGCCTATTCTTGGTAATAAAGGAAAAGAGGTTGGTCAGTCTGTAAGATATATACCTATTAATTTTAAACACAATAAATTATCTCTGAGAGGTATTTCATTCCTCTCAACTTTTAAGATAAATCCTGGGAGAAAGGAGAAAGAAAGAATTATAAGAAAAAGATGGTAGAAAGTTACAGTGAAATTTGTTTTTTTTTTTTTTTTGGTTTTTCGAGACAGGGTTTCTCTGTGTATCCTTGGCTGTCCTGGACTCACTTTGTAGACCAGGCTGGCCTCGAACTCACAAAGATCCGCCTGCCTCTGCCTCCCAAGTGCTGGGATTAAAGGCGTGCGCCACCACCACCCGGCTACAGTGAAAATTTTATCATTAAAAAAAAAAAAAGTATAGCCAGGCCTGATGACACAGAAATTCTGTAGCCCCAGAATTTCTGAGGCAGAGGTAGGAGGATCACAAGTTCAAAGTCAGATGGGCTGTATAGTAAGTAAGATGCTTAAAAAAAAAAAAAAAGAGGTCGATTTTCCTCATTAAAATGATATCCATTGTCAAAAGGAAAAGGAAGGCTAGAGAGATGGCTGGGCAGTCACGAGTCTTTGCTACCCTAACAGAAGACCCAGGTCTGGATCCCAGCACCCACCCAGGCTCACAACCATCACAACACGAGCAACAGGCATGTGCATAACACATGCAGGCAAACACTCATACACGTGAAATAAAATAAATGACTCTTCCAAAGCCTGTGTCAGGTGAATTCTACAGCTGGATTGCCACCAAGCCAGAGCAGTCAGATCCATGAAGAGACTGCTGGTGCTGGAAACAGCCCAGAAACTCTGTACCCTGTGCGCCTGATTACTCTCTGAGTCTAGGACCTCTGTAAATCACCACGACTGACATGGAAAAGTTCCATTTATATGTATATGTGTGTTTATGCCACACATATGTAGGTGCCCAACAGGCCAGTAGATGGTGTTGGCTCTCCTGGAGCTGGAGTTACAGGCAGCTGTAAGTGGCAAGACATGGTGCTGGGAACTGAACTAGAGTCCTTTGGAAGAGCAGCAAGCGCTCTTCACTGCCGAGCCATTTCTCCAGCCCTGCAGCCCTTTGTAAAGGCCTGGACCAGCTTTTTCCTGGGTAGAACAGAATGATATGTCTGAGTCCTCCCACCCTGTTCTGGCTGACCTTCCCTCCTCCAAAGCTGCTGTGAGAAGCTTAGAGAATGTGAAGTCACTTCAGTACCACCACACACTATAACTAGTGAATGGAGTCTTGCTGCTGCAAAAATATGCTTCAGTTAAGTTTTTTCTTTTAAAGTGAGTAGGAGTTGTCCTGAGGTTTCCGCTGATGTGGATTACTCAAGGCCACTGCTAGGACTCTTCCTACCATGGGTGAGAACCGGCTGCTCTGTGGTGGATTTAATACAGTGGTCAGAGTTATGTGCAAACCTGTGACGACTAGCGCATCTTTAGTACCATTCTCAACACAGTTTCATATCTACATTATTAGGGTATGTCAGGAACATCTAAGAGGACAATGTTACCGAAGCGAGCAAAATCTACAAACTTAAGCAGAACGTTTTAGATCGAGGATGAGCTACCTTGACTGGCTGGTGTGTAAGTACATATACATAGAATGTGTATGTAAGGAAGTGTCAGGCCTCTTTATGGTCTCCTAGAGAAGGACATCATGGACTGCTATGGAACAATTTGTCCAAGTTTAAACCAAACCTAACATGTAAGAGACAAATAAGTAACAAGGAGAAGAATGAATTACAAAAACCTACGATAATTCCAGGAAAGCTGGAATCAGTGGTTGTTACAATCTCAACCATACTGTAACTAAAGATACAACCAAGCACAAACATGAATTCAGAGGCATGTCATGAAATTCAGTCATGGCTGTGGGAGGTACTCGATTTTCATGAGCCAGGCTGGACTGTCCAGCTCTGTTGGACTCTCACCTGTTTCCTCACGTTTGTGATTCCCCTGTGGTTGCCCCACGGAGTCAAAAAGGACCGGTCCATCAACAGGAAGGAAAAAGAGAAAATGGGGACAGAATGAGATAACCACTCCTAAATCTAGTACTAAAGCTTTAAATCGTGTAAAACAAGTGTAACAGGTAAGGAAACCTATCATATTATTTGAGTTCAGTCCCAGAAACAGCTAAGAGACTTGGCAAGTTATTTCCCAACAAAAGCCTAATAAACTTTATTTTTTCATAAGCACAGAGGTCCCCAGTTTTAATGCCTACCACTGTTCAAAGCTTAAACAGAAGGCAAATAGTTTAATCTTTAATAAGGCACAGTCATGTTAGACAATTTAAGATCTTTCTGTTTGAAAGGAAACAATAATAAACACCAAGGATTGTAAATTTTCTCTTGACTATGGGGGGAAAAGAAAAAGTCCACTTAACTAATTGTTTTTTATTTCAACGGCAGGACATTCAGACTGAAAGGAAGCCCAGGGTCCCTCTGCCGGTGCTTTTCAAGCTGTGCTTAGCTATAGAAGCCCTTTTCTCAAAGATTTCAGATACAGAAGCACCCTTTTTAACAAGGAGGGCAGCACTGTCCAGCATTGGGAAAGGAGGAGCCGGCCAGGATGCTGGACAAACTCTGACTCTGCTGCCAGCTTGCCCTTAAGGCACCTTACTGAAATCTTAGCTGTGCTTCTCCTAGCTAACATAATGCTCTTATTTTCTGAGAGGGGAGACAGCAATCTAAGGTCACATGTGGAGAAAGGGATAACCAGTAATGGAATCAATTCAGCCCTTCTCAGTCTTTTCAGAGATGTGGTTCCCCTGATGAGGCTAAGATCACACCACCAGGAGACAGATCCTACAGAGTTTTCACCTTCTTAGTTCCCTCCAGTCCTCAAGAATGGTATATTAATGGGACCTTGGCTGTAATCCACTATGACAAAATTATGAAAATCAAATTAAATTATCACTAAATAATGAGTCTGTAACTACACATGACTGTATAAACTGCCAAGTTGATATAATGCAATCTAGTTCATTAAAGAACCTTCTCCCTTTAAATCAGCACATCTTTAGGCATCTCAGGGTGCTGGCTAAATGAATGTCTTGTTCTCTGCCAGCTCGTAGCACCATCATGACTGTGAGGGAAAAAATTTGGCTGAGGTGGAGAGGGAGGGAAGGTGGAGAAAGACTGGGAGGACTGCATACTTGTACATCAGCAAGGATTTCTCCCAGTACTATTTGGCAAGCCAATGCAATGTAATATTTCATTATCCACCAACAGTCATTAATTAGGGCCTATCATCTTTTCCATGTACTAAATAAAATACCTCAGATCAAATGCTATCACCTAATCTTTGTGTTGGAGACTTCCCCAAGGCCACATTATTGAAGTCTTCTAGCTAAGAAGTTACCAAGATCCAGAGTCCAATGTTTATTTTCTTTGTAATATAGTGGCTTTGGGGAGTTTCTGGGAAGATTTTCATCAAGTTATAACTCCCATGATATTATTTTGCTTAGACTTCCCTAAATAGCAGCAACTCCACAGCCACTTGAAAGGAGATGGAGTTAGTAAGGCAAAGAGAAGGAAGCAACTCCTGCCTCAGGCCACTCCTTCGCAAGTCATCCAGTGTCTTTTACAACACAACTCTGTGGCTCTTTCCCAGGTTGCTTTTCCCATGGGCCTCTCCTTATCCTTTCCCAGGGCCACTTACCTGGCAAGATTACAGTCTGTCCGCTGACCTGTGAAAGAGAAGAGCAAAACACATTTGTTGAAGCAGAAGGGGTGGGAGAGCTGCACAACCTAGAAATTTACCATGCCCTTCCTATCTTCCTAGGGAACCAGAAGCAGAAAAGGATTGCCCCAAACCTCATTTGGGCAGGAACCTTGCTGCTCTAGGTTCTCTGAACCTTGTCATTTCTACTTCCCAAATGAGAAAACAGGCATGGATGTTTGGGAAGAATAAGTCAAATCATACTTTAGAGAAAAGAAGTATTGTAAGCCTTTCCATACATGAAATCTTCCAATGTATGCGCTGAGTCTGTGGGTAGTGGTGTGAGAGGTAGGTTTGGGGACACAGGACATGGGACAAACTTGTTTGTCACTATATTAGCATATACACATACAAACACACACACACACAGAGTTGAGGCTGGGAAGGAGAAAAGGGTATGTGAAGAAAGGAAGGAGGAGATATGCAGGTTCTAGTTTTAGAATCACACTAAATTCTCCTGTTAATTTACTGGCCTAGTAAGGCAGGGATAAGAGTTAAGACCCACATGGCTAGCAAATGATGGCTTTCAATCAAATGACAGGTGGTAAGATTTTCATGGCCCATAGATAGCTTTGAAAAATAAAATGGAAAACTTTAAAGTTGGTAAGAAACTTTTAAAATAAAAAATATGCATATATGCATGCATAAGCCATGATGTATTATGTTGCCTACTTTGGGCCAACAGTTCATGAAGCTTGATCTGTCTTAGTTAAATCCATGGCAAACCCTGGCAGGCACAGAGCCAGGAAAGACAAGACCAGCTCCCATACTCCTTATTCAAGGTCTAAGAAGGACAGCTCTTGAGGGTTGGGGGAGGGCAGGTGTTTTCTTTCATTTAGTGTTGCTAACTTAATATACTTAGCTCATATACCATCCCCCAATCTTTAACCCTGTTACCAAAGGCTCTGCTTTCATTTGCAAAAATATTATTCTGAGCCATTATTTTCAACATCTGTCCCATTTCCATTCTGGAATATTCATACACATCAATTATCCCTCTGTGACAAGAATAAGAGGCTCTTGCATTATGGTGACAAATACAGAAGGCAGGGACATGATGATGTGCACACAGAATGATTTATAGCTATTATTTATCTCTATCTCTGGAACATGTCATCTTTAAATTATGGCAATTTGCAGCCCCAATGGTCAACCTCCATCCCTCTAGAAGAGCATTATTTGGTGCATACATGTGTATAAACATGCACACATTCATGGCTCCAAAGCCCTTTTTCCTGTTTCCCAGGTTATGTTGAGATTGTCTCGAGAAAAAGAAATCATAACTATAAGTTTTTTCAAATAGTTTTATGGGCTGTCTTTCCTTAACTTGCCATATAACAATCTAGCAACTCAAGAGTAAAGACTTTCTGTAAGCAAACTTGCTCTCATGCCTAGACCTGCCTAGACCTGAACTATTTGGGTAGGAAAAGATCAGAAGTTACAAAACCACCCCCCCCCTTTCACATTAAAGCAAAAATCTGTAAAAAAAATCACAGGATCAAAGATGCTAGGAAAAAAAAACCCATCTGGGGGAATTGTCCAGGACAGAACAAGGACAAGGCAAGAAAGGTTAGTAGGTGAGTGAGTCTGATCTGAAAAGTAAGATTCTAATTCTTGAGCCAAAAAGTCAATGAGTTTGTAAATTTTGCTTTACTTCACAGTTTCTCTGATGAGTGCTCAAGAATTTATTTTAAAATGTTAGACTTCTGTATGAGTCAGGCACATCTGTCACTGGTGAGACCACATGCTCCCTGTGGCCCCATCTTTAAGAGAAGAGATTAGTGGGATAGGGAGGAGGGGCAGAACATTCAGGGGCATCCCTAACCTGGGAATCCCATTAATCATAGGATGCTGAGAGTTAGGCAGGAGACCTGGGCAGGGTGCCAAACACCCTCAGGGAAGCTTCTTTTTCAACCTTCACCTTCTGTTTGACAGTTGACTGGGGAGAGGAAGTCCAGAATGTCTGTCCAGCTCTGCCTCAGTACTTTCCAGTGTCTGGTTAAGATTATTGCCAGAGACGAGACAGTACACTCAGCACTTCGGTCTTAGTTCAGCCACACTAGAGAGATGGCCGCCTCCTAAGTATAAGGAAATGAATGTTCACCCTGAAAGCTAAAGACACAACAAGTCTATCTATTCTTCTCCATTTGAGCACCTCCTCTCTCCCCACGACTCGGGGTTTTAACAAGTGTCTGGAGAGGCGATAACCCTGTGCCCTTTTACCACAGATGCGGCAGGAAGGTGAAGGATCTGGGTGGAAAGCAGGCACACTCCATTTAAAGAAACACGTTGAGCATTTGCTGTTTTCCCACTACTCAAACAGTCATTTAGGGGCTTTCACACTGAACAGGCTAGGAAAAGAAAGGCATTCATATAACCAGTTGGGGTTATCCGGGGCTACTGTTGGGCCTCTCTGCTCTCCCAGCCTCCAGCAGGGCATGCTCACACTCACTTTCTCCCAGGGTTTTCTGCAGGAGGTCATGCTTGGCTTGTAACTTGGTGATGAGGTTCCTACCCTCCAAGTATTCCTTCATTTTCTGTAAGGCAAGAGGAGGAACAAGAGAACTTAGACTGCTAAGAAAGCAGAAGACACAATTGTTCAACTGGATGGTTACCTCTGAGAGGGCATTTGATTTCTGACTTTCTGACTCAATTTCTGGCAAGTCCATTTAAATCCTTAAAAAAAAAAAGAAACAAAAACACCAAAACCAAAAAACAAACAAACAAAACGCTTTCTCTCTGATGATTAATTTTCATGGTGGGTGCGTCTTCAGGATTTTTCTATGAATTTCATCTTGGCCTGTATAAGAAAATGTTTTTTTACGTGAAATCCTTCCTCTGCCTCCTTCAGTCCCAGTAAGGAATGAGAACAGCAGGGAGGGTGACTGCTGTTGGCGTGAAGACATAAGCTCTTGGTGTCTGCCACCTCCCAGGGTGCATTTCATCACTCTAGCAGTAGAGTCAAAGGTATGTTTAGCCCACAGAATGTCCTTGTAGCGCCCTTGTATAAGCCAGGCCCTAAGACGGCTCACTGTCTGTTCTAATACAGGCTTCTTGAAGGTTGGGAGTTTCTGAGAACTGGGCTGCAATGGCTGCCACCTACTATATGGACACACAGATTCCAAGCACAAGATGAGCTGTGCCACCACACCTGCAACAGCAGCAGGAGAATACAACTTCTATGTTGCAACTTCAGTTTTGACACTTCATCAACTCTTGTCTGGCTTGTGAGAGACAATGCTTGACAGGATAATTCAGCAAATCTTCAAAACAAATTGTATGAATTACTATTATCATTACTCCCACTTTACTCTGGTGGTGGGGTTTGAAGAGACTAATGAAACTATTCAAAAGTCAAAAAAGTGATGCAGTTACTACTATCTGTTGTGTAGCAGGTGTCCCCCACCACACCCCCATTAAAACATTCCATTTCCCAGGAAGCTCCATAAGAGAGGAAATAAAAAACTCAAAATAGGTTCAGGAAGTTTCTGAAACTGACCAGATTCACTAGGATCCTCTCTCCAGAGAGTAAACAACACAGACTATGTAGTCACTCTCACACAGGCCAAGTTGCAAAGGAACTCTCAGACAAATCCAGTTGTTAGAAAGAAGCAGGGGACAGTCAAGAACGCTGAGAAGAAGCAGAGACCAGCCAAGCAGCCTGGAAGAAGTTCAGACTAAGCCACCTAGAAAGGATGCTCTTCAACACACTAAGTTGTCTGCAGGCTATGCAGTGTGCCCCAGGTGACCAGCTTTTGAGAGGTTTTGTGATGAAGATGTCTTTGAGTCATTTCTGCTCCTGCAAGTAAGCCCTTGACCATACTCCTGTAGATAACGCCAATAAAACTCACTGGTTCACCAAGTTGGACTTTGGTGGTATCCGTATTTTGGTCTATCGTGGGCTCTCTATCTGGGGTAAGTAGATGTGTGTTTGTATCTTCCAGGAAAGTCTTATCACACAATAGTATACAAACATGCAGTTTGACAGAATGGCATATGCTCTGAAGCATATCTAAAGTGTTCCACCGACTACATTACAGAGCCGAGAAACAGAACAGACTTTCATAGCAGTCACTCTTTTTACATTAATAGCAACCCAGGAGGCTTTGGCTACTTTAGCACACAATTTCTCATCTGATTCTCACAATAACTCTATATACATATATGAGGAAGATATTAGAGATGACAAGACAATCCTAGGAGAGGGAGGGTATCACTGCAAACTAGTAAGTGGTAATGTCATATGAGGACGCTTTCTCCACTCTCCTTTACACCCTTTATGAGGATCTCGGTCTGCCTTGGCTATCTCCTGGTGCACTGGTTCATATGATGGTGTTTAACTTAGAAGCAAATGGGAAGGTCTCCCAGAGTATGATCCATGAATCACTAGAAAGACTTGGCTTTGCTCCAGTGAATAAACATTTTAATAATAATAATAATAGTTCTGTCTTTTTCTGTGCACTAACTAAAAAAAAAAAGGATTGTATGCTAAACCTTTGATTTTCATGACTATTACCATTTCACTAATGATAGATAATAAAGAAAAAGTGAAAAGTTCTCAGTTCCTCTTACTCTATTTTTCCATGCAGTATGAAGTTTTAAATAAGAGTTTGCCCTCTTCATTCCCATTTAAAATGAAGGAAAACTTGTTTTTCTGGGAGATAGCCCCTGGGCCTCTTGTGCTTGCCCACATGGCCCTATGGGTAACTTGTAAATCTCCATGGCACCATTCTCATACAGCTCCAGCACAGAAGGATTATCCCTCTGGTGTCTTTCTATCCAGGGACCATGTCATTGATTATCTTGACTACATGATGCTGAATGCCACTCCTAGAAGATAGTAGAAACTTAATAAATATGAAGAATGAGTAAGTAAGTGAGCAATCTCATTCTTCTCTGTGTAGACTGCCCTTTGCAATTACAAACCCAAACCTGAAGGGTATCCCTACTTTAAATAAAACAAACCAGAGACAAACCCTCTGCTGTCATTTGTGCTGTCTTATTTAAAGCCTGTTCTCTGATCCTTTATGCTTCTGCATGAGAACATCTGCATGAAAACAGGCTCTCTTGTCACCTTCCTCTTCCCATCTGTTCCAGATGTCAGCTCATTTTCTGTCAGCCTTCCCTGGATGATATCCTAATCCCCATCCAAGGCCTAATTGTGAGCTTGGAATCATACATAGGCCCCAAAGTAGAAAAGCCTCTAGGAAATATCCATTGCTAACAGTACAACCCTGAAAGGCCTATCTTTGGAAGGCTATCACAGGAGTCTCAAGGGTTTCCTAAAGGAGAAAATTCAAGAAGCCATAAACCCCAACACAGACCACAATGCTCAGAATACAGCTAAAGTTCTGAAAGGGGATGAATAAAAATTCCTTTCTCTCACTCATATTTCTAGTCTCAATTCCCAACCCCAAGTTCATGTTCACAGCTCACTGGGTAACTTACTTCAGCCGTCACTGGGTGAACTATTACACAAATAACAATCTGATAAAGAAGTATGATGTTACCTTTTCAGGTTAACATCATTAAATACTAAATTCCAATAATACTAAAGGTTCAAACTGTATCAAGATATGCTCTGCATCTCTAAAACAAGGGTAGAAAGAACCTCTGGGTTTTGCCTCTAGGAGCCTAGAGTCTGCAGACATGGTGGGACAGACATGCTGGGGATAAGTAATCCTGCCTTTATCAGTGGAGCTGAGGCAGAACGGGTCAGATGCTGCTGAGCAAACACAGCTAAAGCCGAGGGAGGAATAAGTGGCATAATATGAAGATTATCTATAACCAGACCCCCACACATAAATTCTGTAATGTACCAGACCGCTCTCAGTCTAGTGACCTGCCTGATGGACAAGACTGTCTTCTCTCCTATTGTCTACCCCTTAGAATTCAGATGGTTTGGTTTTGTTACTTTATCAGCCACAATTTTTAATTCCTTCCTCATTCTACCTCCCATTTGAGAACTCCATACTTGGGGCTGGAGAGACGGATCGACAAGTAAGAGCACTTACTGCACATGCAGAGGACCTGGTCCAGTTTCCAGCACACACATGGTGGCTCACAACCAGTGATATACAGGTTTGGGGTTCCAATACCCTCTTCTGGCCTTTGAAGGCACTGCATGCACACAAAACCTCACACACATAAAATAAAAATAAATCTGAAAAATATTTAAAAAACAACAACAAAAAGAATGCCATACTCCATTGTTTTTCCATTAAAATATTTAGGAGAATCTCCAGCTTTCTAAGCTTTGATAATTCTTAGCTAACCAGAGACTACATCTGCTCACAGCAGGGAACTGGATTAATGGAGATGATGTAACTATACAATAGTGCTGTCCAGCCACTGGAAGATGATTTGTGTGAGGTACAGGACAAATCTTTTTAGACTAGCATGAATAATATTTAAAATAAGTGACTAAAGTAAAGTGGAGGACAGTCACAGCGGTATACTTATGTCATATTTTATTTTTTGACATTTCTCTTGCAAGGCTGAAGATAGAACTCATAGTGTCACACTTGCTTGGCAGCACTCTTAACTACTGAGTCACATCTCTAACCCCAATTGTAAATTACAATCTCCAGCGTAATTTACTGTATTGAGGGGCACTTACTGATGGAACCCTGGTTGCCTATGCATAGAAAATCTCTGAAAGGACAAAATATACTAGTCTCAATCAGTGTCAGAAGGGAGGAAGAGTATGAGTCAGGGATAAGGTAAGGCTCTACTTTCTCCCTAGTTTCCTTTTGATATAGTTGAGTCTTTTAAAAAAGGAATAACAGAAAAAGAGGTAGACACCTAGGGATGATGTACTATAGAAGATGAGTGATGGACCAAAAGAAAAGGAGGTCAGAAAACACTCCCCTACTTATAATACGGGAGGAAAGTTGCTGAACAAAGCTTTCCCTTTAGCTCCTCAGCAGGGCCCAAGGGAAAGCCTGTGGCCAGCAGGTGACCTGAGCTCCGGGTTCAGCTGCTTGCTGAAGGCCTTGTTCAACCTGTCCATCCCACTGTATTGCTTTTTCCTTTGTGTGTGTGCGCATGTGTGTGTGTGTTTTCCAAACCTTCCAAATGAGAAGGGTAGTTTAGATGATATTTAAAAGTTGCTTCAAATTGTAGAAGATATCAGAAGATGAAAAGATCTCCCATGCTCTTGGATTGGTAGGATTAACATAGTAAAAATGGCCCTCTTACCAAAAGCAATCTACAGATTCAATGCAATTCCCATCAAAATTGCAACACACTTCTTTAGAGATCTTGAAAGAACAATTCTCAACTTTATATGTAAAAAAAAAGGCTGAAGACTGATGCAGGAACGTATGGAGAGAAAATGGGAACTGTCCAGGCAGTCATTGGTATGTCCTTTCTTAGTTTTGGAAGCTGCAGGCCCTGCACTTCCTATATAAGCAAATATATTTATCCCTCTCAGGTCTCTGAGGTGGTTGAAGAATAGACAGCTAGAGTCTCATAGTTAAATTTTGAATTGTTTAGGAATCAAGAGGGTGTTATAGATCTAAGAAGATACTCTTAAAAGTGTGTTGCAAGTTAGTATGAATGTTGAGTCACATATAGACCTTTAAACTCATGGAGATGGTTAGATAGTAGAATGTTAAAGTCAGGGGCCAAATATGTATAAACTGGACATTGGGAAGGTATACTGGGCCATTTAACTCTCATAAATGTGGCATATTTATATCTATTGTTTTGTATAATACTTACTGTTATAAGAGAAGGAACCATCTGTTGGACTGAAAGGGGAAACTTCTGGGGGGAAGAGGGTGGAAGGGCGGGATAGGAAGGGGGAATAGGGAGGGGTTTGTTACTGAGATGTAACTTGAAGAAAAAAAAATAAAGTATTTAAAAAAAAAATCCAACAACCCAGGATAGCAAAAACAGTCCCATACAATAAAAGAACCTGTGGAGGTATCACCGTCCCTGACAACTTCAAGGGTAAGTACAAAGCAAAAGTAATACAAGCTTCAAGGTACTGACATAAAAACAGACAGGTTGACCAAGTTACTGACATAAAAACAGACAGGCTGACCAAGGTACTGACATAAAAAC
>CAJQZJ010033263.1:593266-610541 GCA_907164525.1 Lophiomys imhausi | reverse complement strand
AGACAGGCTGACCAAGGTACTGACATAAAAACAGACAGGTTGACCAATGGAATTGAATTGAAGATCCAGACATAAACCCAAACATCTATGGTCACTTGATTTTTGAGAAAGATGCCAAAACCATACAATGAGGAAAAGATAGTATCTTCAACAAATGGTGCTGGCGTAACTGGATGTCTACATGTAGAAGAATGCAAATAGATCCATGTTTATCACCCTGCACAAAAGTCAAGTCCAAGCAGGTCAAAGACCTCAACAAAAAACCAGACACACTAAATCTAATAGAAGAGAAAGTGGGGAAAAGCTTCAAACTCATTGGCACAGGAGACAACTTCTTTAACAGAACACCAATAGCTCAAGCACTAAGACCAACAATCAATAAAGGGGACCTCATGAAACTTGAAAAGCTTCTGTAAGGCAAAGGACACTGTCATTAGAACAAAACAGCAGCCTACAGATTGGGAAAAGATATTTACCAACACCACATCTGACAGAGAGCTAATATCCAAAATATATAAAGAACGCAAGAAATTAAACACCAACAAACTAAATAATCCAATCAAAAAATGGAGTTCAGAGCTAAACCAATAATTCACTACAGAGGAAACTCTAATGGTGGAGTAGCACTTAAAGAAATGCTCAACATCCTTAGTCATAAGGGAAATGCAAATCAAAATGACTCTGAGATTCTATCTTACACTCATCAAATTGGCTAAGATCCAAACTCAAGCAACTGTACATGCTGGGGAGGATGTGGAGCAAGGGGAACACTCCTTCACTGCTGGTGGGAGTGGCTTGTACAACCACTCTGGAAATCAGTCTGGCGCCTTCTAAGAAAACTGGGAATAGGTCTACCTCAAGACTTAGCTATACCACTACTGGGCATATACCCTAAACATGCATCACCAAATAACAAGGACATTTCCTCAACTATGTTCACAGTAGCTTTATTCGTTCGTTTGTTTGTTTTTTAGGTTTTTCAAGACAGAGTTTCTCTGTGTAACAACCCTGGCTGTCCTGGAATTAACTCTGTACCAGGCTGGCCTTGAACTCACAGAGATCTGCCTGCCTCTGCCACCCAAGTGCTGGGATTAAAAGCGTGTGCCATCATCACACCCAGCGGCAGCTTTATTCCAAATAGCCAGAAACTGGAAACAACCCAGATATCCCTCAGTGGAGGAATGTATAAAGAAATTGTGGTACATCTACACAATGGAATACTACTCCACTATCAGAAACAAGGATATCGTGAAATTTGCAGGCAAATGGATGGAGCCAGAAAATATCATCCTGAGTGAGCTAATTAATGCAGACTCAAAAAGACACATGGGGGTATTTACTCATTCATAAGTGGATATTAGTCAATATGTACAAGATCATCATGCTACAATCCACAGATCCAGAGAAACTAAGTACCAAGGAGGGCTCAAGGGATAATGCTTGAATCCCCATACATTGGAAATGTATGGAAAGAGGGATCTAGACAAGAACCCAACATTACTGTCATCTGAGAAACCTTATCCAAGCAGATAATTATGCAAAAATCAGGGAGTCTTGAGGAAAAGCTAGAGGAAGGTTTGAGGAAGCCAGAGGGATCAAGGACTCCAAAAAAAGATCCACATATCCAATTAACACAGACACAAGGGAGTTCAAAGAGACTGATCCACCACGCAAAGAGCTTGCAAGGACTGGCCCTAGGGGCCCATTACACATGTGAAGCTGACCAGCTGCTTGGGCCTCAAGTGGATCCCCTAACAATCAGAACTGGGTCTATCCTGGACTTACATGATGTTGCCTCCCTCAGGAGCTCATGTTCCTAACAGAGCAGCCTTTTCTTGCCTCAGTGGAAGAGGAGGCACTTAGTCCTGATGCGGCTTGATGTACCAGAGTGGGTTGGTGCTGGTGGGTGGGGGAGAATATGGGGGAAGTGGGTGGGTACATGGGAATGGAAGAGGGGAGGGAGGGGGATGGGGATTGGAATATAATGTAAAAGGTAAAAAATAAAATAAAATTGCCATTTAATTTAAAAAAGTTGCTTCAAGTTTAAAATTCTATAATTTTCTACAGACTATTGCAAGCAACTGAGCTTTGTAAGACATGCTTCAAATTTCCAACTGATGTCACATGGGCAGATTAATTTGATGACAGTAGCAAGAAGTAAGAAAACTATCCCAGAAGCCCATGTGGTCACTAGAGACACTGGCTATGAGTCAAGCCACAATGAGGGATCTCTTCACGGCTTTCCAAGAGCAGGGAACTTCCAGGATGTGATGCGCTGATTTTTTTTTTTTTTTGCACAGTTTGGCAAGCATAGGCCAGAAGTCCCTCTGTGTTAATATGGGGACCTGAATGTCCATTTCACTACCACCACCCAAAATGTCCTGCTATCAAGAGAAAAACTATCTCACACATTTCATATTCAGTCACAAAAATAATGAATTCTTCCAAATCTGTTACTAGGTAAAGCAAAACCCATTTATGTTTACTAGTATAATGTAGCAATGTACACAAAAAACTGACCAGAAGTACCATGGCCACCAAAGCTAGACAATGGATTGCAGAACCCCAATGTATTGATATAATAGGGGAACAGGTGGGTGGGATTTTGGAAGTCATCAATTTGAATAAAGTTATTTCTCTTTTTTTTAAGATTTATTTTTAATTATGTGTCTGTGTGTGGGCATGTGCATGTGAGTGTGAGTACATGTGGGTACAGGTGAGTTCATGTGAGTGCATTTGAGTACAGGTGAGTGCATGTGAGTGCAGGTGACCACAGAGCCCAGTCGCATTGGATCCCCTAGAGCTGGAGTTTTACACAATTTTGAGTCCCTGGACATGGGTGTTGGGAATCAAGCCCAGGTCTTCTGCAAGAGCAGTATGAGCTCTTAAAAGTGCTTCAGCATCTCATCAGTCTTCTTGTTTTGGAGCAATATCAACTTCTGAGTATGTATATTATAGACTCATTCAAGGCAGAAAGCAATTCTCATAAAGACTGTCTTATGTAAAGATTTTTATGTTCAAATTTTCTTTTCTTCTTCTCTTTGGTTGAGAGTGTGTGTGCATGCACACATGCCAGAGGTCGGCGTTAGTCAGTGTGTGTTCCTTGATTGCTCTCTCCCTTGAGGCAAGGACTCTCACGGAACCTGGAGCTCACCAATTCACTACACTGTGTGGTTGACTGGCAAGACCCAGGGACCCCCCTGTTTCTGCTCCCCAGCTCTGGAATTACAGGTTGCCTATGTTTCTTTCATATGGGCTACTGGGGTTCAAACTTAAGTCTTCATCTTTGTGTGGCATGTACTTTACTGAATAAGTCATCTCTCCAACTCCTAAGTCCCCAAATTTCTTAACTGGAGGAATAGAGGGGGTGAAATAGTCAAATACATTGTATGCATATATGGAATTCTCAAGTAACTAATAAAAATGTATTTTAAAAATAGAATTTTCTGAAATATAATAAAATTGGGTCACTGATATCTAATTATCTCAAAAAGGGTTGCCAAAAATCCCATTATTAAGAGATAATATAGTTTGGTAATGGGGCAGTGATAGCCTCCAGTAGAGTCAAGAAGTTCTATTAACATGTAATTTAGGATTCTGTAGGCCTTTTCATTTTTATATAGCCTGCTCTCCTTAAAGAATTTTATTCTCCTTCCCAAACCTCTATGACCTACATGTATTAAAAATCAGGTACAAAAGTCAGTTTGTGTGATGCTTCCCCCAGCACCATTCATCCTTGTTGTTGCTCACACAAATTCATGAACTTAAAAAAACTGCACCTTTCTTGTTTAGAAACACATAAAGTCAAAATCAACGTCTGCCTGTATATGCCTAAGCCCTAATTCTTTTCTTTCTCTTATACTCTAAGCATTCCCAACTTGTAGCATAGAATCTGGCATATAATAAATACAAGATAAATGATCGGTGAATAACATAACAGTGATTAATGCATGGATTAATAATGATGATGGTAGGGTACTAGTTACTGAGTATGGTAAGCTAGACAATGTGTCATTCCATCCTTTGTATAGATTTGAATATGCTTAGAAGATGTAATACAGGGCTGGAGAGATGGCTCAGCGGTTAAGAGCACTGGCTGCTCTTCCAAAGGACCCAGGTTCAAATCCCAGCACCTACAGGGCAGTTCACAGCTGTCTGTAATTGCGGGGTGTGGTGGCGCACACCTTTAATCCCAGTACTCAGAGAGGCAGAGGCAGGTGGATCTCTGTGAGTTCAAGGCCAACCTGGTCTACAAAGTGAGTCCAGGATAGTCAAGGATACACAGAGAAACCCTGTCTCAAAAATCTAAAAAAAGAAAAAGAAGGTTATATGACTGGAGACAGAACTTGGTGTTGTAGCTCTTGCCTAGCAAATATGAAGGTTCTACCAAGAAAAAAAAAAAAAGAAATTCCCCCAAAACAATTAGAACATATTTGTAAATGACTTAAATCCATAATGCAATATAAAAAGGTGTTTCTTTTTATAAATATAATTTTAAATACATGTTCATATGTATTTATTATCTTCTTTTTGCTTCTAAGTTTTATAAAATGATCATGTTTTAAAATGTTTTTTACAGTAAAATGTGTTATATCTTTCCATTTTATTTGTCAGTTGTAAGCTATAAATCATTTTTAAAAATAAAATCACTTAAGTTTTTCTTTATATAACAAAAAATTTCAGTTGTTTTAGAACAATACTCTTAAATCATACTCTTTCAAAAGTCTTCTTTGGGATTTAAAAGAACAAAAACACCAAAGATTTGGAGCTTAGCTAATTGAAACAGATTTACAAAAACACTAATCAATCATGCTAGTGCTCTTAAAGAAAAAAAAGACAATGTTCAAAGAAAAATTAAACAAATTGTCCCAGCTGGAAGAAAAAATCTAATTTGCTCCATGCTGAGTGTGCTCCATGCTGGAAGACAGATCAGGTCCTTTCATTTGGTCAGGGTGCATTCTCAATGGTCGTTTCATCTTACAGCTGCAAAGTCAGTTTTTCTTTTCTTGTCATCAGAAGATAAAGAAATAAATTTTAATGCAGACAGTAAGCAGACTTGGCAAGTACAAAATAACTTAATTATTAAAAAGCAGTATGAAAGACCAGCTAGCAGATTAAAAAAAACTATTAACATTTGTGTACACACACACACACACACACACACACACACACACAAACACATTTGTACACATGCACCCCTATCTAAAAAGAGACCTGAGAAAAATGAGTAAAATATACTTACTGCTTTAGAATTCTCTACAAATCCAAGTTGCACATTTACATCTCATCAATTTTTAACAATAATTTAAAAAATAACCTCATAATAATAATAAATCATGAAAGTTAAATGATAATGTATTCAAATCACTTTGGAAAAATTTTAGACTTTTTAAAACAAGACATACATCAGCAAGAATATTTGAATATAGTTCTCAAAAACCAAGAAGTTAAGTCCCTTGCCATGATCTCCTGAGAGGGCTACTTTCAGATGAAAGTTTACTAGCTGATTAAAAACTTCCCCTTTCGGGGCTGGAGACATGGCTCAGTAGTTAAGAGCACTGGCTGCTCTTCCAGAGGTCATGCCTTCATGAGTTCAATTCCCAGCAACCACATGGTGGCTCACAACCATCCATAATGAAATCTGGTGCCCTCTTCTGGCCTGCAGATATACCTGCAGACAGAACACTGTATACATAATAAATAAATCTTTAAAAAAATAATAAATAAAAAAATAAAAACTTCCCCTTTCTTAGTAGTCTTTTCGGAGCATTCCTTTCTTTGAGGACCCTAGGAGACACATATAACTTGTACATGCTTTTGCTTTAAGTGTAGAAATGGTGTCCAAGTATGCCAAATTCAAATCTAGTGTATATAAGTTTGCTTTTTGGACACCTGACAAAAACTCTTGAGTTCCAAAGCTCCCTTGGGTGTCACAGTGTCTACTGATGCTCCTGGAAGGCCAATGAGCATCCTTACCGTGAAATAAAATTGCTCCGTCTCTTGCTGGTTAGCTCTCCTCTTAGCAATGCTGGGCTTGCTCATGAACGTTTCTGAGACCGTTGATTTGACAGACTCCATGGAATTGCTATACTGGAAGCAGTCAGACACATCAAAATCCTCAACAGTCACAATGTCCTGAATGGTCTGCAGGGTAGCCTCCATTGTCTTTTTCACCTATAACCATAATGGCCAAAATGATCATGAGAGGCAGGCTATAAAACAGCAACCAGGGCTGGAGAGATGGCTCAGCCGTTAAAGGCTAGGCTCACAACCAAAAATAAAACAGCAACCAGGAGGAGCTTGAGAGGGAGAACGCCTCTCAAGAGGGGTAGGGAAAGAGGGAGGATGCCGGTAGAGATGACAGTCCCAATTCTCACTGAACAGTGTTCAGTGAGTGGTGACCATCACAGGACCCCTGATTTCAGCATGCTGCTCTCTCCAGCAACACCTAAACACCACTATCCCTTTTCTGCTATGTACCTGACTTGGCTTTTTAATGTATTGTCCACTTTTTTTTTTCAAAAAGACTTCTTTTATGTGTAAGGATGCTTTGCCTGCATGTGTGTATATGCCATGTGGTGCCTGGTGGCTGTGGAGGCCAGAAGGGTGTATTGGAGCCCCTAGAATTGAAGTTAGGGATGGCTGTGAGCTACCAGGAAGGTGCTGGAATCCAAGCCTAGGTCCTCTGAAAGAGCAGCCAGTGCTTTTAACCCATGAACCCCAATGTCTACTTTTAATTAGGACTATTTCTTTATTATAATGGAAGTGCAAAGGAAAGGATAATAAAATAATTGCAAACCAATATTGCCATCATACCAGAGCTAGTTAAAATCCATGGTAGGTCTAGTCCTTCAATGCTCCTGGTGCTGTTTCATGACCTTCAATGAATCAATGAACTTGTTTTCCTATTTGAAAACTAAGTGACCCAACCCTTGTCCTTTCTAGCAAAATTGAGACTTACCAAGACACAACAGCAAGCTGGATTACTGATCAATTTGCCCTTTTAAACTGGATATTAGAAGAAAATATACTGTGTTTAGAAAAAAAAAGTCACCCTCTTGTAAGAGGATAGAGATGTCTGTGTCTGAAGTGTCAAAATCAAAGGTTTCTTTTAAAAAATGCTGGAAAAAGTCAGTCATGAGTGGGTCATATCAGAGATTTGGTAGTGTTAACACAGTGGCCGAGTGCCACTTTGATTAAATGTGTAGTGGGGAGGGGCATTTTGTAAAAGCTCAAAATAGGGCACAACCCTTGGCAATGCACGAGAACAACTTCCTGGATATCAAGGGCAGGATGCAGCAGCGAGGAAAGCACAAGCCTCCAATTGGCCAGGAAATCTTTGCAATAGCCCAGACATTCTCTCTCTGTATGCTCCCTCCACCTGTACTTCCACAAGGGAACGGTGGCCCTGAGCCTCCTAGGAAGGAAACCCACCTCTTCATTCTCAATCTTCAAAGTGGATAAACGAGACTGCAGTTGTTGGCATCTCTGCACCAGCTCACTCTGGACTGGCTGCTGGGCACAGAGCTGAGAGGCCTGTCAGAGAAAGCAACAGGAGGTCAGGAAGAAGACACTTATCTTTTGAGGATTCCAGAGTTCTCACTACTGCTCACAAAATGATTTACACTGTATTGTATTCCAACTACTGGAAGGCTTGCAGTTTCTACACGCAAACAAAATCCAAAGATGATGTGTGTGAACTTCTAGACCAAACAGTACATGAAAAGCATGGGAAGTGGAATCTGTTTCGAAAGACCACTTTTCTCTCTTTGGAACCCATATGCAGACAGGCTGGCAGGGGTAGGTCTAGCAGTGTCTGCAGATCTACGGAATTCTGAGGCTAGACAAGAATGCCTCAGGCAGCCCTTGGTTCCAAAATCCAACATTTTGGCACAGTGAAGTTCCTGCCAAAAGTCCAAGTGGTCACCTTTCTGGCACTTCCCTCCTCACACTTCACACACTAAAGTTAAAAAGCAGGAGAGATGTGGGCCAGGAAGCCAATTCGCTGCTGTTGGCAGCCAGTATGTTTATAAATCTGGCCCATGCGTGAGAGCTTTGACTCAATGGGAGAGAGTTCATCTGAATATGGGAACAAGTTCATGGGTTATGCTAGAGACCGTTGGAGGGCATGAGATCTGATGGAACCTGACATCTTCTAAATAGCTATCATTGTATCTTACTAGGTGTGGGATCCCCTGCATTCCCCATCCCCAATTAACAACCAACTGACTTAATCTTCTGTGAAGGAACTGCTGACCTAGACTCTCTTGATAAAGGTAAGGCTATGGTGTGATGTAATCCAATCTCCTGGATGACTGATGAGAGGTGGAAGGCTGGGAAGTGAAGGGTAGGACCCACGTGGAGGCAGTGCCTGCCACTTTATTACCAAGGGTCCTTTAGCTCTTATCAGAAGAGAGACATCTGGATAGAACTGGGCTCCTTCACCCTCAGCAAAGAGTGGATAAATTCATATACTTGTAAACCACTCTCTTACTCAAAAAATAGAACTTCTCTTCAAATAGAGGGGATTGGAAATTGACGTTTTTCTTCATTGGTATTTAAGATTCCAACTGATTTGACCTCTGCTTCAGCTGAGAGGCTGGCTTAAGATTTGGGGCTGATTTCACTCTGGCTTTTAGATAAGTAGAAATAATGGAGAAAGCTTGGTGGCCAGATGGGTTAGTGCCAAGAATGAGATTTCTGTCTCTGGCTGGCTGATGTCACCAGTCAGGCATCCAGTGCCCCTCAAGCCTCTTGGTGCACCAACAGTAGAAACAGACACCACGTCCTAATGCATCTGAGAGCTGCTGACATCAGCTCTGTGCTGTGGCCCCAGAACACTAGACCAATTTCAGGGTTTCCATTAAAATGCCACCTGAACTTTTGCCCTATTTTAAGGACTTCCAGGCAGCTCCTTCCTTCTGCCTACAGACAACCCACAATGAGGCAGAAAGATTGGCAGCAAGGCCCAAGAACAACTTGACAATTCATCTCTAAGCCAGAATGTGAAATCGTGGGAAGTTCTGGCTCTTTTTCTGGGCAAGTTACTAATCAGTTGTACCACATAGAGTGCAAAAGAATGAACTATCAATTTTTAAAGTCACCCAGGCCTAGCATGGGAAAATTAGAGAAAAAAAAATCACCTCTACGCCTGTTTCTTTAAGGAGTAGCAAAGGTGCTGAATGAATACTTTGCTGGTAATCTTCAGCAGGCTGTGCTTTAGAGTATGGAAATGTGGTCCTGACAGGGCAAGGCAGGGTCCTGAGTACCCATCATCTGGATTCCCCTTTATGGAGACATGCTGTTTGGCTCAGAAGAGAACTCAGTCAACACCAGAAAATCCACCAGTCTGTTCAGCTAGACCCTAGTTTCACTTATTTTTGGGAAGGAATCTCAATGGCAGCTGGAGAAGGCGCTCAGAAGACAAATTTGTACATAAGTCAAAGAAGGTGAGGAACAGGGTTTCCTGGACGCTGGTAATGCCCCTCCCCCTAACTGTAACTAACAAGCTGCTGTTTTAGTTTCCCACCTTTTAGATGCTGACATCTCAGCCACAGCAATGGAAACAAACTGTAAGGGGTTTGGTTTTCCCCAAGAAGGAGAGGAGAGAAACCACCTTCACATTTTGTATGTAAAGGGATGTACCACTCCATTGTGGCCTGTTTGTGACAGTGAACTGATTAGAACACTAGAGCTGCCGGGCTAGAGCGGGGTTTTCTAAAGAGTCTAGATGCTAATCCCAAGGGAAGCACTGCCTCTGGCAAGGGCACAGTGCTGATTTGTGGTCTCCTCTCATCTACTCCTTTTGGTTTCATGACTGTGGGGAGCTGAGGAAACTTTGAGTGAATGTGTAAAAAGTGTGTAAGGTCCTGAGTGGATGTGTATTGCTGACATGGCCATGCCCATGTCAAAGAGCAGTGCCTCAAGCTGGTGGGAACAACAAAGCCTCGCCCATGCTGGTCAGACTTGGGACTGGCAAAGCCAGTTCTGAGTGTGAATGCTGACAGTGTGCATAGGTCCAAGTGTTTACAAGCAATTGATCAGTGAGTGTGTGCAAAAGCTAACAACTGCAGCTTCCACCCCAGGATGTTCAGAGGCTGAGGCTGCTGGTCTACAGATACCTCCTACCAGTACTAGCTAACTCCTCTCCTTGTGCGGCACAAAATAAACAGGCTGAGGTCCTGGTTCGTTTCGTACTTGGTATCCTCTGCCAGAGCTACCTGCCCAAGCTTTTCAGTACATGTGTCTGTGCTTTTCTTCATTCCTTAGCCAACCCAGTTAGGTTTCTGGGATGCAGTTACTTGGGACAGGGTGGGCTACCTACCCTCTGGGAGAACCATCCACTCTACAGTTTGGGCCAGGTGAATTAGAGGGAACATGAGCCTAGGATGAGCACATCAGTCAAAATCAAGGAGATATACTGCAGAGTCTGAAGGAGTAGAGCACAGCTTACCTGACAGTAAGCCCCTTCTCCTTTGGATGTAATAAAACTATACGTAAGTCTGGTAATTCAAGTTCCTTTGGGGAAAAGGTGCAAGACAGGGAAAGGCCTTACCATATCTCCCATGTGGGGCTGGAATTCAAATTTCATAGGGGGGCAGAAGACATTGTTGTACATCTCCATGAGGCGCTGCTTATCACTGGTGGCATCCAGATTTTCCACCGCATTTTCAATTGCATCCAGACCCTCATGTTTTGATTGTTCCAGATTTAATTCAGCAGACAGGAAAGTGCGCAGGGCCCGGTTCAGGCTAGCGTGGTAGCCTAGGTCACAACACTGCTGTGGGAAGGACAAGGCACATAACCATACCACAGACATCCTAAGGACTGACAGAAAGGGAAGTGGTTTCTGGGGCAGACTGGTCCATATCAAGGTGACTGACTGACTGTAACAGGAAGGAAGCTGAGACTATAGTTTCTAAGACCCAGGAAAGATTCCTTAGTTCTTGACTCCTAGGTCAGGCATCCCATTTAGGGCACTGAGGTGGTTAGACAGAAGATGATCCCTAAGAACCCAATGACAAGAGTTAATCCAATTCTATTCCACAAAAGTGAGAATGGCCAGAGTTAAAGAATTCTGTTCTCTTTTCTGGTTTGTCTCAGGGATGTCATAACAACAAAATTCAACAATAATACTGCAGCCTGCCATGATTCCCTGAGGGTGGCTGTGGTTAATTTTCATGTAGCAAGTTTTCCAGGCCAAGGCAGCATTCAGGAGTCAAAACTCTGGAGTGCTGTATCAGCAGTAAATTCACGCACACTCAACTCTAGGTAGGTGGAAGGAGAGAACAGAGGGTTGATTTGAGTCATGACATCAACTTCCAGTGTTCTGGCTCAGGCCTGAGCTGAAGAAAGTTAAACTAAAAAGCTCTAAATATAGGCACTACTGGGGAAATTCTTATCATGTTTCTGATTTTCAACAAAAATGAAAAGAAAAAAAAATGCTATGAAAGAGGCAGTTGTAGGGGTTGGGGAATGTAGGTCAACTGGAAAGGGGGTTTGTCTAGCATGCGTGGGGATTTAGGTTTGATCCCCAGCACTGCATCAACTGAGTGTGGCAATGTAGCCAAGACTCAGGAGGGAAAGACAGAGGATCTGAGGTTGAAGGTCATCTCAGCTACATGATCAATTCAAAGCCAGGCCCTGTCTTTAGACAAACAACAAAAGTCAGGGCTAGAGGAACAAACACCTCAATTAGTAAAGTCCTTGCGGTGCAAACAAGAGAAATTATGTCTGACCACAAACCTAAGCAAAAGAGCTGGATGAGGTGTCTATAATCCTACCACTGAAGAGGTGGGGAGAGGGGCTTGATGGTCAGCTAGCTAAGATGAATCTTTGAGAATTGTATCTAAAATCAAGGCCAGGACTTGAGAGATAGATGGCCGTGTGGTTAAGAGTGCTTACTGCTCTTGCAAAACACCTGAGTTTGGCTCTGAGCACCAATGTCTGGAGCTCACAACCAACCACCTGTAACTCCAGATCCGATCCAGGAGATCCAACATTCTATTCTCTTCTGGACTCACATGGGCACCTGCACTCATGTGCACAAATTCATCACACACACACACACACACACACACAATTAAACAACAACAACAACAAAAACAAAACAAGATGGACTCTGCTGAGAGGGAATGATCCTTGAAGTTGTCCTCTGGCCTTTGCATACATGTGCATGCACTCTCACATATATTAGAGCGTGTGTGCGCACACACACACAGGAAACAAAACAAAACAGTAGAGGCAGAATCAAACAACTGTGGAAAAGCTATTCTTATCCCATCCCTAGATCTGTGTCTTTGACAGTCGAATGAACAAATGTGACCAATCCAGTGGTTATGAAGCTGTAGATCACAGCTGGGAAGTTCAATGTCAGCAATTGGGTTATCCCTGAGAAGGGCATAGGCAGGAGGCCTTGGAGACTTTTTATCTTCACCTCAACTAACACAAATTTATTCATTTTTCCATTTAATAAACTGGGATTCTATGTGTGGTCTAGTTTGAAGACTAAGTTCTTAAAAAAAAGTCTGAAAAAAAAACCTTTGGATTAAATGCAACCCCCGATGCTCTTTTCAGCAATGACATTCTGTAAAGATCCAGAGATCCAAATTCCTTGGCCATCAATTATCACCTCTATTATTTACACAGCTTTGATGTCCAGAGCCTGAGAGGAAATGTCAGAGAAAAATCTCTGGATCGAGTAAGGCCATCTGCTTGATTGTAATTTCACTGCATAAATAAGCATCAAATTAATTTCCCTCTCATCATGATCACTTCAGGAACATTCACTATTGGGGAAGAAAAAGCATGTGACAGGCCACCTCCTTCCAGGCATCTGACACAAGCTTGCAAGGGAGCATACATCACACCGAGCTGAGCGCTGGGTTCAGTGCCAACAGACTCTGGCAGGTGCCTGGCTTCAGCAGAGCAATGACAGCAACAGCATAACTACAGCCAGCGGCCTGGAAGCATGGAATCCCAGTCGGAGGAAGAGCTCCCAGTCGGAGGAAGAGCAAAACCGAATCTAGACAAAGGCGGCTGATTGGGAGGCTGCATGTGCAGGGTCCTTCCTCCTCTAGGAGATGCTGTTGAACTAATCGGACCGCCTTTGAACCTGCAAATCTTCTTGCCTAGCTCTAAAATGTCCTACAGTTCCTAAGATGAACTCTATATTTACAGTGAACAAAAGTAACACTGCCAACAGTGTGGTAGGGGACTGAGGGAGAATTAGTGGGAGGCAGGGTACCCCTCAGAAATCTTCATATATTTTTGGAAACTTCCCTTTCTTCCCCATCCTTACTATTTATCCTAATCCACACCTTCAACAGTGTTTTTGTCATAAAATTATGAATGTTTTTCATGTTCCTATTGAAGGATGTAAAATACTTATCCTAATCTAAGGTAAAGTTCACCTTCAGTTTGTACATTAAAGAATGCTTCTCAGGTTAAGTCGACACCCTAGCTCTGCCAAGACAGGGTAGGCAAGCCCTTCATAATTCCTGCTTTACAATTAATGTCTGTCAGAGAAACAGGGCCAAAAATCTGAAGATTGATGCTCTAATGTATGGAGAGAAATTGGGAACTGTCCAGGCAGCCAGTTGTATATCATTTCTTAGTTTTGGAAGGTGCTGGCCCTGCGCTTCCTGTATATTCAGATATATTTATCCCTCTCAGGTCTCTGATATGGTTGAAGACTAGATAGTTATAGTCTCATAGTTAAATTTTGAGTTGTTTAGGAATCATGAGGGTGTTCTGGATCTAAGAAGATATTTTTAAAATTGTGATGCAAGTTAGGATGGAAGCTGAGTTAGATACAGAACTTTAAATTCATGGAGATGGTTAGATAGTAGAATGTTAGTCAGGTGCCAAATACATATGGACTGGACATTGGGAATGTATGCTAAGCCTTATAATTCTCAGAATTGCAGCCTAATTATTTTTTTTGTTTTGTATTGTATTTGTTGTTATAAGAGAAAGAGCCATTTGTTGGACTGAAAGGGGGAGCTGTTGAAGGGGAGATATACCTTAAACTTAAAAAAAAAAGGAAGAGGATGGGGGGTTGAGGGGGGGAGGGTGGGAGTAGGGCGGGGATTATGATGGAGATATAACTTGAAGAAATAAATAAATTAATTAATTAAATTAAAAAAGAATGCTTCTGTTCATTAAGAATGTTCACTACATGCCAGACAGTGAACTCTTATGTGTATCCTACATCTTAATCCTCACAATCACCCCCACTGAAGTCTGTATTATCTTAGTTTTTCACACAAGGAGGATGAAAGCTCAATGGAGTTACATAACTTGACCGAAGTTTAATGGTTAAACAAAGAAAGAAAAAAAAAACCCTAAACTGTAATCTGTATGAAGTGTCTATTCAATATTATCTCCCTTTATGTGTGGCAAAAGGACAATACACTTCACACATATCTGACACTGTGCAGACTCAAAACTAACACCAATCACCAGCATCCTCCCATCTTCTGACCTTTACCCTTCAGCTTTTAGCATTTCTTTTCCTGAAATATTGCCCTTCACTTTCACCTGCTGGAACTGGACTCAATCTTTAAGATCCAAATTAAATTCTCAGCCCCTGGGAAGCTAGCCAGCCCTTCATTCCTGGTCTCACTTGGACCCAATTGCATACATCCTCATATGACCCCAACACACACAGTCATTCTGAAGCCTGCTATGTTGGGTTCCATCAGCCAGTTCTGGATTATACAAATGTTATTAAAAACTCTCAGGAGAAATAAAATTTCTATTAAAAAATTGAATGACAGAGCACCCCCAAATGTGTGAACATAAGTCCGAAGTTCATTGTCTCCTCACCAGCTGATATTCTCCCTCAGAGAATCTGGAGAAGACCTAGAAATGACAAGTGAGTGGTTCATACAGGAGAGAGAAACAGCTGCTTTCAAGAAAACCTCACAGTGGGAAAACCAGACTCTCTCATTTCCAATTCGGGCATACACGGCATCATAGACTTGCTAGCCAGGGACCTGCGCTCACAACACTCTAGCTGCCCATGAGGACAACATCCTGTACCTCATTTACCCACATGCTCCTAGGCCACAAGACAGTATACAGGTGAGGAAATTATACTCCAAAGCGCCTACAGTTCTTAGAAACTAAGAAGTGAGACCAAAATCTCTTTTTGGGCCAAGAGTTAAGTTTTCCCCAGTATGTATATGATGTCTCACGTGGATCCTTACAGTTCGAGTTTACACTAAACCTTTTATTATACTATACAAAGAAATTGGAGGTTAGTCCTTATGTCAGTTAAATAACACTGACTAAAAATAACTTGTTTTTTTTTTTTTTTAAGATTTATTTATTTATTTTATGTATATGAGTGTTCTATCTGCATGTCACCTGCAGCCAGAAGAGGGCATCAGATCACATTGTGGATGGTCGTGAACCACCATGTAGTTGCTGGGAATTGAACTCAGGACCTTTGGAAGAGCACTAGCCAGTGTTCTTAACCACTGAGCCATCTCTCCAGCCCCCTAAAAACAACTTTTTATTTATCCTTAATGTCTTAAATACAGATTGAGTCAAACTCCTAGAAAGGAGGTAGAATGGTGGCATCTGACATATATACAATGGACTGCAATGACACTCATTCCATGTCTTGAAGCAAATTCTGGATACCTACTGTTAAGAACATGTTGCCAACACACCCAAGCTCCCCACTCACTCTTTGCTTTTTTGCTACAGAACATTTTGGGCACTTTAAATTGCATAGAACAGCATAAAAAAAGGAACAAAATACTGAAAGATGCAAACAGTGTAGATGATTTAAAAATATTCTAAATGGAAAAAAAATACAAAAACTATATTGTGGAGCCAACAAGAGGACTCAGTGGGTAAAGATACTTGTCCTGCCAGCCTAACGGCTTGAGGTCAATCAATTCCCAGAAGTCATGTGTCTTGGTTTGTTTTAACTGTTGACTGATGCAACCTAAATAATCTGGGAAGAGAATCTTTTTTTTTTTTTTTTTTTGTTTTTTTTTGTTTTCGTTTTTTCGAGACAGGGTTTCTCTGTGTAACCTTGGCTGTCCTGGACTCACTTTGTAGACCAGGCTGGCCTCGAACTCACAAAGATCCACCTGCCTCTGCCTCCCGAGTGCTGGGATTAAAGGCGTGTGCCACCACCGCCCGGCTTGGGAAGAGAATCTTAACAAAAAAATTATCTAGATCAAGTTGGTCTGTGGAAATGTCTATTGTTTTGAGTGTTAACTAACATAGAAATACCCAGGCCATTGTAGGTGGCACCATTCCCTATACTGAGCCATAAACTGTAAACGGGAGAAGAAAGCTAGTTGAAAGCAAGGAAGTAAGCAAATAAGCAGACAGACAGGCAGACAGGCACACAGGCAGACAGACAGGCAGACAGGCAGAAAGAATGTTGATTCTTGTGACTAAGAATGTAGCATGACTGCTGGGTGGTGGTGGCGCATGCCTTTAATCCCAGCACTCGGGAGGCAGAGGCAGGCGGATCTCTGTGAGTTCAAGGCCAGCCTGGTCTACAAAGAGAGTCCAGGACAGCCAGAGATATTCAGAGAAACCTTGTCTCGAAAAAACAAAAACAAAACAAACAAACAACAAGAACAACAACAAAAAACAAAACACAAAATTAAAAAGCAAATCTTGACTTAGCAGATAATTTTTACCCTTCAATAAACTATGTGCTCAGCTACATATTAATACTTCAGGTAAAGTAAGTCTTGGTTTCTGACATTTTGGATCTTAAAAAAGACATACAGTGATCCTCATTTTAACCCTCGGCTCACAGTAAGAAATACATCTTACACACACACACACACACACACACACACACACACACACACACACACACCTGTGGGTGCAGAAGCATGTACACATGCCTAACAAAATTTTCATAAAAAAAATCTTAGCCTTATAATAGTGTGATCTGATCTGATCTTTTCTCCCCTATTCTAGTCTAATTATTTAAAATGTTAAATGCATAAATATGATTTGATTTCATTGCTCCCTTAATGGATCAAGGCTCTTGGTTTGATAAAACTAGAATGTATGAATAAGTCTTAGGCAAAAACAGTCACATTCTTTTTGTAATACCGATGCTGAACACACACCTTGCTCTGTAGGGGTTAGATAAATTAGATTTAGAAAATATATAGGAGTTTCTGATACTGTCTCTTAATTCGGGGCCTGAAGAGCATTATCAGCATGAAGTCAGCAAAAACAGGAAAGACTTAATAGACTGAAAAACAAGGTTGAAGTCAGGAAAAAC
>CAJQZJ010033263.1:566447-593256 GCA_907164525.1 Lophiomys imhausi | reverse complement strand
GGCTGGGGTCTCCCACAGAGAAGAAAGCATGAAGCCTTATTTAAGGTGAGACTGCAATAACCAACGACCCTGACGAACCTGCATCTGAGAGATCCAGAAAAAGGACTGCTAAGTGCGTTACAGAATCTACAACAAAGACTGTGTTCCTGATGACTGAGGACCTGCCCCAGAGACTGTATTATTCTAAAAGGTTATGAAAGTAGAAATATAATTATCAATAGGTTTAGTGGATAGGTTAAAGGGGTTGTAGGAATTTATAGGATTAATAGTTAAGAAATTGTTGGTGTTTGTTATAAGTGAATTTAGTAATAAATAAATAAGTGTTAAATAATAATTTAAAAGTTCGGTTACATTGCTCCATAAATGCACTTTGTGATTATGGAGAACAGAAGTCATATATGTTTGTTTGTTTTTTAAAAAAGAGTAACGTTCATTCTACAAAAAAAAAAAAGAAAAAACAAACAACAAACAAAATAGGATACAGTCAAAACACAACCCAAACAAAGAAGAAACTCACTCATGGCCCGGAGTGCTGCCGCCCTGACTTGTTCACCACCCCCTATCCCTGTGCCCTGTGGAGAAGTTCACCAACCCCCTAACCCTGTGCCCTGTGGAGAAGCCCTACAGAGACGGTCTTTTCCAATGCCTCTTCACACCACATCCTGTGAGACTCAGCCTCTCACCAGACTATTTTTTTCTTTTGAGGGGGAAAAAGAAAAGCACAAAATATCTTGCTTCTTATATGATTTTTAAACACCTACCCTAGCCTGATGAAGGGCCTATGGATTACAAAGGTTGTAACCCATACAGCAAAGGCCTCCTTTCTCCTGAAGCAAGCAATTTATTGAAAGTGGCATAAAAAATCTCTAGGGGAAAAAGGAAGAGGAAAAACCAGTAAAAGGGGTGTTAACACCCTGTCTGGACTAATTTTTTTTTTTTTTTTGGTTTTTCAAGACAGGGTTTCTCTGTGTAGCCCTGGCTGTCCTGGACTCAATTTGTAGACCAGGCTGGCCTCGAACTCGCAAAGATCCGCCTGCCTCTGCCTCCCAAGTGCTGGGATTAAAGGCGTGCGCCACCACTGCCCAGCCGGACTAATTTTTTAACCTTGCTTATTTTACCAAATGTGAGATAAACAGCTGAAAGTGAGAATAAAAAGCAACTGTCTTCCTTGCGCTGAGAATGGGCCTCTACCAACAGTGAAGGAGAATAAAGGAACTGGTTTAGGGTTTTGACCTCCACTGAAAGACACTGTTCAGATTGGCATCAACAAGCAGAAAGAACAAAGAGAAGGCTGCTCAGAGCCCAGGGCTCCACTTACCAGCTGAGACGATGACATCTAAGGCCGTAGGAGGCCAAAGCCTACTGATCAAAACTCCTTGGCTGAAAGGATATCAGTCTGTATTTTAGAAAAGTTTCCCAGCAACCCCAATGTAGGCCAAATTAAAACAGTCCAGGTCTTTATTTTACTAGGAGCAGAGGGACAGGAAATAAAGTAGGGTTCCAGAATAGTTCAGTAGCAAGCCTAAGATGTGCTAACTAGTTATACAATAGTGAATCTGAGCCCAGATCCTCACAGGATGTAAAGCGTAGCAGGTGTGCTTATGAAGAAACCAAGGTAGAAAATCATGTGCAGTCTGCCTAGAGTCTCCCAAGATCAGCGGTTGTTGCCAAGAACCTGAGGCAAACACTAGGTCTCAGAAAGGATACCACTGCTGCCTCAGAGACTGGGCTGCTGATGCTAATCAGCTGGCTCCAGACCCACTTTTGTGACTGGAAAGAGTCATGAGAGAGAGTATACTTGCATAGCTTCATATAAAGCTGGCCCGGGAATTGGGCCAGACGGCAGTCTGTATGTGAGAGATATTTTAGGACATAGGGATTGAGGAGAAGAGCAAGAGATCAAAGCAGTGACTAACCCATAAGTCAAGGACAAATGGCTGAGCCTGCTGCCCACAAAACATACATACATATTAACCCCCCATCTCTCTATTGTGCCGCATTTCAAAAGAGAACAGGGAAGATATCAGTAGCATCGGATGGATCCTTCTAGACAAGACCTCAGTTTGCAGCACGCCGCAGATTCATAACCTTGGGCAAGTATGTCTCTTAACTATCTGGGTCACAAATTACGACAGCATCGCGTATCTACATGGTGATGCAAGAATGAAATGAGCAGACCCAAGAAACATGAATTGATACAAAACATAAAACAAGGCATCTTAACTCTTTTTGTCGTCGATTCTTTCTACAAGCTTCGATATAAGAGAATTTTTTTTTTTTTTTTTTTCCGAGGCAGGGTTTCTCTGTGTATCCTTGGCTGGTCTGGACTCACTTTGTAGACCAGGCTGGCCTTGAACTCACAGAGATCCACCTGCCTCTGTCTCCCCAGTGCTGAGATTAAAGGTATGTGCCACCACGCCTGGGGAGACTATTTCTTGACAAACAGAGGAGCACAGCAGTCATGGACATGGGTTTAAATCAGAATTTGGTACAAATTCTGTCTTAGCCTTGGTAAATTACTAAACTGTCTGCATGTTAGTCAATAGCAATAGATGGCATTGCTTTTTCTCTCATAAAATGTCATGTAAAATAAAAAGTGCATTACCTTTACAGATCGTCAAATTGTTCTCAAAATGACCAAGGTGCTTGAACAAAATGGGGAACATGTGACTAGGTTTCTGAAACTAGACAAGAGGTACCAACAGTCTCCCACTCCAGCTTTAAATACTTACATCAATAATATCGGACAGGTCATGGATGTAGTACTTGAAGACAGATGCATTGGTTGCCTCCAAAGCCAATAAATACTCATTCCGGGCTTTAATGGCCTTCAGCTTATTTTCTGTGTACTTGGCTTGTCGCTAAAAAGAAAATGCAAGTTCACTTTTAGTTTCTTTAATTAAAAAACATTAAAAACATTTACTTATTTCATGTGATGTGGCATGAGTGTTCATATGCACACATGCCTTTGTGTTTCTGTGGAAGTTGGAAGGAACTCGTAGAAGTCATTTCTCTCTTTCTACAATGTGGGCTCCTGGGACTGAACTCAAGCTGTCAGGCTAAGTGGGGAGTGTAATTACCTGATGAAACATCTTACTGACCCATCACTATTACTTTTTTAAAAGACTGCTCTGTGAGAGATGAAGGACAGCACATCAAGGGCACCCTTTGTGCTACTCCAAGTGAACACCTGCTTTCTACGGGATTCCAACTCAGTTGAATGAGAGAATGGTTCAGATGTGCACTCTGCCTTGCTTCTGTATTCACACACTATTCTCCGCTCTGCTGTCAGCCTCGAAGAGTGGCTTCTATCTCTACCCCAAGCACTGGTATCGAAAGCCAAAATAGGTCCACAATCTCCCCTTTTTTTCAAAGCAACTTGATTTGGAAAATGGGCTGTGAAAGGTGACTATGGATTCTTGTCAATAAACTTGAAGTTAAAATCTGAGAGTTCATACGCTTAGGTTTTTCCAACAGGTAGGATTCCTGGCAAGATACAAAAGGATTCTTCGGTCATTAGGCACTAAAGAAACCAAGAACTGCTTTGTTTAGCTCTTCATGGCACCTACTGGAAAATTATTATCAATCTTGCCTTCTGAGCATCCCTTCCTGTCTCTATAGTTGCCAGGGCACATATACCTTTTCCTTCATTTTCTCAATCTTCTTCACGGAGCTCCTCCGGACATGTTTCTCCTCAATGCGGACATTGGCTGTGGAGTCAGGGGAGCGGGGGGTCTGCCGATCCTCTTGCTTCACGGATTTACCAATTTGCTTCTCTTCTTGTTTCTCTGCTTCCTTCAGCTTGCTCTGAGCACTGATACTGTCAGCATTGTACATGTGATATGTCTTCATGACCTGCAAGACATTTCCCATCCAGAGGTCAGGTCAATGGAGTCAACTTTATCTTACAGACTAACAAATTCATCTGGACTGCTCCTACATGAAGCAATATCCACATCCTTCTAGGGGGAAAAAATCCAAAAATGTCTGATTCAACACATGTAAAGGACTACACCTAAGAATAAGACAGCCTAATGCAATGATTCCATATTAATTTCATCACTTAAAAAAAAAACTTTTATTCATCATTATCTGTAGCGATTTCCATTGCTGGTCACCTCACGGTACTAAGTAGACAAGAAACAAGCACACACTCGAAGGGCAATTGGCAATATGACCAAAGGAGTGATATTTTTATAAAAAGTTATATTTTTATAACTTTCAAATATAAAGCAAGGAGGAGAAAAAGGCTCCAAAAGTTCTGGTCTGCTTTATCTCCATTAGATACTTGCTCTCACAGAAACATATCAATAGCAGCTAATGTTTCCTGAGTACTTAATATATTTTTTGCTTTGTGCCAAGTGACACTGAGAGACACACACACAGACACACACACATGCTTGTTAATTTCATTCATGTAACAATTTTACAACCTAGACAATCTCCAGTAAGGCTGTAGACCTGCACAATTCAGGTAAGAGGCTAGGAAAGAAGAAAAATTCTTATCAAGTGTAACTGGAATGGACCACAAGCAGGAAGTAACATAAAAAGATGGACACAGGGCCAGGTGTGCTGGTGCACACCTTTACTTCCTGCACTCTGAAGTAGTGCAGGAAGATCTCAGTGAGTTCAAGGACAGCCTGGTCTAAATAGTGAGCCCCAAGATAACCAGGACTATATAGACCTTGTCTTTAAAAATCAGAAAGACAAAAAAAAAAAAAAAAAGGATGTAATTTTCAGAATTTCCAAAAGAGCTAGTCTAGGAATTGGCTTCTATTTCTTAGCAAGAAGGCCAGGAAGACAGCATCTCAGCTCATTTCCAGTCCTCCCAAATATATTACTTCCAGCCAAACAGGGGCTGGCCCTACTCTGCAGGAAGTTTCTGTTTCCACGAGGGCAGCTTCCAGATTCTGTGTGGGATTAAGACACTTGATAACAAATCATCTGGAAACTCTCAAGTGCTGAAAATTTGATGCCATGAGGTTTCTTTGAAGAGGAGAGACAGAAAGCCTAGGAGTAGGGTGTACGTGTGGGCGGCTGACAACAGGCAGAAGCAGTAATTCAACAGCACTAAGGATCTGTAGCTTTCCATGCCCTCTGTGCGTCAGGGTTACGGGTGCCACTTGACTCAAGAGTAACTCCAGGAAAGTCCTGTTGGCACTTCTACTTCTAAACATAAGGATTTGGGTCTCCACGACACTGCCCACGATACCTTCTACTTCTAAAGATAAGTAAGTGGGTCTCCACGACACGGCCCACGATACCTTCTACTTGTAAAGATAAGGAGGTGGGTCTCCATGACACTGCCCATGATACCTTCTACTTGTAAAGATAAGGAGGTGGGTCTCCACGACACTGACCATGACACCTTCTACTTGTAAAAATAAGGAGGTGGGTCTCCACGACACTGCCCATTACACCTTCTACTTGTAAAGATAAGGAGGTGGGTCTCCACAACACTGCCCATGACACCTTCTACTTGTAAAGATAAGGAGGTGGGTCTCCACGACACTGCCCATGATACCTTCTACTTGTAAAGATAAAGAGGTGGGTCTCCACGACACTGCCCATGATACCGGAAAAGTCTTACAACTAGTAAATGGTGGAGTCAGAATTCCAATCTAGGTTCCCCTAACTCCAAGGTGCACATCTTATCCAGCAAGTGATAAGGAAGTGGGCATCCTCTGCAAAGGATGGAAGCTGAACTAGCTGGGAGGAAAGATAAAGGGCAGGCAAGGGAATCCTGAAGAATTATTTAGGAATGAAACTGCTCAACTGAGAGCAGTGTCTCAATTAGGTGCTGTTTTAGCCCCCAGATAACAATTGGCAATGCCTGGAACTTAGAGGTTGCTAATAGGTAGAGATAAGGAGAATCCATAACAAGGTGTCTGTTTTAGAATTTCAGTGGTGCTGAGGGGGAAAACCTGGGACCTTGTGGATGAACTTAGTTAGGTTCACATGAAGTTGTAAGAAGGAATGGAGAACAGAGGTACAGTAGTCTCAATTATGTGTCATTTTAGACAGAGTAATTTAAATATTCACCTCGCCCTGAACCTGACATCATTTTCCAGAAGCTCCACCCTGCTTATGCTCTGTGAACCAACAACCAATGAATGGTATTAACAAAGCTTTTCTAGAAACCTGAGTGGACCACTACTTTCCCAGGTTAAGACACCTGCCCTGCTGGCTGAGGAATGACAGATGAGGGGACCTTTTTTCTCTTTTTTCACTTGAATGAGACTAAGGAATTTAAGCACCAGAGTAAAGTATAATAAAACAGTGAATTTTTATTTTATGAGGTATAGGACAAAGAGGAAACATGGCAAATGAAGATGGGAGATCAAAGCACTCAAATGTAATAAAACTAACAACTTATATTGTTCCTTGTTCTCCTTAAAGAATGTAAAGGAACTTTTCATTAAAAGAAAACAAAGCATCACTCAATCTAAGAAATTAAATTCTCAGAGATAGCAAGAAGTTTTTTTCTTTGCATTCTTTTCCATAGAAATGTCATATATGCCTCACTTTAAAATATGAGCAGACAGCCAGGCATGGTGGCGCACACCTTTAAACCCAGCACTCAAGAGGGAGAGGCAGATGGATCTCTGAGTTCAAGGCCAGCCTGGTCTATAGAGCGAGTTCCAGGACAACCAGGGCTACACAGAGAAACCCTGTCTCCAAAACCAACATATATATGAGCAGGCAACTAAAGACTACCAGACATTTGAGGAAGTTCCCAATGTTTTCTAGAATAAACAAGATTAAAGTAGGCAACTCAGAGGAGGCACAATACAGAGAGAAGAAAAGGCTAAAAACAGTTTATCAACAAGAGCCCTAGAGTGATGAATGAGAATGGAAAAGATACAGCACTATGAAATAAGACCTCAGTGAAGGGAGCTGGGGCAAAAAACCTAAGACTTCTTGGCAACTGGCAATTAAGATTCAATTATTGTACCTCTCCAAGGAGCGCGACATACTCCTCCTCCCCACAGATAAGTAAAAGAGTTATCACTTTATTTTCACTCGCTGCCTCATTTTTCTGCTCCTCCCCATTTAGAACCAAATGCCATGCGTTTAGCGCTGTCTTATTTGTCTTTATATCCCTAGTGCCCAATGCCAGGGTCAGACAGACAAACAGTAACAGGACTATCAGATGATATGGTTGCAAGGAAACAGGTGCTGAATTTCTATTGGAAGCAGCTCTGCACCAAGTCAAAGGCACTCATCAGGGATAGTACAGAAGCATAAAACCTCTGGCGTAAAGAGTGTCCCAGAGCGTCCCACCACCTCTTCCCTCTTTCAAGTTAGCATTTCCTTGGCTCTTCATAGTCGATCATGTAGCTTCCCTGCCTCCATATATACTCTTTCCTGTGGGGGCTTCCTGGGATTTTCCCCTCTGTACAGTTGAGGCAGACAATCACAGAGTTCTTTGGGAAGCACTGCACTCTGACTTCAAAGGCATTCCTACAACATCAGAAAGAAAATGAAAACCACTTTCCCATGGCTTACAAGCTTGCCAGCTCATTGTGATGGAGAGGGAGATAATGGACCAGCATCCACATGTGAATCGCTGGGATTGCTCTCTGGAAGAACAGCTGTGGGAAACTCCCCCTGGCACAAAATGCTAAGTCAGGGAAATCAAAGCCCCTTCAGGCAGCAGAGGAAGGTGCATAGGAGCAGATGGCTACTTGTGGTGGGGTTCTGGATCTCTTCTTCAAAGGCATCTTTATTTAGAACTAACTACCTGGGCTCTGCTCTTTGGCTCATCAAGGTTTAAAAGTACTTAGATGATCAACTTTTGAGTAAATGGTTCCCTCAAAAGATGTAGGGCAACTGCAATAAGGGCACTGAAAAATACAGAGGGTTTCTTAATACCTTCATCTCTTTTCTCAGTGCCCCACAAATCACACATAATTTCTATTGCTTTCAGGATCAGTGAAAGCAGAGGTTCTTTCATGTTTTCTTAAATAGAACAAATAAGGGAAATGTTCCTTATTCTCTTCCTAACGCCTAAAAAGTGGACATATAGTAAGTAGCTTTCCAAAGCCAGCTTATGGTAGTATCAAGTACTACTTGAGGAACTTGATACTACCGTATCAAGGAACCACTATCTCATGCAGGGTGAGTAACATCCTGCTCTCCTCAAGACTACCAATTCAGCACTAAAAATATGCCCCAGGAAACTGTTTAAGAGTTTCACTGTGTCACCCTGGCTGGCCTGGAACTCACTCTGTAGACCAAGCTGGCCTTGAACTCAACAGATCCACCTGCCTCTGCTTCTCAAGTGTTGAATTAAAGGCATGGGACCACATTGGGCTCTCTACTTATGAGCACTAGCCTAGCCAGCAAAAAGGATGGATAGTCACCCAAATCTCAGACCAGTCAGTCCTAAGCTAATCTCACCCTACATAAGCAACAACTCTAAATTCTAGTCTACTTTTCCAATGACCTATATAGAAAGAATCTTTAAGCTCACTTGATCCTTAACTATATATGATATTTTGGAAATGTGAATTCCTGGATCACTGACAGCCATACAGCATGCAGGTATGAGAGTGTGGAGTTAGCAGCTGCTTCTGGGGAAGAGTTTGGTGGAAAACCAACAAATTGCACATCAACTCTCAACATCATGCTGAGTTTTGCAGTGGGGAAGCGTCCATACAAGTGCTGCAGCTAGCACTCAGGGCAGGACAGATCTCAGGTGTTTAACTAAGCAGCCTAAGGTCAGCATACCCAGGTTTCTCAGTCCTGGACTATTGACATTTGCAGCTTGGTTATTATTGTGGTAAATTGTCCTGTACATATTAGTATGTTAGCAAGCAGCATACTTGGCCCCTACTTTTTAGATGCCTCCAGGCCACCAACTCCTCCAGTTGTGACAATTAAAACCATCAGCAGACATTGCCACACAGTCCATTTTGTGGGAATGGGGGAGATCACCCTGTTTAAGACCTTGTACCAGAGTGTGGTCTGCCCTCTCTGGAACTTCCTGGTGTCCTCTTCTATTTGTCTCTTTCCACTTAGATGTAAATATCTAAGCCTTATTTGGGACTTGGGCAAATCTTTTTTTTTTTATTTATAGTTCCGCTCAGATATTTTATTTGTGTTTTTTTTTTCTTTTCTTTTTTGTGGAGGGGGAAGGGGACAGGTTGGAAGGGAGACAGAAAAACAAAATCAAGGAGGGAAAAACCCCCATGACTTCCCTCCCTGCCACCCCTGGCCCCAGGCCTGAGCCGATGAGGGTGAGGATGACCACACACACAGCAGGGGAACAGCAATAACTTAGGGGATTGGGGAAAACACAGTGTCATTTCTGGACTCCACAGTAGAGGAGGCTGCCTGTCTAGAGATCTCTGGGGACAGGATTGGACCTGGGAAACATACTGAGGAAGAAAGGTCAGAAGGGAGGAGAGGCTGGGGGATTGGAGAACTTCACTGAGTTACAGGAGATAAAGTGCTCGATGCCCTAAATTTGGGAGGTGGGTTGGAATTGGTTACCTCCAGGGAGGCAGGGCCCTGCGGGTCTGAGATCTCCGTCCAGCTACAGTCCCTGGTGGCGGTAGCTGTCGGGAAGCAGAGAGCCCAAGGCGGCGTTGGCTGAGGAATCCGACTGGGCCGTTCGCCCTTAAGTAGGCCCCAACTGGCTAGTGTGTGAATAGCCCACGGGGGCAAGCAAGAGGCTAACCTGTGGCTAGCCCGTGCTAGGCGCCAGTTCCAGCCCTTGCACAGAGCCCAAACTCTTGCCAACAGAGCTAGTGGGTGTTGAGTAGTGCGAGGATTTCCCTGACGGGGCCAAGGGACAGGTAGTCGGCTTCGGAAACCATTCTTGTTGGTCTTAGGGTACAGCGCAAACAGCCCCCGGTCTCCCACAGCCCCACAGCCCTGTAGGGCCCGAAAGGCCATGGGTGACAGGTGCAGCAGAACCCTCAACCGCATCTGGGGGCCTTGCTGCCGCACCCATTTGCCCCCAGCTGCCATAGCTGCCAGAGGTAGAGCTAGGCTAGGCCAAGTTAGGAGCCAGGCAGCCCCAGGGACTTGGGCAAATCTTAAGGACACCAATTTACCTCAGAGCAGGGGGGCAGCACACTCACTTATTCTGCATGTAAATGCTGGTGGGAAGGCTTTAAGCTCTGTATTAGCTATGGGCTCATGGTGACCACAGAAGCAATTGCCAATGCTGGTCTGAAGACTAAGCACAGAAGTCTCAGGGCTGGGAGATGGCCGAGTACATAGAGACCTGATGACCTGAGTTTGATTCGCAGATCTGAAAGGTGGCAGGAGAGAGAACCAACTTCCAACACACTCAAAATAAATATTAAAAATAATAACAGAGGCCAGGAAGCACGGGGTGGGGGTGGGGAGGAGCTTCCAGCTTGGCTTTCATCAGAAAGAACAGCAAGCCCATGGACTTCTTCCTCATTCCAGTACAGCTTACACACTATCATGTGCTTTTTAAAGCAAAGCTTATGAAGGAAGGTAAACTAACAGTTTTTCGAACACTGCTCCTCTTCTGCTGCCTTACTGCAAAAGCAGTATGCTGTGTCTGAGTTGGTTTGAGGTTTACTGCTTGACTTCTGAGAAACAGCAGCAAATAGCAAAGGCCCAAGATGTGTATTTATTGGGAAAATAAAAGGAGAGCTATAGTAACATGTGTCATCTGTCACGATAGCGAATTCTCCAGAAGCAAGTCTCAGCTCTTCATGCTACCTAGAAGATGCGCTAAGAATAACGAGAAGTAAAAGCAATGAAAAGATAAGGTTCAGGAAACTCGTCCACTCTGAAAATGGCTCACAGTGCCATACTTCTATTTTTAAAACTCTTTACTTCATTTGAGAGAAATGAAAACTTGGGGTATAAAGAGTATCACCTATTATTTGGTTTCAGAGCATAAGAGACACAGAGTAGACATTCAGAACAATTGGAACATGACTAGAGACAAATTAGATGACCACTCAAGTCTATGTACCAACAGTTGCCATGACATACTAGCCACACCTAAGCTTCTGGATCAAGAATTTGGAATTCTCTGATCTCAAATGCTTGTGAAGCACATCACCACTGCCTGCCTATCCTGCAAAGGAAGGGGGTAAAGCATGGGAGGAGGAAAAGGAAGGGGGGTACGGAGGGAGGGAGTGGGAGAGCAAGAGAGGGAGAAGTAAAATACAGAAAATCATTTTCACCTCCAAATATGTTAGGGCACTCTGGAACATGACCCATAGTGCTGAAACAACCAGACTTTGGAAAGGGTCTGTAAAAGCTACAACCTTTTTTTTTTTTTGTACAACTGATGCATTCCTCCTATGGCAGCACTTCCTTGGTGGGTGGGTGTTTTCAATATAATTAACAAAACATGGCTGAGAGAAAATAACCACCAGCACTTTGAGGGCACACCACTCATCAGCCTAAGAGCCTGCAGACCGAGAAAGTTCAGAGCACACTGTGTTCTCTCCTCCAAGCCCACAGCTTACCTCTCTGCTGTGTTTTGTTAACATTCGCTTTGCCTGAAACGGTACTTAACATCGCAGACTTCAGGTATCTGTGTGTCCCTTTACAGCACCTGCTCTAATCTTAAGCTACAGTTAATCTAAAGTCTGATGTATAACTTAAGACTATAAATGCTTTCTACTGAGCAGAAGTGCAATGTAGGCTACATTTCTTCCCATGAATTTTGGGGTCCCTAGCTGGCTGGTAATGGTGACAGCTGTGCTGCTAACCTTGACCTTGGCTGGTTTCTTTCTATCGTGCCCCAGATGAAGCCAGAGTAAGAAGATTGCACAACTGGAAAAATATTTTTGGCTCATTTGGTTTTGAAAAAAATTGAGTGTGGAAAAAAAATATGGGTAGGGTCACCCCCAACAAGGGATATGCACTGTCCTCAGCCTCAGCTGGGTTCTGCTGCTGATGTGATTATGGCTGCAAACTGCCAATGCTGTTCCTCTCTACGATCAAAGAGCAGGCAGCCCATCTGATTTACCGAATAAAGCTCGTTCAGGACCTTCATCAAGTCATCTTGGAGCTGCTGGCCAACTTCTTTACTCTGTAAAGAAAGAGGAAGGAAGGTTAGTTGAAAACAGAAGGAGCTGGGAGGCGGCAGCAGGGCAAAGCCGCACAGGCCCTACAAACGACACAGACTCAATCACAAGCCACTATTTAACCGAGCAAATCAGATAACCAACTATGGTCAGATCACTTAAAGAGTTTTAACGACATGAAATGGGCCCTTTCTATAGTCCAGCAATGGCAATCATACAAGGAAAATGGGGTAGAGCCCTTGGTTTTTCAATTGGTCTTGAAAGCAGGCCTGAAAGCCACATCCCACCTAGCAACTGTGGTTAGGTAAAACATGCTTTCTCAGATATTTGTAGGCAAACACTCCATTCAATTACTAAGGAAAGTAAGATATACAACAGGATGAGACAAAGAAGAGGATATAAATATTCAAGGACTCCAAAGACCCTAAACTCAACAGAAAACTCAAGTAGGACGGTACTGACTGTACTCCTAACCTGACAGCTTACAGACTGAAAGCAAGCTAGAATCCACAGGATTGGCCTGCACATTCCTTCTCCATAGAAGGAAAAAAAAATCACCTAAAATTGAGTGCATTTGTTTTGTCTGGCCCAGATGTTGAGACCTACAGGTCACCAATTCTCACTTGCTTCATATCTTTCCCAAATTCCCAAGGCAGCAGTTCTTCAACAATAATTTCTTGCAACATCAGCTAACACTACCCAACTCTGATAATATATGTTGAGGAGTTTCCAGCAGGCTATTTCTGAGCAGTAGTAGCTCTCTGATCTTTTGCTGCTGTCCACCAAAGGTTGGCCTCTAACCATGAAGAATAGTAGAAATAAAAGGATGAGGAAGCAGGAAAGAAACATATCTTCTATACCAAATGTTAGCAGCCAATTCCAAGAATGCAGAGAAGAAAAATGATTGGTATAACGGAATTATTGTCTTTCAATATCAAAATTTCAGATACTCACAATACCCAAGCACACTTGTAACTTTTTATTTTTCTGTACTTGGAATTGAACTTGGGGTCTTGTGGGTACCAGGCAAGCATTCTACCAGTGAATTGCATCTCCAGCCCGTAAATGATACTCAGCACAGCTCATTTCCAAAGAAAGGCAAGAATCCTTTCATTCGTACTGCTTCTTTCAAGGTGTGTTTGTGGGGGACAGTGAGAAAGAGAGAAACAGAGGGAGAGGGAATATGCATGCCCCCAACAGGGCAGATTGAGGGCAGAGAAAGGTTGCATGAGTCAGCTTTCTCCAACATGAAGTTTCTGGTCATCAAACTAAGGTTGTCAGGATTGTTAGCAAGTGTCTTTATCCAGTGAGTTATCTTGTCAGCCTGAGCCTGAGCATTTTAAAAACTGTTTTGCCACTTTACTATTAAGTTCTTTGCTTTTTTTTTTTCTATTAAGGTATTAACTATGAAATATAACATAGGTGTGACTTCTATCATGAATAGTTATGTGTTTTGTATTTGATAAAAATGGGGTGAAAAGACCCTCAAATTAGCAACTACACAAGTTGCTGCTAGTTTCAGCTTTCCTACCACCTGCTGTTTATTTGTTATTTTTATTGTTGCTTTGACAAAATACCATTCAAGAAGTAATTTAAGGAAGGCATGATATATGAGGTTTACAGTTCAAGAGGATACATTCCATTTTAGTGGGGAAAGGATGGTGGCAAGAATGGGGAAGCTGGCATCAGGAAGCAGAGAATGAGCAAGCTGTTAAGATGGGCTATAAAACTTCAAGGCCTGTCCCCCTTGTGGCCCACTTCTTCCAGGAAGTTTCCAACTCCTAAAGGTTCCACAACCTTCCCAAACAATGCCATCAACTGGGGACCAAGTGTTCAAACACGAGCCTGTGAGGGACATTTCATATTCAAACCACAGCATTTACTATAATTTGGCTGCTCTGGTCAATTTCTCTTCTATAAAATGAAAGTCTTTCCCTCATACTGTGTAATCTGGAACTTTGAATCATTTAGAGGAAAACACAGGAAAGATATTACAAGATATATGCACTGGCAAGGACTTTCTGAAAAAGACGCTAATGGCATAGGTAACAATCTTGAAAACCGAGAAAGTGGATTATATCAAAATAAAAAAGCATTTTTTAAAGCAAAGAAAACAACTACCAGAGAGAATAGAGTACACAGAATGGGAGAAAGGTCTTTCCCAAGTAACCATCTGGTTATCTAGAATCTATAAATACCTTCAAAAACACCCCAATCCCCAAATCATCCAGTCAATAAATGGGCTAATGAACTGAACAGATAGTTCCTAAAGGAAGAAATACAAGTGGCCAGTAAATATTTGAAAAATGTTCAAGATCCTTAGCCATCAAAGAAATGAAAATTAAGTTGCTTTTAGATTCCATCACACCCTAGTTAAAATGGTGTCATAAGAAAATAGTAACAGTCGGGTGTGGTGGTGCATTCTTTTAATCCCAGCACTCAGGAGGCAGAGGCAGGCGGATCTCTGTGAGTTTGAGGTTAACCTGGTCTATAGAGTAAGGGCAGGACATCCAGGGCTATTACACACAGAAAAAACAAAAACAAACAAACAAACAAAACAACTAAGACCTGTCTCAAAAACAAACCAAAACAAAACAAACCAACCTACCCCCCCCCAAAAGAAAGAAAGAAAGAAAACAGTAACAACAAAATAACAACACAGCTGTGTTTTCAAAAACTAAAACAGCTATATTACCAGCTACACCAATCTTGGGAATACACCTAAAGGACTTCAAGCAAACATACCAGGGATACATGTGCATACATGTTTATTGCTGTACTATTCGTAATAGCTAGGAAATGGAACCATCCGAGACGTACATCAACAAATGAACGGAGAAATAAAATGTGGTATATATACACAAGAAAACTTCATGTGGTCATAAAAAATGTGAAATCATGACTTTTGAAAGAAAACGAATGTAACTAGAAACTATGTTAGTGAAATAAGTCTGACTCAGAAAAGCAAATACCACATTTGTTCTCTTATGCAGAGTCCAGATTTAAAAATGTATGTACAGGTCATGAAACTAAAAAGGGCATTGTGAAAGGGGGGGAAGAGAGCTGGGAAGTAGAGTAACGGCATACAACAGGAAAGCAGAAGTTGATGTTTACTGGGGGAAGAAAGGGAGGCAGCTGGAGGGAGGACCATGGGAAGAACTCGGAAGGAAGCAACAAGAGAGAACGAAATATAATGACATGTAGTAAGATATGCTAAGATGAAACTCACTACTTTACAAGCTAACCTAAAACACTAATTAAAGAGGATTAAGACCTCTTCTAACTGTCCTAGTTTGGTTTCTCTGATGCTGTGGTAAAACCCTGATCAAAAGCAACTTGGGGGGAGAAAGGCTTTGTTTGGCTTACATACCCAGTGGATGCCCTTCACTGGGGGAAGCCAGCGCAGAAGCTCAAGGCAGGAATTGAAGAGAGACCATGGAGGAATGCTGTTTACTGGTTAGCTCACATTCAACTACATTTCTTCCTCACCCCTCCTCCCCAGACAGGGTTTCTCTGTGTAGCCCTGGCTGTCCTGGGCTCACTTTGTAGACTAGGCTGGCCTCAAACTCACAGAGATCCCCCTGCCTCTGCCTCCCAAATGCTGGGTGTGCCACCACACCCAGGTCAGCAACATTTCTTATACAACCTAGGCCTACTTGCCCAGGATGGGCTCAGTCTTCCTACACAATTAGCAATTTAAAAATGTCTCATAGACATGCCAAGGACAACCTGACAGAGGCCATTCCTCAAGTGAGGCTCCCTCTTCCCAGGTGACTCTTCAGGTCAAGCTGACAGCTGAAGCTTACTATGACACCAACCTCTACATCCTGTAGTTCTACATGACGTCTCCTATCTCCTTACTGTAAGAAGCATTAGTCTTTTCTGTCAAACACATAAAACTTTTGTTTATAACGAAAAATTGAAATCTTTTTATCTCTTCCACCTTGTAAAAGCTTTATGTGAATACTTTAATCCCCTACCCAGTAAAGCTTTTATTCACAAAAAGGTCGGACTGCATTCTTGGAACTTAAGTGGCTGGTCCCTTTCTTATTTCCTTTGTGCTGATTCTCATAAAACTAGCCAATCATGAAGGACTGAGGTGGGACCCCATCCAATGGGAAAAGACAGTCACTACTTGCTTTAGAATAAAAAACAAGAACACTTCCTCCTGGCCTTGTGTACTTGATCAAGAATAAACTTTCTCTTGTTTACTTTTGGTCAACAGCAAAGTTTTGCCTTAATGAGACACTTCAGTTGGAATGATGGTCTCTTTCTTTGTGGCTTAGAGTCAAACAGGCTGCCTTCAGAGCTGAGGCCAGTGCACACGCCCTTTGCAAGCACTCAGATAGGAGCAAGAATGAAAGCTTCAGGACCACTTTGCTTGCTTTAGATTTCTCTTTCCTAGTACCTCTTGTTCAGTCGCCTGGGAAAGGAGCAGTTTTCCAGTGTTGGGAGAAGAATGCCTCACCTACAATGTCACCCAGCGCCCCTCCAGAGGTGAGGAAGGCTGAGCTCCACAGAAGCAACAGGGGAGCAAGGAGGTGACCAGAGGAGAAAACAACTCATCACCTGCCTCAGAGTCAGCAAGGTCAGAGGTGACCATGAGTACCACCCCCCAGCTCCAGAAGCTCCTCTCACCAGTCTTCCAGCCTTCTCACCTCATCCTTATGTTTAAATGGCAAAGGTTCAATGAGACAGTACCTGATCCTACGCTATGCTGCTTAGCCAGGACTTAAATAAACTAATAGGAGTCCAGGAGTGGAAAGAGGAAGGGAGGGGGAGAGGAGGGAAAGTCCTACCAATAAAACAGCAATTAAGACAGGCAGATGTTTCCTTTTGTCTTCTGATTAGTTGGGAGGACTGATGAACTATATCCCTGTTTATTTGAACAAGGTGCTGAAGCATCATATTTACCCCTCCCTTTGGCAGGGCTGGTTGCTCAGTTAACATACAATTAACACTCCCATCAAGAACACTTCTGACCTAGAAGAGAGGCAGGACTGCAGTGTCTCTCCTTTCACAGATGATAAAAGGCCACCTGTCTCCCCCCCACCCCCCCAAAGCCTTAGTATGCCTTCAGGGAAAAGCAAGGCCTCAGGAAGTGCTTCCGTGCAGATCTTCATTGAAGGGTTAAAGGACCTGGGGAGCTACAAGGGAGCCCCACCCAAAAGACAAGGAGCACATTTATTCCTAGGAACAACAAAACTGATGAAGCCAAGTACAAGACAATGAGGGCTGCACAGCTTGCCCTTCTCCATAAAGAAGCAGAGGGGTTTCTAGGCAGGGAAGAAAAGGAATTTACAGTGTTGTCTTTGTGCACCAGCACAGGGCCTGGATCTCTTTTCTTTAAAATTTCTTGGAAGAGAATGAGTCATCTAAACATTGCAGGAAACCAAACAGAAGCTGGGGGTGGTTAACTTTGGGTAAAGTTTTTCTTTTAAATGTTTGCATAGTTATCTTTGTCTAAAAAATAAAAGAAAGGTAGCTAAATTTAGAATAGAAATGTGGTACAATTAACAATGGACTAGGAAGTGCGATGGTGTGCTCAGATCTGGATCTTTTATTTTGAAACTTATCACAACCGTTTTGGCCAGAGTGGGAGCGCCACTCTGCCTGCTACAAAAGTTGGAGCAGTCAGAAATAAGAGTGCAACAGCTCCTTCCAGCTGCATGCTTACAAAACCAGAAAGAAGTCTTCCTTTTCTAACAGATAAGGACTGGACAGAAGTGGAACATACAGCCTTGTGTCCACATTGTCCCAAAGTGCACCTCCCCCCACCCCACCCAAGAGTAAGGCAACAGGAATGTGTGGTCTGCTCGCCTGGATGTAGGACAGTCACTTGTCCCTTTTAAAAGGGTTATTATTTATTATTTTTAATTATGTGTAGGTGTGTATGTGGGCATGTATAAGTGAGTGGCTGAGGAGGCCAGAGGCATCAGATCCCTGGGTCTGAAGTCACAGTTAGGTGCTGATGGATGACCAGGACCCAACTAAGCTTGGGCACCAGCGCTCTTAACCATGGAGCCATCTCTGCAGCTCCTTCCCTCATCTTTGCACTTTCCTAAACTAATACAATTCCTTAATGTCAATGGGTTTGTCTGTTAGCTTAAGAACAAAACAAACAAATGAACAAATAAACAAAACCCCCACCAATTCTAAAAGGGTTCTAAGCTAGTCTATACCAGAAGAGTCACTGGTTCCTTAGTTTTCTAATTGTTCAGACCAGCATAGATTGCCTGTCTACATTACAGAACTTTTATTAGGCACTAACTCTCTCCTTGTTTGTACATGTGCATATTTATGAAAGCATGTTTCTGCCATGTGCTAGGAGCTGACTTCAGTGGGTACCAAGGCGGAAGCTGTCAGCAGGTAGAAGGCACAGGGTCACTCAATTCTGTGACAATGAAACTGTGTCAGCGGTTTTCCAAAAGAGAATCCAATTTTCAAGAGCACAGGTCTCCATCAGTACCAGCCAGCATCCTCTCTTTACCCCCAAAGATATATCAGAAGCCAACTGTTCAAAAAAAAAAAAATCTAGTTTAAAACTGAATTGATATTTCCAGGTGGCAGAGGAAAGGAATATAAATGTTCTATTAAGCTCTGCAGCAGGAGACATACCACCAAAGCCAGGGTGGAGGTTTCAGGGGCACTCTATTTCAAAGAGGTCAAGTTCCTGAGCTGGCACTTTGCCCAGAATGCTTTGAATGGTTAGGACAGGGCTTAAGGGAGTGGGCTATTAGGTTTCAGGTCAATGTTAGGTGACAGTGATAACTGAGTTTGGCTGGCCTCTCCCATCCAACTCAGTTAAAAACAAACAAGCAAGGAAAACAAACAAAAACAAAACAAAGCAGCCATGTAAGGGGGGGCTATTGTTGCAGGGGCACAGCGAGTGGTGATCTAGCAGGCAGAGCTGAAAAATGACTTCTGAGTCTTCCTTCAACAATATTTCCTGCCTGTATGTAAGAAGGGCCTAGCTAGTCCCCATTCACCCACTGATAAGGAAACCAACAATGACTCTAGCAAGGTTGAGCTCTATTAGGACCTTATACTCTGGGGAGATCAAGATCATACAATATACAAATACAGTGAGTGCTAAGGGTATAGTTTGGTGGTAGAAGGCTTGCCTAGCAGCTCAAGGCCTCTGGTGAATCTCTGGCATGACAAATGATAACAACAATAGTAGTTACATCACAGCACAAATATTTTATAGAAAGGATGGCTTGGAATTGCCATGTGAGAGACACTGAGAGTGCTTTGACATTCTAGATATGGGTAGGAGGCAAAGACACTAATCCAGTATGTCTACAATGAAAACCTTATGTGTGGTGCCTTCTTGTATTTTCTATTCTGTTCTACTTTTTAAATACTAGTCATAACTCACTAAATTTAAAGTAGCAGTGATAGGATTAGAGCCCACCAATCAAGACAGGAGCTAAATAACTTCCCCTCTTGAGATAGCTGATTATAGTTCAAAGTAGGTTTAGGCTCAATTACTGGATTCTGGCAAGGCAGAAAGACAGCTGGATTTTAGAGAATGTACAAAAAAAAAAAATCCATCAGCAAGTATTTATAGAACATCTATTATATGTCATATACTTGTGGCTTGATTATAAAACAGAGTTTAAAAGTTCACAGTCTGCTGAGAAAAAGAGACACTGGTCTGATGTCTGGGCCTATCAGAATGTAAGTCTTCCCATCTCAAAGGCATTAATAGAAATGGAATGATCCTAGTTTAAGGATTTCTTTTTTCTTATCTCAGTTCAGCTTTCCAGAAACAGAAATCTGAATTTAAAAAAAAATCCAGCTATTACACAGTAAATCCTTCTACTCTGCATTTTCTTTCTAATTACAAATGGCTCTCTCTGTCATAATGATGCTGCTTCAGTATGAGTGAATCTCAAAAGCTTATATAGTGGGTAAAAAAATGTTTGGGATCTTTTGAGTTTGTAAGCATCATAAAAACTAATTTCACCAATAGCCATTTTACTCAGAAGTTAATGAGTATAGCTGAATTTTCCTAGGGAAAAGTGTCAAATTACAGAAGAAATGTCAGAAACCCAACACTACTTGTTTCAGATTCCTGTTGAATTATCTAAAAACATTGTATTAAAAAAACCCAAAGACACCCTCCCCTCGACCGCTGCCACCTGTGGCAGTTGGGAGAGCTGGCTCTGGGGTCATGAGAGCAGGGGAGCTGGTCCTGTCCCTCACTGGGTGCAGGACTTGGGAAAGCAGGCCCTGCAATTCACCTGGGCAGTACAGTAGAGCTGCCCTCACCACTTTGCCATGAGGTGGCATGGGTGGTGTGGGGGTGATGATCCCAACCTGGAGTAGTTGGGAGAGCTGGCCCTGGGGACATGAGAACAGGAGAGCTAGTTCTGTCCTCTCACTGGCTGCAACACTCGGGAGAATGGGCCCTGCCCCTTGCCTGGGCAACACAGTGGAGCTGGCCCCGACAGCAAAGGCACTGGTGAGCCAACCCTGAGGGTATGAGAACAGGAGAGCTGTCCCAGCCCCTCACAGGCTACAGCACCTGCAAGAGTGGGCCCCCATGCCTTGACTGGGCAGCACAATGGAGCTGGCTCTGGAGACATGGGTGATGGTGAGCCAACCCTGAGGGTATGAGAGCAGGAGAGCTGTCCCAGCCCCTCACAGGCTACAGCACCTGCGAGAGTGGGCCCCCATGCCTTGACTGGGCAGCACAATGGAGCTGGCTCTGGAGGCGTGGGTGATGGTGAGCCAGCACCAAGGGCATGAGAACAGGCAGCTAATGCTGCCTCCTGAGAATGGCTGCACTGGATGGCCTAACAGGAACAGAGCAGCGACGAACGGAGAGCTTCCCCTGGTGGTGATAAGGGAGAGCCAGTGTGCTGACCAGCTCAGCTACCACCAAGGCACAGTTCCAGGGCTCTGAGTTGGCCCACCCCAAAATCTATATCATCTGCAAACTGCTGAGAGGCATCCTGCTGACCCAAAGCTGCAGGATTTCTATGACACAAAGCAACAACAGGATAAGTCCTGGTGAGGATCCTATACTGATGGTGTCACAGATGCCAGAGATCTTGAGTCAGATCAATGACTCAGTGCAATGAACATATGCAAGTAAGATGTATGTGCAGAGGGATATACAGTGAGACACACTGTCACATACTACAGCTTGCATGATGAGATGTTTTCTATGCTTTGTTTTTTGTTTGTGTACTTTAATTTTGGGGGGTGTTACAAGGGAGAAGGGCAGATATGAGGGGACAGGGAGATGAAGGGAAGTGGGATGAATGATGTGAAACTCACAAAGAATCAATGAAAGGTTAAAAACAAAACACAACAACAAACAAACAAACAAAAAACCCAAAGCCGCTAAAATATAAAATCACTGATTATATTATAATGGAGTAGAAAATTCTCTTGAGCAGCTTACACCTGGCACAGATTCAAGATTATTATATGTTAGCAGAATTCAATAATGAAAAGTAAAAGACTTTTATTATTTTCCCACCATCACTCTTTAGCAGGTATCAAGTTAGTATAGTTTTGGATTGAGCTGTAAGAATGCCTGATTTTAAAAACTGCTGCTTAAATTATAAGAATGAATAAGTACCCTGCCCCTAGAGACATTGCAGATGTGGCTGCTGTGTCACATATGCATCAGCAGGTGGTGGAGAGGAGAGAGGCTATGTCTGCATTTAGTGTTCTGACCTATGAACATCTGAATGAATAGTAGCCTAACATTCCTGGAAAAAAACAAGCTGGAGACCAACACCAGTTTGACGTCATAGGGCCTGGACAGGGAGCTAAACTGTGACAACCACCAGTCCAGTACCAGGCTAGTACCAGACTGGTTCCCAGGACAGGAACCAAGCCAGAGACTAGAAGAACCCTGTATGGCCCTGGAAGTGGGGTTGTAGGTGAACCAGCCCCGAGGGTATGAATGTGGGAGAGCCAGTCCTGTCTTGTCTGCTTTGTACTATTGAAGGAGAGATTCTCCTCCCTTCCCTTTTGCCCTCACCACCAATGGTGGACAGGAGATCTGGCCCTGCCCCTCACATGCTGCAGCACTTGGGAGAGCAGGCCCTGCACCTCACCTGAACAGCACAGTATAACTGGCCTTGGATGTGGGGGATATGTGTGAACCAGCCCTGAGGGTGTAAGTGTGGGAGAGTCAGCCCTGCATTTTGTCTGCTTTTCAGTAATGTTGGAGAGAGAGAGAGAGAGAGAGAGAGAGAGAGAGAGAGAGATCCCCTCCACTCTCTGATGACTTTGACACAGGGAACTGGTGGAAGAGTTGGCCCCAATGGGCTTATGAGAGGAGGAGAACTGGTCCAGCCCCTTACCTGCTTTAGTACTTGGGAGAGCAGGTCCTGCACCATCCTGGGTAGCACAGTAGAACTGGGCCTGGATGTGGAGGTTGTAGGCCCAGAACCAGGGCTTTGAGTTGACCCACACCAACATATACCCCTTGGATGAACTGCTGGAGTGCATGAAGAGGCAGTTCCACAGACCCAAAACTACAGGATCTCCATGACACTGGATAACAACAGGATATCTGAAAGGAGTCCCGGTGAGGTTCCAGTATCCACAAAGTAACAAAATCCAGAGCCCTCATACCAGATCAAGGAATCATTATAGTGAACATTTGCAAGCAAAAAAGTGTGAACAAAATGGAATATTGTGGACACACCAAGACACAATACAGTTTCCACAATGAGGTTTTTTTTTTTTTGGTTTTTCAAGACAGGGTTTCTCTGTGTATCCTTGGTTGTTCTTGACTCACTCTGTAGACCAGACTGGCTTGGAAACTCAGAGATCCACCTACTTCTGCCTCCCTAGTGCTGGGATTAAAGACTGTGCCACCACGCTCGTCGAGATTTTTTTTTTTAATGTTGGGAAAGGTTTCAAGGGTGGACGGTGAGTCTGAGGGGAGGTGGGAGATGAGAGGGAAGAGGATGCATGATGTGAAATTCACAAAATAGGAAAACAATAAAAATTTGAAAAGGATGAATAAATATTTCTCAATAATAAGCTTAAACTTAAAAATAAATAGGTACAGGCTTGATGAATACACTAAAAAATTATATCCAAATCTCTGTAATCATCAAGAAATACACTTCACTGGTAAAGATACAGACTGAGAGACAAAGTACAGAAAAGAATCTATCAAGAAGTGGCAGCTGGGAAACAAGCTGGCATAACTACTCTGATATCTGATAAAGTAGAAATCAAATCAAAATTAGTCAGAAGAGATAAAGAAAGCCATTACATACTAATAAAGGGAAGAAATCACAAAGAAGATGTAACTGTAAAGATATATGCAAAAATTCTAGCTCCCATTTTCATAAACACCGATGGACATAAAAGGTCAGATAGGTCCCAAATCATAATAATAATACAGAATGATTTCGATACCTCATTCTCATCTTTAAATACATCATCCATACTAAAAATTAGCAAAGAAGTCTCAGAACTAAACTACACCATGGTTCAAATGGATTTAACAGATAAAGACAGAACATTCTATCCAAAAGTTACAGAATATATGTTCTCAGAATCCCATGTACCATTCTTTAAAGTATCCCACATTTTTGCCACAAAGTAAGCCTCATTAAACACAAAAGAATGAGAATAATTAATTGTATCTTGGCTGGGCTTGGTGGCACATGCCTTTAATTCCATCACTCGGGAGGCAGAGTCAGGTGGGTCTCTGCAAGTTAGAGGCCAGCCTGATCTACAAAACTAGTCCAGGACAGCCAGGGCTATTACACAGAGAAACCTTGCCTTAAAAACAAACAAACAAACAAACAAACAAACAAAACAAAACCCAAAACCAATTAATTGTATCTTGTCTTATCAGAATATAATTAAACAAGAAAACAGTAGTAAAAGAAATCATAGAAATTATTTTAAAATATGTATATGGAAAAATATACTCTAAGATAATAAATCAGAAATTTAAAAATTCTTATAATCAAATGAAAATAAAAGCACAACTTACCAGAACATTTGGGATATAGTTCAGGTAGTTCTAAGAAGAAAGTTTAAAGCTATGAGTACTTACATTAAAAATATACAAAACAGAGCTGGGCATGATGGTGCACACCTTTAATACCAGTACTTGGGAGGCAGAGGCAGGTGGATCGCTGTGAGTTTGAGGCCATCCTGGTCTACAAAGTGAGTTCAGGGCAGTCAGGACTACACAGCGAAAACCTGCCTTGAAAAATCAAAAAACCAACCAACTAAACAAACAAAAAACCAAAACGAACCAAACAAACAAACAGGAACTGGAGAGATGGCTCAGTGGCTAAGAGCACTGGCTGCTCTTCCCGAGGACCCAGGTTCAATTCCCAGCACCCACATGACAGCTCAGAACTGCCTGTAACTCCAGTTCCAGATGATCCAACACCATGACACAAACATACATGTACTGTACATAGAAATAAATAAATTATTTTTAAAAATATATAAAACAGCAACAACAAAACAAAACAAAAAAAAACCACCCCAAATTTAATAATGTACTTACTTTGGGACCTTAGAAAAATATAAGAGCATGGCAAATCCCAAAGCAGCGGACAGTAAGCAACAATGAAGATAAAAGCAGAAATTAATGAAATGGACATTTAAAAGAACAATACAAAGAATGAAGAGTTCCTTTTTGAAAAAATAAACAGGACTGACAAACCATTAGCTGATGAGATAGAAGACTCTACTCATGTTAAGAGATGAAAAGGGGGAGAGGCTACTGTAGATTCCAGTGATACCCATAGTATCATCAGTGATTACTATGAAAACTTATATTCCTGAAAATTTAGAAGAAATGGGTCAATTCCTGCAGGTCTACCAACATTAAAGAAAGAAGATACAAACACATCAAACAAATCTATAACAATATGTGAGAATAAAGTAGCAATAAAGTCTTCTAATACTGAAAATGCCAGGATCAAAAGAATTCATTACCAAATTTTACCAAAGTTTTCAAGAGCAAACACCAGTCCTCTCCAATCTGTTCCATCACATAGGAAGGGAGAGAACACCATGCCAAACATTCTATGAAGCCACCATTACCCAGATACCAAAACCAGACAAGACACAACAAAGAAAAGTATATAGATCAATTTCCCTATGAACACACACAAAAACTGTTGCAAACTGAATTTAAGAATTCATTAAAATCATATACATGATATAAGATCATAAACATACATATTGTTTTTATTTCAGGGGGTACTTCAACATAAGCAAATCATGAAGTGTGATATAGCACATAAAGTAGATTTAAGTACAGAAGTCACATCATCAAACCAATGCAGAAAAGGCCCCTAACCTAATTTAATACCTTTTCATGATAAAAGCTCAGAAGAAACTAGAAATAAGAGAACATACTTCAGTATAATAAAAAAATGACAAATTCAGCCACGATTATACTCTGCATGGGGAAAAACAGCCTTTCCCCCTAAAACCTAGAACCTAGTGAAGCACATAATCCAGACAAGTATGAATCCACTGGACTGGGACAAGTCAATGGGAGGAGGAGACAGGGAGGCACTGAACCTACCTGTTTTCTTAAGACCTTTAATAGCATAATCTGAATATCTCTTCATGGGTGTCCCAACCTCTTAGAAAGATATACGCTGTACTAAGAAAATAAGCTCAAAACAACATCCTGGAAAGAAAAATCCCATCTGAGCTTTCACTCATTATAATCACTGTCTTGGCAAATCTCCACTGTAGTTACTCTTCAGGATAATGACTTGAACGGGAATGTATGTCTTCAAGTTCCGATCTCTCATTCCAAAAACATTTATTGAACTTATCCTGAAGGTGAACGTCTACTCCATCGCCAAGGCTGGACATCAGAGGCACAGAAACTGTACCTAGGTGACTTTGGGGACCCTTAAGTAGACTGGGACACACAAGGAACAAAAGACACAAAGGTAAAGAGGATACAGATCTCTCAGTAGACATAAAATGAATTCAGGAAGAAAAGCAAGCAATGGCTTAGAAAGAAAAAGAGCCAGCATAGTAAGGTGCTTGCAAGCATATGCCCTCTTACAATAGCACACTCCAGGAGCTGGCAAGTGGGAAGAACGCCTGTGTGGGTCCCAGATGGCTGGGCTGGGACAAGAGGTAACAGAGCTCATCTGAAAGTTGGCACGTGAACACGGAGAGGAGGAAAGCTGCCTGGTAGGAAATGACAGTCAGCAGCACCCTACAGGAAATGCCTAAATGAGAAAACTGCTGATACAGTGAGAAAGAGGAACTCAGCAGTAAAGCTAATTCGTCAGGAATCAGTCTAGTGTTAAAAGTAGACTTGCCTTACAATGCTAGTATAGAGAAAGGAAGAGGCTCCAGGGTGTTCAATAATGAATGTAACACTCCCTGGACACTTCAGGTGCCAGGGTTGGCTCTAGGAGGAATGTAACGCCAATTTTAGAACAGTGAGGAGATGTCCCCAGCTACTGTGCTGGTTTTATCTTCCAGTCTCTGTGCACACTGACAGACAGGTGCAGCTATTTCCATCACTCATGGCCCACCAACACTTTTTAAAATCCATATCCTTTTGGATAGCACTTTCCCTCTTGCTAGCACCTCATTCCACAAAAATCATTTAACTGCGAGAAGGAACAGGTCAGAGTTTCGGTTCTGTATCCCACTTAAGAGCTGGAAATGTAACTCGGTGGTACAGGGTGGACACAGCCTGGGGTGCGGGGGTTACTTCCAGCAGTGGGTTAGGATGGTAGCAGCACGTGTGTGTGTGTGTGTGTGTGTGTGTGTGTGTGTGT